>BFEA01000398.1:655443-690188 GCA_003427395.1 Chara braunii
CTTCCCTCTCGTCTGGCACTGCGCCTGCTTGAGGTCTCATGTCAAGTTCATTTTTCTCTCATTCAATGCCCTCCGCCTCTTCTTAAGCTTTCATATTCATTCTCATGCAGTTTCTTCATGTGCGTTTCATGGCCATTTTGCTAGGCCTTTCTTAAATTCGAGTTTGGTCAATGTTTTTCCATAGATCTCTTTCTAGCCTGCCAGACCTTTCTCAACCCAGGCTCAATTACTTTTAAATACTCTCAAGCCCAAGCTTAGTCATTTCCACATATATTTCTCACATGCATTTTGTCAGGCTTTTTTCAAGACCAGCTTAGTCACTTCCACATACATTTCTCACGGGTATCTTGCCAGACTTTTCTCAGGCCCAGCTTTGTTACTTCCACATGCATTTCTCACGGGCCTATTGCCAGACTTTTCTCAGACCTAGCTTGGTCACCTCCTCGTACGTTTCTCACAGGCATCTTGCCAGACTTTTCTCAGGCCTAACTTAATCATTTCCACATACATTTCTCACGGGCATATTGCCAGGCTTTTCTCAGGCCCAGCTTAGTCAATTCCTCATACATTTCTCAGGGCCATATTGCCAGACTTTTCTCAGGCCCAGCTTAGTCACTTCCTCATACATTTCTCACGGGCATCTTGTCAGGCTTTTCTCAGACCTAGCTTAGTCATTTCCACATATATTTCTCATGGGCATCTTGTCAGATTTTTCTCAGGCCTAGCTTAGCTATTTCCTCATACATTTGTCTGTTGTCCCTTTCGCACGCTTTGTTCTTAGGAAGATGGCACACCTTTCCCCCACTCAATCGCGACGTCCCTATCGCGCAACTGGTTCTCACTTGGAGGTACGCAGACCTTGCCTGCCAACTAAGTAGACGGATGTCGGCCCATCAGCCCTTAAAGGAAGGGTGATCAGTCCTCCCCCTGCTGATAACTCACCTCATCATCTACTCTAGTCCGATGACCACTTCTTTGGAGATGGGCATCATCATTGAGGTACCTCCTCGCATCTGTGAGGCGGGTCCAGTCCACGCCTGCCAGGACCCCATCATACCATAAGTGGCTCCCTCGCGAATCGTTCCTCCCAAGTAGTAAGTTTTATGGATCCTGCCTCTTCCTTCTCAAAAGAGTTGGGGCTCTCTTATTAGTTTGCGAGTGCGGTTACGAAGACCTCGCTGTTAGTCTCCGGAACGGTTGTAATGCTCCAGCAGGGCGGTGTCAATGCACTGTGGTGGTGGCGGACTCCACCCGGTACCTCGTCCGACCTTCCCTGTGGACAGTGTTGCTTGACTTAGTGCGAGCAGCCTAGGTCCATCCCAAACGGTCAGGCCGCCCCTCAACGACGTGGCGTGTGGTTAGAGAGGGTCATCAAGACTTAGAAGAACAACTTTTTGGCCTATCTCGGCGCCGTGGACTTTTTAGGAACTCAACCCGAGGCACAATTTGAACCTTTCGGCTATAGCTCATTGTCGGAGCTGGTTCCGGATGTCGAGTATCGTGACCGATACCTTGATCCTTTAACCTGGTGCCCTACTTACGAGGGGCAGGTCACGCTTTGACATTTCCATACGGGATAGAGGCCCCGCGGTCACGGTGCATACACCACTATTCCCCTTACTCTGAGGCCTGAGACTAGAAAAAAAAGCAAAATCATTCCAATGCTATTTCCATGTTTTTTCCAGTCCGTCGAGGGCCCCCTGATATGCAATGCAATTTGCAATCCTCAAGCAATTCCCAAATGCAAACTTCAAATCTTTCATGCTCAATCCATCTCACTCAGGCATGCAAGGGGACCCTAGTAACATTTCTAAAAATGACCCTTATCAGGGGCTATTTTTTTCATTTCCGGTCAAACAACCTTATCAGGGCCATTCTTTTCAATCTCAATCGAACGACCTTGTCAGGGCCGTTCTTATTCATTTCAATCGAACGACCTTATTAAGGCCGTCTTTATTCATTTCAATGTTAGCGCCTAAGGGGGTGGGCCTCGAGGACACGGATTCCATATTTGTCTTTGGGTTTACCCGGTTTAGAAGGTGGCCATCTTTTACAGTTTTCTGAGTGCGATATCTTTCATCCTTTCTCAATACAACTCGTTGTTCCTAATAACCTCATGCATACATCCGACTTAGCGTCTAGTGCTCAGACCAAGGTTTTCTTCTTAAGGCAGCACTAGCCCACCCGGTCGTTCAACCATAGTTCAAATACGGACTCTTCTGTCCTTTTCACTCTTGCTCACTCTCGACATGGCTCTGACTTGGTTGGATTAGGCTCCGGGGGAATGACATTTTTACGCTCCTCTGCCCATAGGTTCCTTGCCCATTTCTGAGAATCTTACCACAACTCGTTCACCCTCGAGCCAACACTTCATTTGGACGAGATACTTGCAATAGTTATAAAACAAAATATAGCCCTCTCATAGTCCCATCAAGGTTGTTTCCTTCAGTCCTTATCCCAGTGTCTCGACTAGTACTGAACATCTCAAAATGACTCGCACGAGAGGTAGCGATAGTGGTCCCCGTCAGCCTATTTTGCCTTTGTCAGTACATGAAGGACAACGCATAATCCGGACCACATCCAAAAATGACCTATACGACCAATTCACCATCTTTTATTCTGCATACACCATATATACACAGTTTTCTCTTGACACGGTTCATCTTTCCTCATTGACCCCTCGTCCCTTGGCCCCTTCAAGCTCTTTTTGATCGCGAGGGTGCATCCCATCCTAGCTTACGGGCAAAAGAATCTATATTTTTCGTCCTACGGATACCTTAAGCGTTACATCATCGTGGAAAACAAATACTGTGACTGACTCGCCCTTCCCCATCTTTCTTCCGACCTTGATGGTCCAGATGTCATATTAACCCATTGATAAAACCACTGACTGCATAACTGCCCGAATCCCTCATCATACTTTGTGGCGTCCCCTTAAAGGTATCGAGCTCGGGTCCTTCTTTCCCTTCAGGTTTGACTTCCTCCGCCTCTTCTTGATACCGATAGCTTGACGAGGGTCTCCCCAAACCTTTCGCTTTTCCTTTCCTTGTTCTCGACCATCCTCGCCCTCACAACCTCTTGTCCTCATATTGCATTCCTGATCTTGGCATCCCTTTACTGATGAGGTCATGTCGTGTCTCCCTCTTTCCTTTCGCTTTCTCCTCCTAGGTTTACTTCCTCTCTTTCGCCCTCAACCTCAGATCGAGTGTCTCTCCCCTTACCCTAGTTGAGTGGTGGGCGCATCCTACCAATATTTTTTTCTACCCGTCCGGTTATATGTGGACCCAAAATCATAATCCATGGTCAAACTCCTCCCATGTTCCCTTGGGGCGCCCCTCGTGACTAACCCACTCCTATGTTTATCAGGTCAACCCATCCGCCTTCACTCTCAGCTTCCCCCTTTTCCAAATCTTTTAGTGGTTCCCATCATTCCTTCCTGCCTTCACGACGGAGTCAGCCCGATGTTGGCTCCCTTCCCCCGGTGGGTTCCCGATGAAGTTCGCTTACTTCCTGCTTCTTCATTGCTGAAATTCCAGGTTGTTTAATGTAGCTATAACGCGTCCCATTCCCCCATGCGAAGTCCAGTCAACCCTCTCTCCCTTAGGACCCAGGATATGCCCTTTGAAAGTCCTGGAACACCGCCTCCTTATGATGTCATGGTTAAGCTTCGAGCAATTCCTAGTGAAGTGTCCCAACGTACCACAATATCGACATGATTCCTTGGTGGGATCCCATTGATTGGTCCGACGCTCGGATCTTGGAACGAGAGTTTCTCGGGGCGCCAATGCGGGTTGGGGTACTTGGGCTTGCACCACCATAAGGATATCTCCTACCCTCTCTCTTTTAATGCTACTTCCTTCGTTTAGCCAATGCGACTCCTTCAAACCTCCTTTCGCTTCGTCTTTAGTTGTCACCCGGCGCTCAGATCCTTCGTTGTTCCTTCGACGACTCTCTCTTCTGACACACCTTCCTTGGTCGAGCCATGTTGTCAGTCTCTCCCTTAGGGTCTCTAGCTCACTATGATCTTTGTTTGTCAAGGATCGTTTCCTTGTCTGTTGGCCCGTTCCACGGTCCGCTCCTGGCTCCCTTACTCCTTCTGCCACCCCTACATCAGAGGGTTTGAATCTTCCTTTTACTCCCGCATTTTCGTTCGTTCCCAATCCACCAGGTTTCACACTCACGTGCTCTCTTCGCGTCTCACCTCGTAGTTCATCCTCTCGTAACTCGTTGTCCTCTTCAACCTCGATGTCCTTTATCATTTCTTCAATTACTCCAACCTTGTAATCGGCTACCATCTGTTCCACTTCATTAAGCCTTCGTAGGGTATTCGCAACCTTCCTCTTTTTCGCCAAGCCGCCCTCCGAAGTTTGCGACTGTTCCATATTACCAACTATGACTGGCCTTATCCCTTGAGATTCTACGGGTTTTTTCTCGCCATGGCTCCCTTTCCCCAAAATCCCCCTCGCATCGTCTTTGGCCCCCTCGTTGTTGAACCTTCGACCGACATTTATCCTGTCGTCTTGATCCCTTGGATTCCGACCATCCATGTTATATGTTTGACCATGTTAATTTCTTCGGCCCTTACTGTTGTTTGTGACATCCATAGCATATCAGACTTGCACGCCATACAACCGAAAAAAAGATAAACTTACTTTAGACTCTATCCCTCATAGTTTTCCTATTGCTATCAGCTTCCGAAAACGTTCTCGTCTTCAAGTCAGCTTAATCCTTTTCTCGTCGAGGGTGTCCTCCCGCTTCCTTGTGCACCTTAGGGTTTTCCCTACCCTGTATGTTTTCTCGCCCTCTACCTGTCTTGTTGCTTTGATGGTCTCTCCTACCAGTTTCACAAGCAGGAAGGACAAGCAGAACCTCCTATTCCTCCATCTTCGAGTCCCCGTGTTTTGCCCAGCTCCGGTTTCCTGCCGATTGATACCTTCTTTCGACCTCGTTGAGGTTCTCCATCACATCTTGGCCCTTAAAATTTACGTACCCCTTCTGTTCCTTCGAAGCTCGCCGAAACACCGTTCTGGTGGTTCCTACTACAAATGTACCCGCGATACGTTCCCCGTTACTTCCTTGTTAACCACACAGCCGGTAACTGTCGTGAAGTCTCTCCTTATACGTGTGATTTTCGTACCTCCCTCTACTAGGGCGTCTGTGTGATGCGTCCCGACCTGCACTTTTAGCTTTCCTACGGGCAGCGCATGGAAACTAAGTTTCGTCCCGGGTGGAGCCCTCGTGACTTCCCCGCCTTCACGGTCTGGTAAGCTCAAATGGATGTCCGCGAAAGTCTTTTCTAGATCCTTCAAATTTCCAGGACTCCTTTGAAGGTTAGCGACTTTTTGCAAAGTTTCCTCCTCCTTTTCCTCTTCCTGCGATTCTGAATTTTCGTCTTCCTCCACTCAACGACGAGTCAATAGTTGTTTAAGCCCTTTGAGCAGTCTGGGGCTTGCTTGCAACATGGTCTAAAAGGATACTGATACCATGGTTCCTCATAACTTGCTAAGAGCGTCGTTGATTTCTGGCATGGTTATATCTGAACTTTCTCTTTGTAGCGGTTACCTTGTCCGTAAAACCCTCTTCCCTAGGTTTTCCATAAACTTTCTCTGGTTCCCCGGTTTCAGGCTTCGCCTAGGCCGCAGTGCCTCCAGCAACCTCCTCCATCACTGTGTCACGGATAATTCTTCTTCCGGTCGTTCCTAGTCGAGTAGTCGCGTTCACCCTGTGTAGGATAAAGTTGGCATGTGCCCCACGCCCTCAGAGTGGATCCCATATGATATCGGTCACCGACTCAGCTTCTACCGCTGTTATCTCTAACCCATTGAGGACGATAACGGCGCGCCGCATCCCTCAAGGCGAGTTCCAATTTACTCGTTCTCCTCGAGGTCCAAATATTTCCCCTTTTAGTGATCTGGTGCATCTCATTTTTATAATATCGTAGTTGAGCTTTGGGTAAGCTCGCACATAATGTCCAATTGCGGTGCAGTATCTGCAATGCTCATTAGCGGGATCTCTCCGACTGAATCCTCGGTTGGTTACTCGTGCTGGGACTACGGCTTCTTGGGGAGGGAGGGAGGTTCGGGATACTTGCGCCTGCATTACCATTAGCCCGTTCTCCACCCTCTCTATCTATTGTCAACTCCATGCACGCGCTCGTGTAGGCTCCCGGTCCCCCTTTTTACCTTGTCTTCCGTCTTGTCGATCAGATCTATGACGTCTCCTTCCTTAAGCAAGGCCAACGTCTCGGTCACTACCGTTTTCTCGGCAAGGTCTGTTACCGTACTGAAATCAACATCCCTGGTGTTCACAAATTTGCTCGTCTGCTGGTAAGCTGACAGAATCTTGTCCTTATCGAACTCGGAGAACTGCCTGAGGAAATACTTGCTCATTATTCGGTCCATTACCCTAGGGATCCTTAGCGTCACTAGGGTAAACTATCTAAGGAAGTCATTGTACGCGGCGAAGTTCTTCCTTTGTACTGCCGCTAATTTGACTTTTGTTGCCATCTTCTCAGCCGCCAGATACTTTCTCATCATCACGTCCCGGGCCTCCTTCCAGGATCCGTTGGTCGCAATGATAGTCATTATGTCCTTCCCTAGGTTGAACGACACATGCTGCCCTAAGAGCTCTATCTTTTCTTCCTCGCTCTACCTTAGTAGTGTTGCCAAATTTTCGTAGTCTATCAAGAATTTTGTGATATTAGCCCCGTCGAATGTCAACTTCTTCTTGGCGTCGGTCAAGTATCCCTGATTTTTATTTAGCGCCCGTGTGAGGGAAAATACCATTTTCTTAATCCCCCCTTCGGTTCCTCCTGTTCCATCGGTGGTGCCGGAGCCTTGTTCTTCCTTACCGGTTTCTGCTCCTTCTTTGAGCTTTGTCGTCCCTTCCGGGTTGAACCAGCCTAACACCCCTTCTCTTAATCTTCAAAGTCCTTCGCATCCTCTT
Source organism: Chara braunii (assembly GCA_003427395.1). Lineage (NCBI taxonomy): Eukaryota > Viridiplantae > Streptophyta > Charophyceae > Charales > Characeae > Chara > Chara braunii. The sequence continues at coordinate 662,389 of BFEA01000398.1, forward strand.
GCGATTATGGGCAAGCCCGCGAGTCGGCTCGCCCCCCTATCTATGGCCATCAAGTTAGTAACTTTCTTCGCCTTCCTTCTTGGGGACTCTGTTCTCTCCTTTCCTTTCTTGGTTGGCGTCTCCCTATGCTCCCCAATCTTGTCCTTTCTCCTTTTTATAGTATTGTCTTGACCCCCCCACCCCTTGTTTGTTCCTTGATCTTCCATCAGCCTTTCTCCGGCGAAGTCTCCCTCGCCTTCATTCATCATCTCCTCCAGGAGTTTTGCTTTATACTCCACCGTTCTCCTTTCTATCTTGGTTAGTTTCTTCCGGGTGTCCGTTAGCCTTACGTTCTTTGATAGCACGCCCTCAGATGTTCGTGGCGCCGGACTGTCTTTGTTCTTATCCCCCCTAGTTTCCTAAGTTCCTCGTTTGCTCCCTCCGGGTTTTCCTGAGTTTTCCCTGGTTATCACTTTCTTTCTTCCTTCCTTAGTACCTTCTGGATTTGTCGATTTTCGATCGCTCACGGACCCCTCGTTCTGCTCTACGTCCTTCTCTGTGCCCTGACTCCCCGCACACCCTTAGATGGGGTAGGACTTCGGCCACTACCCCTCGCAGATCGCTATCCTTGCTTTTGTTTCTATCATTCCATAGCTAGAATTCACCTGTGCCACCTTCCCCGGCATTTTTCTCACACCGGTTCCTCGGGCCATTTTGTTCATCAGATTCCTCGAATAGGCTAGCCACCCCCGCAAGGTAGTTTTTCCCCCATTCCTATTTCTCTTATAATTATCGGCTCATATTCTTCAAAAGCCAAGAGTGGCGCCCCAAATATTAGAATCTCGATGAGTTCTAGTAATTCACGGGCCCGATTTCCCCAAAACGGCCCGTGTCTTACCGACACATCATAAAACATTCTTGTTGTTTGTGGCTGGAAATGGTGAATCCATGTTAGGGTCGAGTTCACCAATTCTCTTGCCCTTGAGAGGCTCCAGAATACCAAATCTATCATAAAGCGGGGTACTCGGCACCGCAACCCTGCCGTTGAGGCTCTAAACTCTCGCCATCCTCCTACTTCCACCCGGGTTCTTCGCCCCACATTTCTCCTCCCCCGAACTTCCTGGCCTATCCGGTTTAATGCCCTGGCTGCCCTCCGAAAGATTGACAGCAGCCCATGCCCTAGTGCCATCTCGGTCCCTAGCATGTGTCATCCAATCTCAGGCAAATACATGGTCCCGGTCACCCTCAGGTCAGTGTATAAGTTGTCTTCTGGCCCCCTATTGAACCTCATGCCACTCCACAGGCATTCCACCAACATGAAGGTTTGGTCCCTCCCCAAGGTCACAGCTCTCCATTCCGTGTCAATCCCTCAGACCTCGTAGCTCACCGGGAGCGACACCTCCCATCAGTTACTACTTTTCGTGGGTGATCGAGGATGCGTGGGTCATCACGACGTTCAGGTGCGTCTCATCGCCATTGCCGGTTGGTGGGTTCCTGCATGGTTCAGACAGAAAGCGGATTCCTCTTATTACATCCGCCCTCCTAGACATTGCTAGCTATCCTCCTGCCCTATCACTCCATCTTTTCTGTCACCCTTGTTTTTTCCTTTCCTCTCTATTGGCCTGCCTCCTCCTCCGGTAGCTCGAACAAACGATGAACATCGTCTAGGTAGGTCATTCCGCGACTTACTTCGCGCCTAATGACTCTCCACATGGTTTCATAATTTATTAGCGGAATTCTTGATCTAGTAGTCACAGCCGCTCTTAATATGCGTAGTACTTCGTACCCTTGTTCGTCCTGAAAGGGCCCCATCTCCAAGAAGGCCCGATACTATTCTTGATACACTGATGTTTCTTCAAAGCTTAGCCTAGTCAGTACCGCTACTGCCCGCTCAACTCGTTCTACACCTCTCATTCGCCTTAGTAGGAAGGGCGGCGGGCTCAACCGTACAATTTCGTTAGGCAGGTTAAAGGTTCCTGCCATGACGGTTCCTACTCCGGCTGTTACGTCGTCCCGTTCCAGATCTGCGAACTGGAACCCCTCTCGCCAGGTTATCTGTCAAGCCCCTCAAACATTTGTACGGGGTTTCCTCCGGATGCAAAGGTGATTCCAAAGGTGCGCCACCCCTCTTCTAAAAGGTACAGCGAACCCGTGGCATGTACGCATCCTAGAAGACCCAAGTTCACGCCCTCAAATTCCCTTCTTGCACGCCATTCCAATTTCACTATTAGGTACACCGTATCTTCCACCAACTCTATTCCAACCGAGTCCATTACCGGGTTGCTCACCCCGTTCCTTGCCGACACACTTATCTCTACCCTGCCATCTACCCTGTTGGGTGGCAAGATCTTTCGAGGCCTATTTTCCCACGGCATCATTCTCCGAGCCATTCTGTGGTATCTTTCTCCGCGCTTCCCTCCAACCGGCCGTTGCATCCATCGAAAAAAATTCTCGTTTTCCTGGTTTAGTCTTTTCTTTTCATTCGGCGGCACCGTTCTCCCGCCTAATGTACTTCAGTTCCCGACATTGTCCCTGCTTCATACATATTATAATCCCGTCCCCCCCTTTTGGTTACACGCTAGTCTTTCGGCTATACCGATAGTACTTCAAATAATAGGAACACATTTCCTATATATGAGGGGGTCCCTGCCACCTCGCGGCGAAGTATCGCATCCTCGGCCGTATCGCCCACCTCGAGTCGGTCTTCCTTAAAAATTTTCAGGATGTCGACGACCTCTTTTGCACTATCCCCGTGGAGCGGTCCCATTTCCAATGAAATCTCGTAGCAAGCGTCGATTAGCCATGAAAAATCCAAGTTTACTTCATCTAAGGTTTTTGTCACCGCGAGGATGTGTTCGTATCCTCCAAACTAGTCTGCTATGAAACGCGGCACCCAGGCCTGAGCTATCTCGCACGACAGCCTGAATTCTTCCCACCCACCTATCGCAACGCTAATACTTATGTCATCCCACCCTTTATTGGCGAACTCGTAGCCCATATTTCGAGTCCGTCGATCGACCCCTCCTAAGATCCAGATTGGGTCTTGCCCAGATGCCAGCGTTACGCAGAACAGATGTCACCCCCTTCTTAATAAGTATATCGTACCGAGGGCTTCTACACTTCCCTCAGCTATGTCGTCTCATCCTTCTTCCTCTCGCAACGGGTTCCATACTCTTTCTATCCATAGAAACGATAGTTCTGATGCGATCGCTTCCCCTACCCAATCACAAGTCGCTCCTCTCCATTCATTTCTTGTTGGTAGGGTCATCTCTACCCCTGCCTCGAACTATCTTGGCTCCCACCCCCTAAGCATCTGGTTGTTTAAGAGTTGTTCCCTAGCCAAACTGGTACGGCTAGGCGTCATCCTTAGGCCATGCACCATTTTCCTAAAATCAACAGCCCTATGGCGTCATCGGGGTGTGGCAACGTCGTCTTCCCGCTCGCCTCTATGCATTCTTCGTGTCTCACAACCCCCTTAGTCCTTTCGGGGTCTTCACACGCATACACACACTATTTCATATCCTGATTAGCCAAAGTTCCACTTCATTCTTTCATTCGCATTCCAGATCTCATACACAAGGGTCTCTTTCATGAGTAAATTTTACACTAGGGGCTCCTTAGCCTCTTTGCCCCCTCTTCCCTCTTCCTTTGCCGCCCGGTTTCTCCCGACCTGGTCCCGCTCAAGACATCCCAAGGCTTACTCACCTCCTCTTGGGTCTTGGAATTGATGTACCAGTCTTCGAGATGCTCCTCCTCACTTGGCTATGGCTTCCGTCTTCGTCAAGCCTTTCTCACTTCCCCTTCTCAGTCTCCCTCAAGTTGCAACAAGCTCATATCACTATGGTTGTGGAGTCCTCCCCTCTAGGAGGGCTAATGAGACTCTCTCTAGCCTTGCCTTCTTCCTAACGGCCTGGGGTCTATGGCGGACCACCCTCCTACGCCAGCCTCATTACCACTAGTCTCTAGAGCTCCTCAAACTAGCTCACATTCTCCTCTAAGCTCTCAAACTAACAGGGGTTCCCCTCTCCTCACTCCAAGTGAGTATGGTGTTTTTTTGGGCTCATCCTAGCAGCATGGACACTCCTCATGCAAATGTGAATGTAGCGAACTGAATCCTCAACTTATGTAGGCTAAAACCAGCACACTGGCAGCCCATGGACCTCCCCATGTGCCCCAAGGTGAACCGAGGTACCCCCATGACCAATTTTCACCACTAGGCCTCTCTAGGAGCACCTTGACCTTATTTTGGTTAGGTACATGCAGTCCGAGTGGTTGATACCAACTTGGACTGCCCCTTGGGCCTCTTCAAGTCCCTATCCCTTTTTGAAATGTTGCCCCTTTAAGTCCAAAGGCCCAAGGGGCGCCTTACTTGAAAGAAAAAGGCCTTGTAGGTCTTTTTCTCGATTTTTTTGTGATTTTTGTCCATTTTGGGTAGGCCGAGATATTTTTCCATGCAGCGGTGTTTTTTCAGCCTTGGATCTGGCTGAGATCCAAGGCCAGCAATATTCCGAGCTACCCCATGGTGGTCCTTGCTTCAGTTTTGGGCCCCAAAGGCCTCTTTTTCAATTTTGGGTGCATCAAAACCTCCGTTTGGGTCAAATGCACAGTTTTAGACTCTTCTTTCTTTTGTTTCTTTCCATTTTGAGCTGCCAACTCATTCCGGAGTTTGCCGTTTGAGTTGACCTCATCAAAAACGGTCAAATTACCTCCTTCATGGATCTGAATCTCATATCCATGGCCCAAAAGAAAACCGGTCATTTTCTTTTTACTTTTTCTTTCATTTTTGTCTTTTTAATTCAGATATTGCAGAGATAATACCCCAAGGGTCATATCTCTCCAATCCAGATTACCCTCCACAAAATCTGGAGGGATGAGGTCACAGTAGGGACCTTTCAATCCCTACTGTGTCAGTCCCAACTGACCGGCACATTCTCCTCCACTCTTTTCTCCCCCTTTGTCACATTCTCCCTCCATTTTCTCTCATTTTTCTTTTGTTTTTTTTAATTTCGAATGTAACAAGTGTCAAGTGGATATTGAGATTTTTATAGGTCATAGATCTGCATCTGTGGCCAGATTCAAATTCAACTGTTGGCCATTATATCTCGGATTACAATAATGAAGCCCCCATGCTCCAAGGGGCTTCATTTTGTCTCTATTAGCCTCAATTTTCATCCCCCGTTTGCTCTGATTTTCTTTTGACAGCCTTTTTTCTGTGTTGAGCCCCTTGGGGCTCTATTTTCTCATGCCTAGTTAGTCCGATATATCACGGACTACTAGGCAACCCTCCCATCACTCCTTTTTCTCTTTTTTTACTCCTAGTTCTTCATTTTGTCTCCACTAGTGTTTCCATTAGTGGTTGTCAATATTTTTCACCGTCTAGAGCTTTGATCTTGACGGTGTCGTTTGCTTTGTACGGATGCTCTCCATATTGGCTCATGCTTTTTCTTGGGACACTTCAAGTCCCCGCCACTTTCCCATGTTATATTTGTCCCGTCGGTGGTGCCGCCGAATAAGTCTCATTTTTCGACAATTTTTATTTGGGTCCATTTAGTCTCTGTCATTGCTCCGGTTGACATCCCATTTATTTGACATCTTGTTGTCCCTATTAGTCTCAATTTTCTCTCCCCATGTGTCTCAAGTGTGCCGATTATTTCCGGCCGCGAGAGCCTCATCTCACGGTCGACATTTATCGTCTCACTTCCCCTATGCCCACGACACCGTTTTCTAGCCTCTTGGGCATGTTGCGGCTCATGTTCCCTTGGCCTAGGCATCCCCATGCAGTCCGTTATTTCTCGGACTGCAACAGTGCCCTTTTTCTTAGTCCTACAGCCCCACAACTTGTTTCAAACCGAAAGAAAATGAAGTGCTCAATTTTCAAGTGCATCCGGGTTCAATATTGGTCACAGATGCACCTAAAACGTGTGTTTTCCTTTCCCCATGCAGTCCGTTGCGACTCGGACTATAGTAGAGGTCATTTTCCTAGTCTCATTGCCCCTCAACTTGCTTAAAACTAAAAGAAATGAAGTGGTCAATTTCCAAGTGCATCCGGGCTCAATGCTAGCTCTGGATGCACCTAAAACATGTGGTTTTTTCTCCCCTTGTAATCCGTTGTATCTCGGTTGCAAGGGGCCGTGATTTCTCTTGATTTTCTCTGCAAAATCAAAAGAAAATCAAGATACTTTGTAACCGACACATACCAGAATGAATGTGGTCATGGATGCATCTTCCTAAGCAATTGTTTTTTGTCGTTACTACTCTTTTTTTTTTTTTTTTTTTTTTTTTTTTTTTTTTTTTTTTTTTTTTTTTYTYWTTTCTTGGACAATAAAGACCTGCCAGTCCCTACTTGTGTTAGTTCGTACTGACGGCCAACTCCCTCACTCCCTCTCACCTTTCATTTTCTCTCATTTTTTTTTTTCTTTATTCTTTTTTTTCTAGCCTGCCAAGTGCCAACTAGCCGTTAAGGCCCTTTTCTAAGCCCTCCGTCTTAGTTTTGGCTCTTCCTATGCTCAAGGGGCAGTCCGTTATTTCTCGGACTGCAACTGTAGCTTTCTCATGCTCATGAGAGTCTCCGTTTGCCTCTATTTCTTTCAAACGGTGGTCCCTCCCACTCCGATTTTCTCTCGGAGGCCTATTTTTTCTCATGGAGCCTCTTTTGGCTTCATTTCCTTGGGAGAGGTCAATCCGACATTTTTTGGATTGCTCCCATGCCTTTATCTTCATGTTTCTCTGCTTTTCTTTTCCCTTTAGTCTTCTCGTTTGGTCCCACTAGTGTTTGTGGTGCTAATATTCTTGGCCGTCAAAATTTTTGATCTTGACGGTGCATCTTGCTTGAATTGTTTTCCCCTCATGCAGCTCCGCAGTTCCTCTAGAGACCTTCTCATGTCCCCGCCACTTGTCCCGCCAGTAGTCCCCGACACGTTTTCCCGTCGGTGGTCCCCGACACTTTGTCCCGCTAGTGGTCCCCAACACTTTATCCTGTCGGTGGTCCCCGACACGTTGCCCCGCCGGTAGTCCCCGACACTTTGTCCCGGATACCATTATTTTTACTTAGTCTTATGTGGTCCCCAACACTCTCCCCCATGGTGTCCCGGGTTCTCTTGACATTTTTCCACCTCACGGCGGCCTAATTCCCTTCGTCTTTCTTATTGTCGCGCGCCCCGATCTTTTCGATCACGGTGTCACACTTTTTCTAGTCCGGCCACTAAGGGTGACCAGAAAGCCAACAAACTGTCACGCAGGATTTGTATGTGATTGCAATAAATAAAATGAATTAAATAATGCAAGTCTCTTCCTGTTGTGTGCGTCCGGCTTCGAGCGAGACCCTTCAATTGCGGTCTTCGCCAGTCCCCGGTCTTAGGAATCTTTTATTTTGATTCAGAACAGCGAGAATTATACAAATGATAACCATAAAATTATGGGGAGCTATGCATGCATCAATTATGTCAATTTGATTTTTGAGAACTGTGACAGAATCATCCACGATAGCAATCATCAGGTAAAAACAATGCAAGAAGCAAGACCGACTGACTCGAGCAAAGGCAAGATCAGATGAATGAGGGAAGAATGAGAACTCATAATAATCTCATAAAGTACACATAAACAAACATTGTCAGCACCTCTCAAGAGTCCTCACTCATCCCTCTCGTCAGTCTCTCTCAATCTCTCTTTTCACGCCCACGTACAATCTGAGACTGAGGCTTCTGTTCCTGAAGACTGAGGCTTCGTGACCTACGCCCACATACAATCTGAGACTGAGGCTTCGTGACCCACGCCCACGTACAATCTGAGACTGAGGCTTCGTGACAAAATGTCACCTGAAGCCAGCAAGCTCTGAGCATGACCATCCGAGGCACATGACACGGTAGTTAACCATAGAGCAAAACACCTCCCACAAAGTAGGCAGTCTGTCCACTGAAAAAACTCCTCGTCTGAGGTAGGGATACTTGGTGGGCTCGGTCAGTGCCTCAGCGTCGATCACTGCCGGAGAAATGTACCTCTTTGCCAAACCAATCAGATCCAGCCAGCTCGTGCCATCCGTGAGAAGAGGAGGAATGGGAGGTCTAGGATAGTCAGTATAAAGCATTGGCCCGAAGCTGCAGATCAACGTAGTGCCACTTTCATTGAGCTCCCTCTCTCTCTGCTCAAGGTATTCGGTGGCTGAGATCCAGACTGCATCGAAAAGTTTATGAGCCTCCTTGCCCTTCTTCAAGTAAGGCCTCAGATCTTGGATAGTGTCATCAGCAAAATTGGTCTGGACAACGAAGATTGACAGATCCCCCTCTCTCAAACCAATGGCACCGACATACTGATAACAGAATGCCTCTTTGCATGAAAACCGGTTGAGGATGGGCAGCACTGACTCACTAGTCGGCGTGGACTAAACTGTGCTCATGAGTACTCTTGCCAGTGCAAACCGACCAGATAGTCCCGGAGAACTAGTTACCAAACTGATTGCAGAAAACTGATTGCTGGAAACTGATTGCTAGAAACTGATCACTAATAACTGACTGCAGATGATTGATTGCTGATTAAATGATTGCTGAATGTCCGGATAAGTGAGTTGTTCTTGTTCAGAGACAAAAAAGCTCACTGGTGGATGCCATCAGTCCTCCTTGCCTCCTCAATAGTACCCACAAAACTTATGGTGGCACATAGTTTTCCGTTCTTGTCGTGCAAATAGTACGTGTACTCGATTTTAGTATGATTCCTCACGAGGGTCGGTACGTGTTCCGTCATCGTAGTGGTCTGCTGATTGTACTCCTCAACTGCACTCTCCCTCCAGGTCTCTGCAGTGCTCTGATACAGCGAGCAGGAGACTCTAACCGTGTTGCTGCTCTCCAAATTCTCACCGAATTCTCACTACAACAGTTCACCCAACTCGAGACGGGTGACACTTGGATGATATAGGTGTGAAAAGGCTATTGGGTAGATTGTTGTTTCGAATAGTTGTGTCAGATTGCCGTTTGCAACTGCAGTTTCTTATTGTTGATTCTGAGTACTGRTCGGAGTACGGTCAAGGGTGCTGCATCCCAAAATACTGTTCTCCGGAATGYTGTCTGAATACTGATCTGAATGCCTCTTCTTCATCGTTGGTCTGAATGCTTAATTGTTTACTGATTTGAATGCAAATCGTTTACTCGTTGATTGTTGATTGACTGCGGGTTAATTGCTAATTGGTTGCTGGCTTGATTGTTGCTTGTCAAGGTTGCTGCTTTGAAGAACAGTTTCTGATTACTGAGAAATGTCAATTGAACACTGATTTGGATGCTGCTTCTGGCTGCTATTTTCTGATTGCTGTTTTCTGAATGCTACCCTTTTGAATATAGATTCTCGTCCCAGGGGTGTTGTCTCATGAATGTCTTTTCTAAACAATGACCGACCTCCGGTCCAAAGTGGTGGCCATTCGTCAGTCAGCAGTCTGATTGAATGCTAATGAAAAAAAGAAGACTGAGCGTTGCAACACTTTGGTGACTGAAGTTRTATACTGCAGAGATTCTGCTGACTGAAATAGTGACTAAACATTGACTGAGTAACAACCGAGCGATGACTGAACAACAGCTGAGCGCTTAACATAATAATAGCTTATTGTTGATTGATAGGAAAACTGTAAGTTGTTTGCTCTCCCAATCTCATCACCTGATGACATTAGGCGACTATCTTTACACCCCGTATCTGAGTATCACCTCATGGTCGCTACTCTACCTGTTCATCTTCACGGCATTATTCAGCCTACTCATGAAATATTCTCTCTTCAGTCTTTTCACCGTTGGCTGTCAACGGTCCCTCGTACTTAGTCCACTGCGTCGGCTACTGCGAAAAATGATACTCTGACTGAACAGAAGTTGAGTGCTAGCGGAGAAACCGATCTTTCAAATTCTGATCACTTGATCTCAGAAGTACAATCCAAACTAGTTTGTTGAGGGGTGTCTAGCGATCAAAACGCATCTGCAGTACTGCAGGTTACTGGGCAACGTTCTGTTTACTCAGAAACTCAAGTGYAATTTGAAGACTTTTAGTGTTCACTTGAGCCTCTCTCTTGCCTRTTCCACGGATTCSAAYGAGGATYYAGTACTGTGCAATTTACCCTGACRKTCGAAGAAGTRAAGTACGTACTCTATAAATYTCCTCYCAMCCACGATCTGAACAGCATGTTCCCTCTCGGTTCGCTGGTACAACTTCATGTCCAGACTYGCCTCCTCTTCCCATCCCTTTTCCTTGTCTCGTTTCAATTCGCCTTTTAACACCAAGACCTCCTTTTCCCTCATCTTTCTCCCTCAATTCCTCAGGCAGAAGTCATAAACGGAGTACGTTAGAGACAATCTTCAGGTTGATTGYRGAGATTTTGYTATCATACTAGATTRTCGCCTTTRTCGTCAAGGCTCRGTTAAGTAAAGTTCGGGAGTACTCTYTGAATGGTATCCGGGACTTAGTGGGCAGTTGCCTACAGGGTTTATAGTAGTTAGTGATCAGTCCCTCATTAGCTAAAATAGCAGAGTTAGTCTAACCTGCSAKTYYGYCYGGTCARGAGAAMATCAAACAGCGTTTCGTGATAATCAAGCTTCTGACACTCCACCCMAGGCWYGGGAACAATTAATAGCTTGGGAAGATTAGATGAGTTCAACCAAGACTCATAACGAGTCGCCACAASGAAAACCAGGTYAAAATTCTCTAGTTTCAAGGAGGCRTCTCTATTGCCTCGCCAATGATACGGAGGTAGAATGAAATCAGATGCAAACCACACTTGGCTTTCCTCAATGACCCCCTAAGACCCTCGTGAAACAGGGCGCCGTGACAGTCCAGTGCCACTGTCTGCAACCAGCCTCATCTGAGTCCCTGGGGTTTTCGCTGAGCCCTTTCACATCAGTTATGAGACCCAGGCTCTATAGACTTCATGGCARTTTTCATACYCARCRATGCRGAGGCAGTCAACAAAAAAAACAARTCYTACTCCTATTTTCAACCRTGTTTAGGTCGAGTCTTTCGTCTATCAGACCAYKTCCCCGGGGCAAGRCACGAAATATTGGCTGCCCCGAGGGCAGTTACTATCCTAGTTGAGSGTGCAGAGTTCAGGAGTTAAGTCTCTTGCGAGGAAAACAGTGGGCAATTATGTAGTTTTTGCTGTATACAGATTGTCGGTCCTCTCATTGATCGGGAAACTCTTCACGCACGCAAACACACAAACAGTCCACCTTTGGCCTTGCACACAGGTGCTGAATGGATGTTTCGTTAATCCCCATCAATGAGGAACTTWATTAGTAAGTATGCTACGCTTCTCAGTATAGACTTCTTTTTATCCATTCTATGGGAGGAGAAGGCACAGTGGACTGGTCATACGGCTTTTTTTAGACCCTAGGCAAATTCGCATGCAATCCCTYTTTCGCTCCATACCTCACCTCCCTTCTCCGCCTGGATTCGTCAGTGGGGTTCCAGACGGGCGTCAATGTGGGTGATTTTTCTCTGATGTCAAGCGAGCCCACAGCCGGAGTTAGACCAAAACTTTTCCTGCCCAATTAGCCCGRCAAACTTGTTCCGCCTTTTATTTAATTTGACGAAAAGGAAAATACAATTCCCAACCTCAATCAGTTATCACTCTGCACAGGTGGGTTATYAAAGGAAAATTACCCCCTCCCTTTCGACGTWYAGGCCCACTAGATGAGTCCCAAGGAAAATAATCGATCAAATGCCTGCATCCAGCCAACAGTCTCGTATGGCATTTAGTCTACTTACACAAACATTCGCARGTTTACACAGTCAAGCACTTAATCTACCGCGAGATACAGTCGAACTCATRCCACTAGGTGACMATTCAACCAAGTGGGTGCACGCTAGTCAAAGTACTTKCCCCCTTATGCAGTCACGCAACGCAACCACTTGGTTCACACAAAGCAATCGCACAGTGTCGTCACACGAAGCGAACGCACAGTGCTATCGCGCAATACAGTCATACGTTACCGTCGCACGATGCAGTCATACAACATTGCCGCACAATGCAGTCATGCAACACTGCCGCACAAAGCAGTCATACGATGTAGCCGCACATCGTAGTCGCATGGYGCRATCTCATGGTACAGTTGCACAACGCAGTTTGTACTATGTTGTCACACGRCGCAGTCGCACGGTACGGTCACACGGAAACAAGACACTCTAACACAAGACTACGCTTCCTGTTGACCTTGTCACGTGATCAAATAGGCCATAYAAAGCACGAGAACACATCCAAKAGACAAGAGTTAATCACCAAAATTATCCAACYGCTTCAACCTTACTAACTCCCTCAAATTAGCATCATGTACGTTGGGTTCTCTTCACAACTTGCACATCCCCAATCGACGTTATGGGTTGGGGGTTTTCCCTTTGTTTCCCTACTCATGCAGTCAGCTGCCCCTACTGCGGGTTTAACCCTTACTAAAATAGAACAGCCAGTCAACAACAATCAATCAACCTGATTAACTAAACAAAAGGCAAGAAGGGGTGAATTACTTGCAATAGTTACTATCTTATCTGAGAATTTCTCGGACTGAATGGTCACAAGGAAAAGCCTCTGCTGCTTCTGACAGAAGTACCCGTCACAAGTTGAAAGTCACTCAAAGCTGGCGAAAGCAGGTGATGAGTAGGATTGCCTTCAAAGAAAAATGAGACTCTCTCTGCAGCAAGTTCTTGGCCGAGTTGATCATTCAAGCACAGATGAGTAATGAGAAAAAGGGGGGGGGGTCTGTCTCTGCAGCATCAAGAGGGAACTCTTTTCTTGGAAGACACACTGATCATCATGGACTTTCCATGGCATCTCTTTAGCTTCCAAGAAACGACGGCTCAGGTCCCTGAGGTGACGGAGTACTGAATACTCCAAGCCAAGTAACTATGACATCAAACACTAGCCCCTCTTTTGACTTCTCACTACACCCCGTTCCAGAAACATCTATCTGTCGTTTGCATGTATTCTCTCCACACTCCCCCTTCCGAGGCGGCGTCCTTGATCACAATACCGGGAATGAACCGTCAAAAAGAAAAGGGACTCGCCTTGGTTCCGAAGAAAACAACATGGAGAATGCTCCAGACAGAGTGTTGCCCGATAGCACGCGCGAGTGTTGTCGTCAGCTAAAAGAACGAGAGTTGGGGTCGTTCTCCAACATTCGTGTTGACGTCAGCTCCGACTCTCCCACGTGACACGCACACACAGTTTTTCTCCTCTCTCTCTGTTGACCTTCTCTCGACTTCCTCAACTCATCCCGTTTTCCTCAGTCCCTTTTCCGTCGACCACTCTCTCGCTCTCTAGGCCACGCCACCTGTCGCACGTGTGCCCGTGCAACTGCCCTTGCCTCAGCCTCCCCGCTTCGGGTTCAGTCCCGATCACCCTCTCTCTCCCGCGTCTTCTCCGACCTATCTTTCCCCCCTGCTCTGTCTTTTACCAGTCCCGCGGCCTCTGGGCGTCAGTTGTCAAGAGCTGGCCTCATGTCCCTCTTCCACCGGTTTCGCGGCTCGATGGTGCCTCTGGATCTCGCCTGGTCTGATCCAGGACCTGAGGTTCGTCTCCCGGTCCTCCGCCTCGCTCATCTCGCTCTCCCCACCTGAGTCCCGCTCCAGGTGGGCCTGCTCCCAGTCCGCCGTGTCCATCGAGGTCTCGGTCTCGTATCCCTGCATTTTCGCTGTCACACCGTCCCTCCTGCAGCGCCTCTCCACACGGTCTTGCGTCTCCGTGATAGCGTCCTGTAGCTTTCCATCAGTCCGCATCTCCTCCTCTTTTCCTCCCTCAACGTTGATCCTCAGTTTTAGCTCGTCTCCCCCGTCGTAGTTGAGTATAGCCGTAATCCAGGGCCCCTCCCCGGACATAGGCTTCCACCGAATGTGGTGGTACCAATAGCAGGGTCTATAGTTGTGCAAAGCCATAGCCGCTCTTCCTCAATAGCCAGCACCCGTTCGGTAAACAGCGCAGCACAGAGCCGTCAACTTCCAATAGCACCCCTCTCTCCACCAGAGCCCGCGGTACAGACTGCATACTACCAGGCTGCCGGCCGCAGACGATATCCCGTCTCCCTCTTCCTCTTATAGGCTTGCCTTCCTACGTTCTGAATGATGTATTCCGATTAGTCCCTTTCGGATTTAACCAAATTAAAGAATTTTAAAATAAAGCAATAAATAATATATGACAATAAACAAAAAAAAACTAAATGGTTTTCAAAAAGTAACACTCGAGCCTGAAACTCATCGGTCGATCATGAACCAGCCCTGCACTTGTCGGTTCCAGACCCTCGTGATAAAACAGCAGGCCTGGCACTGCGGTCCCATAACGGGATCCCGACCACCCGGGTTTTCACCTTAAAAGAGAGCACTGTGCTATCTCCGTTGGGTGCCCGTGTCCGATGGAAAGAAGGGGGCGTAAGACCCCTTTATAGGAGGTGATACGCTTCCTACCAATGCGGCCACGGGTCGCCCTCTTTTTCTGGGGCCATGCCGCGCGGCACTTTGCCAAGTGTGATAGTTGCAGAATAGCAACAAAAAGTCAGGAATAGTAGCGAAAAGGGTCCACCTGGGCCACTAAATTAGACGGGTTCGAATTCGAACCGTTGGTTTTCTCGCGAAGTGACCGAAAACGAAAGGGGAAGCCGCGTCCCAAAACCAATAAAGCAATAACAATGATAATGATAATAATAATCATAGAAAGAAAAGGGTGGCGATTCAAATTCCCCCCCCCCCCGCGCCGCTGCTCTGCCTAAGTAGCTGTACAAGTCCACGCAGTCCCCGTTGTACCTGGCCTCCAATACAGCTACCGGGGCCCTACTGCGTGGAACTTAGATGCGCAGGGCCGATACATGTGATATTCGAAGGGTTGGGCCTGCCTGAACCGCAATACCACCGCCTGGACTCGAAACCCGAACCGTTGGCCTCCCTACAAAGTGACAGGACCCTAACAAATGGGGAATCTGTATCTGAAAAATCGATAAGTTAGTAATGATAAAATTAATGGTAAAATTAATAACAAGGGAAAAAGAAAACTCAGACGATACTGTAGACAACCGCCGCTAGATTATTCCGGACTAAAACGATAGCCCTGATCCACGTGTTGATCAGGCTTCCTGTTTTCTTTTTCTCTTTTATATCTTTATTTTTATTTTATTTTTTTTGTTCAGTTTTTCCTTTCCGACAGCAATTTCGTTTCTCATGCACCTAACCCATAACTCAGTAGAGGGGCACTCGGCGCGCATTTGAAAAGACTGAGCCAGCCCTCTCACCTCCGCGTCCCAGGGTGAACCCGGCGGCTCCCACGGCCACAGGCCGGTTGTGCTCTGCTGTACAGCAGGGCGCCGAGCCTACGTGGACCAATGGAAGTCATGTGGCGCACCCCTTTTGCTGAGGGCTACGCCACCGGGACCTGTCCACGCCGAGAGACGATCCAGGTACCAGAGCAGGAAACTGGCACTATGCAGAGACTTGGTTCACAGGAGGGCCGGAACACCGTGCACTCCGACATAATACCAAACCCCCACCCAGCGTCCCCGCTGGGTCGGAACAAGCTAAGTTTCGATATAAAATAGTGCAACTCAATATGTTCTCGCTCATTTCCATTGTGGCTTGAGGCAATTTCCGCACTACCAATTTTGCGCTAGCTGATTTTTCACCTTTCTCATAGCGCTTATACTTCTCTGAGCACACATTTTCTTCTTTGCGCTTGCCTTTCTTCTCTGCGTTCACCCCCTCTCTAAGTGTTCTTCCTCACTCTCCGCGCTAGCCATCTCTCTTTGCGCTAGGTTTCTTTCTCTGCGCTAGCCATCTCTCTTTGCGCTAGGTTTCTTTCTCTCTATGCTAGGCTTCTTCTCTCTGTACTTGCGTTTTCTTTTAATGCTCATCTTCTTCCTCGCGTAGCATGCCGTAATCTTCCGTAGTCGACGCGATCGTTTTTCTTTATTTCTTTTGGTAGTCTTCCACTCCCGCTTTCATGATTCATCTCATCATCGCAAACCTTACTCACACAACTTTCTCAGTCATAGCCGTGCATCATGCCTGAGGCACGCCGCGGACAGGGTAGAGGAAGGGGCGGAAGAGCAGGGAAAGCCAAGGACGAGTCGTGAGCTCGAGCGAGGCGTGACTATACCTCAGAGGAGGAGCAAGAAGAAGTGCCACGAGGTTATGGGCATCCAAGGCCATACCCTCGTTATTCATTAGCCGGTTGGTACGAGAGGACTCCATCCCCTGAAAGGATGGAGCATCTTCGAAGGAGATTTGATGCGCGCTACGGCACGCCCAGCGCCTGTTAACCTCCTTACATCCCTAGAGCTCCTTCCACCCCCACCGTAAGCAAGGCCATAGTGTCAATGCCGCGTTCCTCTATCCTGTGCACTGTCTCGTCATCTCATCACCCTAATCACTGCATTCTCTTCAGCATCTTCTTCCTTCACTTTTCCAACTAGAACTCATGGCTATCTTTTATGTCTTATATAAGCGTGATTTCTTATCAACTTTCTGAGTCTGATTACTGCCCATACAATTTTCAGTTCACAGTCCAGCTCATAGTGTCCCAGGTCTGAGAGTTTCGCTTCCTTAAGGCCCGGGATGCAGGTTCCTCGTGAACCAGGCCGCTTGTCGACCACCAAATAAAATTTTAAGAAGGATTTTGTCTGCTTGTTTGACTTGTTCGACTGTTGGCCTTTCACATGGGGGTTACCTTAGCTCTTGGTCAGGCATCTACGCCAGGGATGACCTCAGTAACGGGGACACTCACTTTGTCTGCCATGCTGGAAATACGGCATACCAAACCCTCTTTTCTGTTCTCTGGTCTGAGTGAGATGTCTTCTCAGCTTCTCGAGCACCTGACGGGGATACCAAACCCTTGTTTTCTTTATCTGGTCTGAGTGAGCGGTCTCCTCAACTTCTCATATGAAAGGAAGGGGATACCAAACCCTTTTTCTTTTTCCTGGTCTGGGAACTTCAGATAAATATTTATATACCTGCAAAACCAGCAAGTCCCACACACAACAACCATGCCCCAGCAAACAGACTTTCTGACAACCAGCAGTCAAGCATCAATAAATTAAAATAAAACCTATAAATAAAGTAATTAATAATAAATAATAAGTAATACATAATAACTCTTCGTACCCAGGATTTATTGATTGCCTTGATTTTGGCCCACCACTGGCTAGGAATGTAAGGCGTCCCGTCAGTCTGACATACCTTATTCGGCCCGCCTCAGGCCAGGACTAGTCAGACCATCTGTCTTGACACCCCCTTTAACCTGCCTCCAGGTCAGGACCAATCATACCCACTACTCGAGTATGACAGCCCTTTGGCACTCTCGCCAGGACACCTAGACTATTGCGGGTCTGGTCACCCTATGACAGTAGACGTCTTGTTAGTCTGACTGCCCCAAATCCGGATTTGACCACTGCGGTTACGGACCGGCTCACCTACCAGTTTTTGGCCTAGGGCGCTGGCTACCCCGCCCAAATTTTCGAACGTGGGACCCGGTCTAACCACGGTTCAAGGCTCTGGCTAACCTTACTGGATTGCATCGTCTGACTGTGGTAGAGTTCCAGCTGACCCCTTTCAACCTCACAGGCCAGACTCCCGGAGCGTTAGCCTCAGTCGACTACGGAATTCGACACTCGCGTCGGGGACCTGCTGACCCCACCAGATTGCAACCTACTGCGGTAAGGCTCTGGCTGGCCCCGGCAATCAACGCATCCTCAGGTTAGAGAAGAAAACCCCAGGCACAGACAATCAGGCAAGCATATCATAACCCATAAGCAGACTGCCCACGCCCCATAGCAGAACAAACATTTCTCAAGAGACTTCCCGTTAGCCTCAAGAGGCACTGAACAATAACATGCTAGCCAACACTAAGAGTTCGCAAGAGACCTCCCTTCAACCTCAAGCAAAGAACTTAGTGTTAGCCCCAGAGAGGTCCCTTCCCTCAACTGGGATTTCTTTTCCAAGAGACGTCCCGTCAGTCTCAAGGAAATACTGAAACACTGATCTCAGAGAGGTCCCTTCCCTCATCTGAGTGAAGACAGTCCTTAGCCAAGAAGCACGAAGTCCCTCTACTGACCACTCTCAGTCAAGTAAAGTTGAACTTCTTTATGCCTGCCTTCGTCTGAATCTCTTGGATGAATAATTTAGTCAGAGACACGAAGTCCTTCTGCTGATAACTTTCAATCAGACAGAACTGAACTTCTTTATGCCCATCATGCTTTCTCTTTGTGATAAGAATAATACTGCTTATATCATTAGATATGCCACAGCCATGAGTTTCTCAGATTTTGACATTGTGTCAATGCTCCCAGAACTGTACTCAGAGTTACTCTCCACTCTCAGGATTTGACACTCATGGAACGACTGCAGCGCTGCATCAAAGATATAGTCTCATTAACTTAGTTGCTTGCTGAAAAAGATAATAAAATGACTTGCTGAAAACTGAAGTATTGAAACTGAATTGATGAAACTGAAGTACTGAATCTGAAATACTGAAACTGAAATACTGAAAAGATTATGCAAGGATGATCCTTTTCTGCTGATAACTGAGCCTCACTGTCTCAGTGTCTTACTATACTCTTTTTCAGTCCTCTATGACCGTTCTCTTACTTGGATGGTTGACTTCTCTTCCCTCTCTTTGGAGTCACTGTAGGGATCAAGTCAGGGTCTCTGAAGATGAACTTACGAAGTCTTGACCCTGACACCATCGTGAACTCTGGATCCGTCCATTTCCGAGATCTCATAAACCTTGCTTTCTGCCTCTCTTGTGATTCTGTAAGGACCAAGTCATCTGGGTTCCAATCTCTTAGTCCATTGTGTCTCAAGAGAACTGTCAAATAGAAGAACAACATCTTCAATCTTCAATTTCTCTTTTCTTATACATCTTTTCTTGTTCCATCTTTCTTGATCCGATAGTCTGCTGGATGTCATTCTCTCTGCTGCATCCATCACTGTCTGATCTACTTCAGATATCTGCCTCATTTTGATCTGAAGGAGTTCTGAAATAGAATAATTTCTGTCACTTTCTTGACTTGATCATGTCTTAACAATACTCTCAATAAGCAATGTAGCATATCGGTCGTACCACAGAGTAAAAGGTGCATAGCCAGTTGTCCTCTTGACTGTGATATTATCAGCATATACAGCAGCTCTTAACACCTTTGGTCAGTTGCTGAGATTCTCTTCACACCACTTGGCCAATGAATCTTTCAGAGTTCTGAAGCCTCTTTCAACAGGTGCATTCGCTTGAGGATGAAAAATAGTCACATACCGAATTCTGACTCCCAATCTGAGTGTAATTATTCTGACAAACTCATTTTTGAATTCTGATTCTCTGTCTGAGACAAATTCTCTGATAAAAGGATACCTGAGATAGACTTCTTCTATCCAGTCTGCCACTTGCTTGGCCGTCTTCCTCTTCAGAGTTTTTGCCTCAACATATCCAGAGAAATTATCTCTCACGTTTAATATGTATCTCATCCCATCCTTGCCTGGAGGCATAGTGATGAGATCCATATGAACTCTACTACCTGGCTCTACCAGGATTGTTGGGAACAGGGGCTCAATCATCCTTGTGGTAGACCTCTTCTGACATAAGACACATGATTTACAGTATCTGAAAATCATGTCTCTCATGCCAGGCCAGAAGTAGAGTTTGACAGTCTTGGAGTRGGTAGCCTCAGCAGCCCTGTGGCCACCAGCAACCCCCTCATGCAGAGCAGCAATTATCTCTAACTGCCTCTCTTTACCACAGACCACTCTAAGTGGAGGTAAGCCTCCCTTACCATCCACAAAGAGATGTCCTCTCTTTAATCTGAATTTCTTCCTTGAATCCTTACAGTAATATTTTTTTAGTTGATCCTTTTCCATCTTTCTGCCAATCTCTTGATAATTTTCATCATACTCTTCAAAGAAGAAAAATATCTCTTCTTCCTTCTTTTCACTCTTTTTTTCTTCCTTTGAACCTGAACTTTCCCCAACCTCATGAGCAGTCACTACTGCAGCATTAACTTTAGCATACCAATCATTTGGTTCATCTTCCTCTTCCTTCCCAAGAACCGATTCATAAATGTACGCACTAGGGATCTCTCCCCAGCTGTCTCTTTCCTCTGGCCATGGATTCCACTTGTAGGAGCATGGCACCTCATAGTCTTCATCATCTTTCTCATTAAGAAAATTATCAATATAGGCAGATTCTTCAAACGTCTCATTTGCATCTTCTTCCTCTTCCTCTCGCCACTCAATCTGGCTTAAGCCATCCGCCGTGTTTTTCTCAGTGGGGATTTTTTTCAGCTTGAAATCATATGTCCAAATGAAGGCGATCCATCTGCTAACTGTTGAATTTACCTGTTGGTGCTTTTTAATGGCACCAATCACAGCAGATGCATCAGTCCTCAGGATAAATCTCCTTCCTAAAACGTAGTGCCTGAAGCACCCGAGGCTATGGATAATTGACAGTAACTCTTTTCTGAATTGAGTGTAGTCTCTTTCTGAAGAATTGAGGGTTCTGCTCTCAAATCTCAGAGGTCTTTCTCTCTCATTTTCATCTTTCTGAATAAGCACTCCGCCCAGAGCAACTGGCCCTCCATCCGCCTCAATGATGAAAGGTCTTGTCTCCTTATTATCATAATAGGGTACTCTCAGCACTACTCCACCATCTCTTAGTTTTTCTTGCAATGTTTCTATCGCGGCTTGTCTTTTATCATTCCATGCTAAATTAGCACCTTGCCTTACCATTTCTCTCGGAGACTCTGCAAGGGCAGCAAAATGAGGAATAAAAATTTTCCAGAATCCACAGAATCCCAAGAAGCTTCTGACGTCTGTCACTCTTTTGAGAGGCAGAGGCCAGTTCAAGATCTTGTCTATCTTCTTGGGATCTGGACTCCTACCCTTGGAGAAGCATTTGAAGTCCAAGATTATCACTTCTGGTTGGAAGAGAAGGGACTTTGGCCCACTGGCAGTCAGATTATACTTCTGAAGTCTCTCTAAGACCATTTTTACTCCCTCAGCATGTTCCCAGACAATCTTCCGAACTCCCCCTTCGACCAAAGTCTCATCTCTTACCAAGGGTCATTTTACAGGGTTATCATCAATGTAGGGACTGGTTATTTCAGGGGAAATATCCTGTATGACTTTGATCATATCCCTTTGAACCACTGCTACTCCGTTAGTCCAGCCCTGAGGTACCACGCACATCTGAACAAGCCCCCTTGGCGTGTGCATGGCAGTCATTGGCCGGCTAGTGAGATCAATGGGGAACTGATCATAGCCAGAATACAGGTCAACTAGAGAGTAAATACATCGACTAGCAAAGGATTCAGCAAGGAGGTCAGCATTAGGAAGACTACCGGCATCACGTACCATCACAGAATTGAGTTTCTTAAGATTTTGTATCCATCTTAGTCCGCCCCCTGGTTTCCAGAAACAAAGCCAGTGGTTAGCATACGGTCCATCAGCACGTTCTGCAATATTGGATGCAATCTTTTTGTCAAGATACTTCACAACTTTCGCCTCTTCCTTCATGGCATACTTGGTTGGTCTATCATTCCATGGAACGTGATCAACTGTCCAAATCTTGGCCATCTTGACCATGTCCACGTCCAATCGCCCTCTTTCTTCGTCATTAAAGAAGAAAGCACCAGAAAATTTATAACACATCCTGAAGATATATTATTTCTCTTTAGGCAGGATAAACTGATCCGATTCTATCTTCATTGTTTCGAACCTCTCTTTGGTGACCCTATTCTCCAGTTTTGTTGATTCCCTCAATGCTCTTATAATTTTCCTCTCTTTTTACAATGCTTCATCATAATTTTTTTCTATTATGACTACAACTGAGTTTTTCTTCACCCCCTTGGGCTTGTATTTTCTTTTTGACCCAGTGACTATCTTCCTAAAAAAGGGTGAGTCGATGCAAATCTCAATTCCATTTTTCCTCCCTTAGCAGTCTCTACAGCTTCCTTGAAGGCTTCAATTTGTCCGTCCTCATCCTCGAGTTTACCAAGGGCTTTTATCATTTTCGAAACTAGATTGATTCCCACTGAAATCTCTTCTTTTGCTTCTCGTTTTCCGTCCTCCTTTAGTCTCCTAACCCTTTCAGCAGATTCTTCCCTCCTGATCGAATTAGCAGATAGTTGATGCTTGAAGTCATTTTTCGTCCTGGCCATAAAGGTCTGCTGTTGAGCAGTCTCAGGTTCCTATAGACTGATCCAAGATGACCCCTCATGACTGAAAAATTGGACTGCCTCCATCCCATGCAAGAATGGAGTTCCCAAGATACAGTCATGATCTAGATCCGGCACTACAAAACCCAGTAACTCCACAGTCATCGTCCCAACCCTGATAGGCAAATTATCAATAAATCCAGCCACGAACAGCTCTCCTGCAATATTACTCAGTACATTTTGTGCAGGTCTATCAATAGATAAATTACATGCTTTCATCGTTCTTCGTGAAAGAAGTATCATCTCTGCCCTAGAATCCACCAGGACTAGAATCTTCACTTGATTAATGCGAATTGTAAGGTGTCCACAACCCATGGTTGCGAATCTCATCTTGCAACCTGGTAGTGATCTATTCACTTGGTTAGGAAAGACTGACCTCAAATAATTAACTTCCAATTTCTTCTTCTCAATTAACTTTTTCAACTCTTTTCTCAGTTTAGGTGTCAGTGTCATTGTTTCCTTGAAAGACAATGTCACTTTCGTTTCTTCCAGCATTTTAGCAATTACATCATAAATCACCGTCCCATCATCCAAATCACTCTTGAGAATGAATTTTTTTTTTCTCCCTTGTTCATTCTTTTCTTGTGAGCGTTCCTGTTCAGGGTCATCAAGGATATTAATAAGTGACTCCTCGACTTTCTTTCTTTTCTTTTCTTCTATCATTTGAGGTGTCATACGGGTTTGGTGGTTCCTCACTTCACTAGCCCTGACATTAGGTCCCATTATAAGTTCTGGGGGTAGATCACCATGGAACGACATCATGTAAGCAAGGAGATGAGTCATTTCATTGGAAGAGGACTCTAGTAATCCAGAAGGATTCTGAAAAGTAGGGTTCCCTCCCAATAGAGACCCACTTGTTGATGCCTCACTAGACTCACACTCTGTAAGTGTTAAGGACTGCAGAGGCAGCTCAATCATGGTATAAGGGTCACTTGCCCTTTGTACTAGCTCATTAGGCAAGTCCCCAATGAGGAAATGAACATTCACATTGACCTTTCTCTTCTTCTTAATCTTCATATTTTCATCATGTTTGAGAGCAAGAAGTCTCATACCTCCCGGATGTCTGGGGTCCAACTTATTCCATGAGCTATCACAGACATGGCCCATTGCATCTTTCTTTGCTACCCCACTCCTTACATCCTCCTTAAGAGGTTTGCAATAGGTGGTAGTGTGACCTCCTTCACCACAATAATAGCAGACAAAACTTCTCTTAGGACGCTCATCATATTTTTTTCTCTCTCTGTTTCCTCCATCACCATTCTTCCCATTCCTTTTGGCTCTGGACGAATCTCCCTTCTTACCATGATTTTCGTTGACATCATCATCGTCATCATCTTCCTCACTTTCAACCTTTTTTTTTCCCCTGTCATCCACAACATGCGTTGCAGGCCTTGCAGGCATAAAGTTAGCCATAATTTTTTGAAGAATATTCTCAACAGTCAGATTCCTTCCTCTATTCATTTCATTCTCAGTCTCCCAATCTGGCCAAAGTACTAATCTGATTCAGTGACCATTTCTTATGGGAGACAGTAGGTAGAGTTCTTATGATTGCAACTATTTCATCTCATCTGAGGGGATAGTGCTGAGCTTGATTAAGAACTGCTCGCCTTTTGGTGTCAGTAAAATTAGTCAAAAATATATGCCATCTCTAAGTTTCATCCAAATATGAAATTCTTCTTGCTGTTCGGATAAAGGTCTGAAGAAAAACATTGGAAGTGTCGTATTTAGCTTTTCTGATGTTGAGTAAGTCCTTAGTTGTGGTTGGAACTGAATCTTTCTCAAATTCTTTTTTCAGTGTCTCCTTGACCTCTTTCCATGTAGTGGCTCCTTCCATTAGTTCCTGAACGGCCAGCCTTGAGTCAGTATCACAGTAAGATAGAAGATGCTTAAACCGTTGCTTATCTGTCCAGCCATAACTCAGACCGAATAATTCATATTCATCCAGAAAATCATTAACCTGGGGTCCTCTGAAGCAGGGGATTCTCTAATCTGGCCTTTTTGCTCTTGCAATGTCTGACCCTCCTTTTATAGTATCAACTTTTTCAACCAACTCCCGTATAACTTCAACCAGGGCCTCTTCATTAGTCCCTGCTGATGTACTCGGTCTTCCTCGCCCTGCCACCTTGACCATAGATTTTTCCATGTATCCTCTTCTCTCCCTCTGTCACTCTTGTCCTCTCCTTCCTTGCCCCTCAGTCTCTCACTCTTCTAGTAAGGGATACAGACTCGTTTCTTTCTTCTGTTGTTTGTTTTACCCCTTGAGAGTTTTGTACATATAGGGTATAAGCAATAATGGATTGGGTAGTGATCAAGGGCAGTGCAATCCTTCTCAGTCTTCCAACGTAATCTTCAATCAACTCTCTTTCATCATCCCTACTCAGTCTTCTGTCATACCCCTTTATAGTGCCCCGAATCATAAAATATCGAGTCAGGTCTATAATCTCATAATCAAATTGCATCGTTTACAGTCCACTATTGATCCTTCTTGCAAGAGAGACCCGTTCCTGAAAAGTGTGATATGATACTCTCTCAGTAGTTCCCACTTTCACCACCTTTAACAGATAGTTTATCTCAGTCTGGTCAGTGATAATTCTCAAAGTAGAATCTCTCATGCGATCTAAGAAAGGCTGTAAAAATTCACGCTCATCCAGGGTAGAAAGATTTTTGTTAGAGATCCGAAGAGTCCTTTCTACCTTGACTACTCTACCCTCCAACACAACTCCTAGTGTCAGTTGTTCAGTCAAGCTGGGCATTGCTAATCATCATAAGCAACATCTGAAAGGTAGATCTCAGGTTGGACATAATCAGGGATCTCGAATCTGTGTTCAAAGGTACTCAAAAGTAGGAATTTTATCATCACAGTGGAGTTTTTTTCTCTTGCTCTACCAATCTCAGCAATAGCTTCCAACAGAGGCATCCAATCTCTCCTGACTTCAAATCCTTTAGCAATCGAGAATTCAGGAAGCCTCTCAAATTGTCTTTCTTCTTTCCCCCAGGTTACTTTTCTCTTTAGCTTTTCAAGTCATTCCTTGGTTCTTTTGAGACTAATATAAGCACCTGTCTGACACTTCAAGTAGTCATCTTCCTTTTCTAGGCCTGCTGGTACATAAATCCGTACATCCAGGCTGCCAGTACTCAGGAATTTGACCACTGGGATGTTAAATATTATGGGTCATCTCTCACAAGTCTTATACCTCAGAATCACAAAAGGATTATCACACCCTATCACCTCATAGAGTTTACCCCTCACAGTAGTTATCCTGGCTACTGAGAGTATTCTTCTTGGGCTCTCTTCACTTTCCATGCAAACTTTATTATGGCATACCAATTGTTTTTAGATAGATTGATATCAGGTAAGGGAGGGACTCGGAATCCATCAAAGACTATAAATCGAGTCGACCCAGTGAAGCATTTGTTCTCTCTCTCAAACCTCTCTTTCTCTCTCAGTACGACCTCTTCAGCAAATCCCCAGCATCTCCCATACACCGCATCAGCACTTCTTTTTTTTGGAACATAGATTCTCATATCATACACATCCAGATCTGTAAAATAGAATGTCAGTACATATAATCGTTTCTGCTCCCATCCACTCTCGACCATCTCATAGCTGACAACTTCGTATGGGAACACCTCTCTCCTGGTTAAAGTCTTCAGCGACTTTAGGAGACACTCAACCTCCTTTTGACTTGGACCTGAACCTCTGTCGAATTCTGTCTTCTCTGTCTGATTTCTTCTACTGAAATCTCCCTAGTTCTCATGACCACCATTTCTTTTCTCCTTTGTCAATACCATGTTGATTATTGGTAACCAGTTAGTCCCATCACAATAGCTGTCAGGTATGGGAGGAATCGGAACAGTCTCATATGTCACTGGCATCAAACCCTATTCTACTTTCTTTTTCTGCTTAATTAATTCTGCCTTCTCATCAAAAAGAGACTGAATCGCAATTTTTCATAGCCAATTGAAGGTCTCACCGTCATCACAGTCTCCCTTCTTGACATAGGGACGGATATCATAAATATCTCCCTCCAAGAAGTAAGCCAGCACTACACTGATGGCCGAATTACCTGAACGGTAGACCCAACAATGCTCATACTGATAGGGGAATATTCCTTTAGTAGTTACCTTCGAAAGTTTTCTCAATGCATCGGAAGTTAGCATTCTTGACAAATCCACCGAGCTCCTGATTCTCTCTTTCCCTTTTCAACGTTCAAAACATATCATAGGCTCATGAGGCATACCTGAATTCAAGTCTGATTTTCTCCAATCAATAATATCAATCTCCTTTCTCCAGTCCAACGTGGAACCTCACACAAGAGAGAAATAAGGTACAGTTAGTAGTTGTGATTCTCAAAAGAATCGAGACTCAATGAGAATAATAAATTTAATATAAAGCTCATAATATTGTCAACAGTTCTTACGCCCTAATCAAAACTCAACGTTGTTTGCTGACCCAGGCTCGTTCCGGACACGGAAATTTTTCATGTCCCCCGCAACGGCGCCATTTTTGTCGCATTTTTTCTAGTCCGGCCACTTAGGGCGACCAGAAAGCCAACAGACTGTCACGCAGGATTTGTATGTGATTGCAATAAATAAAATGAATTAAATAATGCAAGTCTCTTACTGTTGTGTGTGTCCGGCTTTGAGCGAGACCCTTCAATTGCGGTCTTCGTAAGTCCCCGGTCTTAGGAATCTTTTATTTTGATTCAGGACAGCGATAATTATACAAATGATAACCATAAAATTATGGGGAGCTATGCATGGATCAATCATGCCAATTTGATTTTTGAGAACTGTGACAGAATCATCCACGATAGCAATCATCGAGTAAAAACAATGCAAGAAGCAAGCACGACTGACTCGAGCAAAGGCAAGATCAGATGAATGAGGGAAGAATGATAACTCGTAATAATCTCATAAAGTACACATAAATAAGCATGGTCAGCACCTCTCAAGAGTCCTCACTCATCCCTCTGATCAGTCTCTTTCAATTTTTCTTTTCACTGATCTTCTCTGGTGTCGTGACCCACACCCACGTACAATCTGAGACTGAGGCTTCGTGACAAAATGTCACCTGAAGCCAGCAAGCTCTGAGCATGACCATCCGAGGCACATGACACGGTAGTTAACCATAGAGCAAAACTCCTCCCACAAAGTAGGCAGTCCGTCCACTGAAAAGACTCCTCGTCTGAGGTAGGGATACTCGGTAGGCTCGGTCAGCACCTCAACGTCGATCACTGCCGGAGAAATGAACTTCTTTGTCAAACCAATCACATCCAGCCAGCTCGTGCCATCCGTGAGAAGAGGAGCAATGGGAGGTCTATGATAGTCAGTATAAAGTATTGGCCCGAAGCTGCGGATCAACGTAGTGTCACTCTCATCGAGCTCCCTCTCTCTCTGCTCAATGTATTCGGTGGCTGAGATCCAGACTGGATCGAAAAGTTCATGAGCCTCCTTGCCCTTCTTCAAGTAAGGCCTCAGATCTTGGATAGTGTCATCAGCAAAACTGGTCTGGACAACGAAGATTGACAGATCCCCCTGTCTCAAACCAATGGCACCGACATACTGATAACGGTATGCCTCTTTGCATGAAAACCGGTTGAGGCTGGCCAGCACTGACTCACTGACCGGCGT
>BFEA01000398.1:702669-715105 GCA_003427395.1 Chara braunii
AAAAAAAAAAAAAAAAAAAAAAAAAAAAAAAAAAAAAAAAAAAAAAAAAAAACCGGACTCACCTCAACTGTCCCCCGTTGGCACACCCCCAAGCTGTTGAAATGCAGACCCAAAGCTCGAATCCAAGTTGAACGGGAAGAGGCAGGTTGTTTCCCATACCGTCGCAAACCCGTTTCTCAAAACAACCAGATGCAACAACCCTTCCCTCTTTAAATGGATTTTGTGCTAGAATATGGAAAGACGATATGTGTCATTTATGCTTGTGGTGGGCAGAGGCAATTACCCCCTCCTTTTCTTTGTGGCGCTCGTGTCCTCCACCACGTCGAAGGGTGGGATCTAACAAAAAATATAGAAAAAAAACATAAAAAAACGAAAAAACGAAAACTTGACTTGAAACGTTTTGTAACCGGTCGTTGATTTTCCTCCATCTCCCAACGCCCGCTAGTTGTGCCACTTGGCGTTGTAGTCTTAGCTCCTTGCCTTTTTTTTTTCTTATACTTCAATTTTTTTTTATTTTTTTTTATTTTTTTTACAACCGTTGGCATAAATCAACGGTCGTTATAGCCACGACCCAAGTGGCGCAACCATCAACTGTTGAAACGCAGACGTGAGTTCGTTTCTCGATGGGAATCGAACAAAAAAAAAAAAAAAAAAAAAAAAAATCCTTGCACAGGGGCCATGCTAATCTTTCGTCATGCGCAACCGATTTCGGTCCTTCGATCTCACGATCGCGCGGTCGAAATTGACCGCACCGGGTATGTAATTTTTCATAGGGTTGCTCCGATAAACGGAGCTAACGCCAGTAGGGCGCATTCAGGCTCGATCCCGATACCCTCCGAGTGACAGTCCAATACTTCTACCTGCTGGCCTAGCTCTCATTTCACAACGAGTAGGGGCAACTCTTGAATAAGAAGAGTTTCATCGCCTGCCATTCTCCTTGCCCGTGGCATAGCGAGCTCGCCCTTCGGAGCACTTGAGCCCGCACAGCCGCTGCGGGGTCAGTGTTTGACCTGATGGCTAGGCCAACCTCCAACATCATCGACGCCGGGTCGGCACCCCTCACCAGACTTCTGATTTAGCTAAATATTTGTCTAACAAAGGTTCAAGACTCAAGAACCTGAGTAGCTCGTTTTTCCTCGTGCAACAACCTCACACACACCTGATCATTCTATTTGGCTACTTAGACCCTCAATTGCGGGACTGCCCTAATTTTCAAGAAGAAACATTTCAGATTTAGCATTTCAACCGGCCGCATATCTGTGCGGTCTCGCCAAACGTCGGGGATGGTCAGTCATACAACTGATCCTTTATGTCGCCCTCGTTGGCCGCAGGCGTCCACACTTTAGATAAAACGTTCCAATCCCTTGGTCGCAGATTAGGTCTGAATAGACTTTGGCAGAGACCTTAATCTCGTTAAATTAAACTATTCTAACAAAATTATACCATCAGTCGGACAATCACGACATTGAAAATCCTGAGCAGATTCCCTTGTAAGGATTTCTGCTCAGACAGCGTTCCCGGACCTCATTGAACGACGTACCCGTTGTTCATATATAAATTAACAACGAAGATAAGGATTCATACGAAATTTCTATGTAAAAGTAACGATCACATTTTACAACAATTCAAACAATCATCCAGAATTAAGCTGGAACATTCCACTAACAAAAAAGTACTAACACAACAAGAAAAATGACATCATCATCAAAAATCTATACCATCAAAATTTAGATTTTTGCCCAAATTTATTTCCTGGAAACCTACACTAGGATCATTGTCTGAATGATCCTAGCATCATCTCACTCTCGGGCACTCAAGTATTTTTGTCTCTCTAAATGGTACCGGAAACCATCCGGCTAGATCAAAAACGAAATTCATTCGCTTGATACTCGCGTGTCACCTGACTAAAACCCAAATGAGCCAAGAATAACGTCTGGCAAGTCTTCTAAACGTATCGACTTCTTGGAAGTTGTTCAAAAGAAATCTGAACAAACCATCCAACAGAAATCATTTATTGAAAGTCCTCATCCAAGCTTTGATCTCATTCCAACAACTATCATATCTGATGTTTCCGGACCTTTTCTGATATGCGTCGAGGAGTGGTGTAATCCGCTTAATGGGATAACATCTCGATGTCAAGACCCGCTTTAAATTCGAGTCTCACTACATTCTCTCTGATTCCAGTGTTGCAACCTCATCAATCGCCTGCATACAGAGTAGGATAGTCTCACCTCACATGACCGAGGTTGACTAAGCCCCGATCATGGAGGTAAGGTGACCACACTTAACACGAGGTTAGATAATCATTCCTCCTTTCATTGCAAACAATAGTCGCTTATCCTTACAAGCAACTTCTTGACAAGGTTTTAATATTTCCCTCCCTTTCAGCGATAGTGTAGTCTCCGTTCCTCAAACCGCACAAGATTCGAAAGACAACATCTCATTATGGACCAGGAGCATAGCTCCGGCACGAGCCTCGCTGCCACCTACAAAGCTTACAATTTCATCAGGAAATTATAAAGATATGACATCAAGCTCACAAACAATTTTAATCAAAAATATCCAACTACAATGATACAATTCACAACAGACGCTCTCACATGGAGTTTCACAATAATCCAAATCAATCATTCCCCAATCACAGTAAGGGTTTATCCGAGTCACACAAAAAATAAACTTAGGAAAAACGCCCAGTAAAGTATTGCATAAAATCAACAGTCGATTAATAACGAACCAGAATTCAACGAGTAATAACAACTGACAGAACTATAAAAAATACGAGTGTAGATCGTATGACGTCCACAAAACTTAAAAATAATGTCTCAAAAATAGAATAACGGACCCAAAACCATTTTAACTCCTCAATCTCTCCCACATGCGATCGATAAGGATATATCTAATAAGGTTATCTTCCTTCTTAGCGAGGAAAACGAACACATTATTCCAATCTACATAGACTCCGTCCTCACATCTATTCACAATCCGGTTTTCAATATCACTACAGTCTTCTTCTTATCATCTCCCTGATTCGAACATTCGCCTTACTCCCATGTTTCTAAATTCGCATTCGAATGGGTCAAAATGTTTTCTCGGGATACATTACGGACATTCTATCGTGATTCAATATTGGTCGCTAAGTTCTCCTTCCGACAAGTCCCTTGACCCCCTTGACTTAAGTTACTCGTAACCCTCACAACCTTAGTGAGTTTGCGAGGTCGTTCTAACTGATCAAATTTATTATATTCCTCAACACTTATTTGCACTAGCTTCCTCTTGCCCGTATTGTCCTCATCTTTAGATGACTCGGTAACTTGGCGACCATTAATCTCTCAATTTAAATCCAAGTTACAAAAGTCCGTCGACATCAAATTTCAACCCTTCAACGTTAAATTTCAACCCTTCAACGACAAAATTCAGTATAAAAAGGAACTTATGACATTCCTTCAAAAGCATCAGCATTGCCAAGTTCAGAAATGTCTGTAAGAACTCTGCAACCTCACCACCTTTGAAGAGGGGACACATGTAATCGAATGTTCCCTTTGTCACCATTTCACCATGCAAAAGGCACAAAATTTTATCAATAATTGAATTTCACTATTTAAATCGTAGCCTCGTCAAGATATCAAACTCAAAACTCATAACTTTAGTATTTCAATGTCTTAAAATTAATAAGATATACAAAAAGGATTATTAATATATCTCCAAGCAATTAAAAGTTATAGCGGTTTCACCGTCACGTGCAGCCGTGGGTCCACGAAAAACTGCGGGACGGGCGGAACCGGAGCAGGTCGTCACATTAGGGCGGGACGCGCGGAACCGAGAGAGAGAGAGAGAGAGAGAGAGAGAGAGAGAGAGAGAGAGAGAGAGAGAGAGAGATTTTCATCGATCGGATGAGCAATGCACCGGAGCGGGAGGAGCAGCAAGAGGGGGAGCGGGAGAAGGAGAGGGAGGAGGAGAGAGGGGAAGAGCGGGAGAAGGAGCGGGAGCGGGGCTATGTCGGGATTTTTGTCACGTTGTTTGGCGGAGGAGGAGCGAGAGGAGGAGGAGGAATAGGAGGAGCGGGGGAAGGAGCGGAAGGAGTGGGAAAAAGAGGAGGAGAAGGAGTGGGAGGGAAAACGGGAACGGGCTGCATCTCACAACCCCTTACTCCATACTCTCCTTGTCATTTTGCACATTGGCAGGCTGCTCAATTGATGCACGCATGAAACTGTTGAAGTGGTCAACATGAGGAGCGGGAGGAGCAGCAAGAGGGGGAGCGGGAGAAGGAGGAGGAGGAGAGGGAGGAGGAGCGTAAGGAGTGGGAGCGGGGCTATGCCAGGATCTTTGTCACGTTCTTTGGCGGAGGAGGAGCGGGAGGAGGAGGAGGAGTTGGAGGAGCGGGAGAAGGAGCGGGTGAAGGAGTAGGAGAAGGAGGGGGAGAACGAGTGGGAGGGAAACGGGAACGGGTTGCATCTCACAGCCCCTTACTTCATACTCTCCTTCTCATTTTGCACATTGGCAGGCTGCTCAGTTGATGCACACATGAAACTGTTGAAGTGGTCGTGCATGGACACTCTGTCGGAGGGCGCGGTGTCCCGGCCCTCCGCTGTGTGGTAGACATATTCTTGTGTAATCCCGTTGTGTACCGGGCATCCGCTCACGAACCTTCGTTGTTCACCAGTCGCCTGCCCAGGAAACTATGTGGTGTATCAAGTCTCCGTTGTATGTCATGCAGGCTCGGCTAGGATCGAATTTGCTACGGACCGATTCAGTTGGCGCTTGCACCGGCAAAAGGGCGGGTGTGCCACCGGGTTTTCCATTGGTCCACGCAGGCTCGACGTCCTGTTGTACAGCAGAGCACTACCGGCTTGTGGCCATGGTAGCCGCCGGGCTCGCCCAGGGACGTGGAGGAAGCAAGACCGACACGGTCTTTTCTGCTGCGCGCTGAGTACTCCCTAGCCGAGTTGTGGGACACATACAGGACACCAGTTATAATTGTAAGGAAAAGGAAGAAGGAAAGGAAAATTAAGAAAAAAGGAAATTAATAGCGACGCTTCAGACTATGGTTCTCGCTCAGTTAGAAAGGTCTGAAAGGACCGCAACGCTACGCTTTATTTCCTTCTTTCTCTTTTTGTGTTTTTGTTGTTGTCTTTTCAGACTTAGTTCTCCTTCTGCCTCCGTGTGGGGGAATGGACGGTTCGTTTTCGAACTGTAATTGCGAGTGAGCAGCTTAGGTTGGCCTAACCTTCCACGCTTCGCTTACCGTAGACATGATTAGCTCATAAGCGGTTATCGCGTAGCTGAAAATTCAGGAATGAAAATTATGAAGTGAGAGTTTTGGGTAGTCGGAAAATCCTGAATGGTCCTGAAGTGGTGAAAGGTCCGAAGACCCTGAAAACCACCTGTTTAGGTAGGCTGCATTCAGAAGTGGTGAAGGGTGTCCTGAAGTGGTCAAGTGAGAGTTTTGGGCAGTCTGAAAATCCTGAATGGTCCTAAAGTGGTGAAAGGTCCAAAGACCATGAAAACCACCCTTCACCACTTGAGGATGCAGCCTGCCTAAACAGGTGGTTTTCAGGGTCTTCGGAGCTTTCACCACTTCATGACCATTCATGATTTTCATACTTGAATGGTCCTGAAGTGGTGAAAGTTCCGAAGACCCTGAAAACCACCTGTCTAGGCAGGCTCCATCCTGAAGTGGTGAAGAGTGTCCTGAAGTGGTGATGAAAAATACGACTGTTGTTAACCTTCTCTCGATTAGCTAGTACCACGCCGTGGGACCCCAAAATGGGAGCACCTGCGACCACGTTGGTAGGGAGCTTATCACCTCCCATGGAAGGTCATAAGCCCCCTCCTTACCATTGGACACGGGTACCCATGAGGGGTAGCTCGTTGACATCTTTTGAAAGGAAGGGCGCGTCTTCTCGTATCTCGTTATGGGACTACTACGACGAGCCTGCGGTCATATCATGCCAGGAATGAAGGGACTGGTGACTGAGCAAAGTGATCCGCTTCTGTTATGACCATTGAGATTCGGCCTCTCGTCTTTACTTTAATTTATTTCATCTTATTTTATTAATTGCTAAATTTACAGATCATTAAAATATTGGATTCTAAAAGTTACCTGAAGTCCCTTGTTTAGAGCACGGGGATCGCGGTCTGCGGCGAACTTATAAAGAATGAGAAAGGCGAGCTTTTAGCTACTGGGCGGTCTCGTTACTCCAAGAGCGGCAAGGTGAGCGTGAGCCAGTCCGTTTGCGCGCACGAGTGCTGAGTGTTAAGCCTAGGTTATTTCGGAAGTCGGTGGCCTGGTAGCGTACGCTATTCGTCAGGGGGGCTCAACCATGGTGCGCAGCAACGGCCTAAACGGCTATAGGCTAAGATACCTCCAGTTCCTTTGGAGGTGGAAGCGAATGTCGGGAGAAGGCCCGATGGTGACCACCGTCCTAAACTACAGCCGCTGCAATCAAGAAGTCAGGCTGAAAATAAACGTGGAAGGAGGGAAGGAAGAAGAAATGAAGGCAGATCAGGGACAACTGGCGGCCATCACAGAGGCCAAGGACCGTGCCGAGTGGAGGTGTAGACGGGACGTGATCACGGACGAGATCAAGGTGATCGTCTCATACCTCGAGGGAGAGACCTCGACAGACACTACAGAGAGGGAACATCGGCACCTAGACCGCGACACAAAAGCAGAGAGTAAGGAGAGTGACCGGGAAGTCCGTACCCAGTCCTGGGGATTGGACCAGTGGTGGCGGGATCACCCACCTGCGGAACCTGTGGAAAGTGGTTCAGAGGCCAACCCGCGACGACGACGTGACCTGGGGCGCTAAGCAGTCACGGGCAAGAAGGAGGGCGCTAGGCAGTTGCAAAAGAGAGACACGCGCGACAGTCAAAAGAGAGAGGGGGGGAGAGGGCAACCTACTTCAAGTTGTTGAAGTCAGCTTGACTCCAACGCGCGAAGACAGGGCAGTGGGCAGTGGCCACTGTTACAGTCGTTTTCGAACGAGTAGAAGAAAGGAAGGGAGTTTATGCGCGTGCTCTGGACGGACATTTAATGAGGTGTTGTGCTGGTCTCTATGCGTGAGGGGAAACATCATGTGTCGAAGATGCGAGTAAAGAGAGAGGTGGGCGCGCTCTGAGTTGCCAGTATGTGAGTAGCGTGACGCTGCGCTAATCAGGTCATGTTCAGGGAGAAATGATTATTCCCCCTGTCCGTTGTCATTATTAATTATCTGGTCTGAATGATCTTCTTGCTCACCTCTAGAGGTAATGAGCGCGTGAATGGAGTTAAGATGGGAGCTGATCAACACGCATGATTCTTCTGCGACAACGCTGTCGCACGCGGCGGTCCCGCGCTCTGATGGGGAGCTCACGGTCGTGTCACGCAGAATGTTTCGTCTGAAAATAATCAGTCACCACTCTGACCGTGCGCTCGTACTATACCTCTCAGGACGCCCTGCGACAGGTCGGGACGTCGCGAGGTACAACTTACCTCTACCCAAGGGGTTGTCACCACCCTTAGGTAGGCATATCCCTGCTAAGCTACCGGCCCACATGCGAAGGCTTTTACATGCCTTTGTAGAGGTAGGTCGGCCGAGGGCGTTTGCTCGATCGATGTAGCATAAAATGGGGTACGCGTGGTAAGATGCCCAGAACTGACCCGTTAAATACTCAGGTCGAACTTTGAGATGACGCGACCTTTGAGCCCACAGTTGCTGGCATTGGTTTCACATTGACCATCACGGACGAGTACGTCGGCACCAGGGGCTTCTAGTCCTCAGCGGATTGACCCTAGTATGCCTCTCATCCTTCATGTCAAGGCCCTTCATGGAGATCCGGTTAACCTCCATTGCCAGTCATGAAGTCTCCGGGCTTTTGAGATTGTCACACATGAGTGTCTACTTGGAGCTGTTCCTGCCGCTGACCGATGGGTGCTCTCTCCATAGCTAATCAAGAACTGGCTAGTACTGTACCGACTCTCGGAGTCATGGCTGTTTATTGCTGCCTCGATTCTCGAAGTTATTAACCGAGCGTGACCCTAACCTTTACTGTGATGTTTTCGGGGACCGTAATTGAGTACGATCAGACTATAGTTGTGTCGGCTTTTCCTGGGAGTATAACAGGAAGTGATATGGCCGCTGTCACGTGAATTACCATCTGCCTTCGTAGGCATAGGCAAGCTTATCCGCGAACGGATTACGAGGACGGTAAATTGTGTGTTGAAAGCAGATAGAGTATCTGGGTCGGAATGATAAACAGTGACTGTGTTTGAATGGGGAGGGGAGCTTAATCACAGAGAAGGTCTATGATTGATTCGCTTGAAAGCCTCCTCGTCTCCCCTCTTTTGTTCCTTAGTCTTCTTATGCCTCTCTTCCTTACTTCTATTTTTATTTTTATGTTTACTCACTACAATCATTGCCCCCTTTCGTTTGCTCTCCCTGACCTCTCGCTGCAAGGACAATCAATGCAATGTAATCATACACAGGTCATTTAATTGGGTTGACGAGCTTGAGGGCATACTCAGACTGCAGGTACCCCTTTGTTGAAGCTCTAGCCACCTATTTAAGTGGGACAAACTTGTGTGATCCTAGGTCTACCCTAAGATAGGGGCAACCCGATTTCATCCGCTCACCTGCATGTGATGAGCAAGAGGAAGTCCGTTCTCAGAAGAGTTCCCTACCTTCTGGCTAAATACCTTTCTGAGGGAGAAGGATAACAACAGTCGTATTTTTCATCACCACTTCAGGACACCCTTCACCACTTCAGGATGCAACCTGCCTAAACAGGTGGTTTTCAAGGTCTTCGGACCTTTCACCACTTCAGGACCATTCAGGTTTGGAAATCATAAATGGTCATGAAGTGGTGAAAGCTCCGAAGACCCTGAAAACCACTTGTTTAGGCAGGTTGCATCCTCAAGCGGTGAAGGGTGGTTTTCATGGTCTTCGGACCATTTACCACTTCAGGACCATTCAGGATTTTCAGACTGCCCAAAACTCTCACTTGACCACTTCAGTGCACCCTTCACCACTTCAGGATGCAGTCTGCCTAAGCAGCTGGTTTTCAGGGTTTTCGGATCTTTCACCACTTTAGGACGATTCAAGATTTTCAGACTGCCCAAAAACCGCTTATGCTTCTTGATGGTGATTGAAATGTGAGGTAGTATTTACGAGTGAAGCTAAAGGAAAGCGGACATGAAAAGAAATTAAATGCACGAGGGGGGGGTCGAAATGGACGCCTCATGCTACCCCGTCAGCATAATTGGATGAGTTGGAAGTCTCGCAGTCTAATGAAAGAAGGACAAGGCCCACAACGTAAACCTGGGGATTCTTCGTGTGACTCGACATTTGCGGTTATCTCATTTTTAATGCTCAGAATAGCCTTTTCAACAAGAAATCATATCTACAGCTCTACGTGTATCACTAGGACTGAACTGTTGCTGATGAGCTTTTCTAACAAGTCAACTAAGCTTGTTCCACATCGCTTTACACGTTCTGACCTCTTCTGGGAAAACATTTCGCGTTATGGGAAGGTAAAACTGCACTAAAAAATATTGCACGAAGTGAGGGTGAGTCTTGAGTTCATGAGCTCGTGTTATGTATAAGTGAATTTTGCACCGGGGGCTCTATGCTGAATAAGAGATTCCTCGTTATGAGTGCATGAGCCATTCCCAAAAAGCTTATGTGACCAATTGTTATGAATAAAATAAGGCCCTGTGAGTAGCACAACTCTCGAGCCCAGTTACATCGTTCAGCTAAGTCTTTCGTGGTGCTCTAGTGTTGGTAACTGCCAACAGTATTTGGCGTGTGACCCGGGGCTGGTTGTTACCTCTTCGGCCAGTTTGATGATTCTAACAGGGTTTACCAGCAAGCACTCACCGCTGCCTAATGGAGAACTGAGGTTGTACCTGCACCGTTATTTATGGAGAAAATTCCCAGATTCTTAAGGGCATGAGCAGGTCAGTCTTACATCTTGATTGCCTTGATCCGAGTTTCCTAGTTATGCTGAGAGAGAACCAGCTACGTCGAATTATCAAGGGCCCTACTTAGTAACTAGTGATAGGGTGACCAAGACGTGATTGTACTCAAGCTCGTTTGCCGCTCGCTTTGGTAACTCTGGTATTGAGGCACCTTAGACTGGAGACGAATCATCGCTAGCATTTGCAGTCTTTAATGAAAGCCAACCGTTAATCGCAAGACGAAAGTAACTTTCTAAGCTCTCGAATGACAGGGATTTTCACACTCTATCTGAGCTCGTTAAAAGTAGACGGGGCAACGTAGACTATCATTGCTAAGCAAGTGACAAAAGATGGGAAGTACAAGCACACTAGCAATGTTTTGTACACTTCATCGGGACAGAGTAGAAGGTTGGGTGGAGACTGCTGTCAGAGATATCAGACACCATGTAAACTCCATGAGGGTGCAGGCGCTAGAGCTAGTGAAAGGGCATAAATCAATCGAGTATATCATTTATTTCTATGGAACGGGCGACCAGCTACACAATACAGGTTCCTCATTAGAAATAGTAGAACACGCAAACGCAAAGTTCAGGAATGCGTGATCTCGAGTGTGCAGACGTTTAGTTTCTCCACTCTCCGACTTTCAAAGAGTTGACCTACATTATTTTTCCAGAAGATTGTACATCGTCTTCCGGTCTTGGGTAAACAGAACCTGATCCACCCGAGGTCCAACGAAGTGGGGATTAAAAGGTTGTTTCTCCCCGTCAAAATCTCAAAACAGTACCCTGTCACCAGTGGTGAACTCCTAGTGTTTTGGAGCCTGGGATCATGGTTGTCGAAAGGATTTATCAAACTCCTTCCTAGAATCGATCTTTATTTTGTTAACACTCAAGCCAACAGCAGTCAGACAACACTCTTTCTTCCGTGAAATCTGTGGACCGAGCATGGAGGGTCGTTAGGAGCCAGCAGTAAGAACGAAAAAAGAGAAAATATCATGTGAGCAACTCGTGTAACTTAATAAAGATGAACTGGTAAGGTGGGGATCACTCAACAACATTTGGAGATCAGAAGTGAGAGGGAGCATTCGATATTATCAGGAGACAAACTGTGTCAAAGTATACTGTGCGTTAGCGAGGTCTGATCAGTAAGAACAATCTACACAATCGTTCTACTTGATCAAGTCAGGCTAACCACGGAAATCATCAGAAAACCAGCAGTGGAACTGTCATTCACATGAGTACAGTCCAATCATTCTCAGTCAAGGGTCAGTACCGATGAGTCTTAATCAAATAGCTCTCAAGGATGCTTTCTAGTACAGATATGTCAGTGCGGAGGGTTTCAGACAAGAAGATTTGTCAGTCTTTGTCGTACTCACCAGTTTTGCAGGCGGTACCATCCATAATCCGAGTTTGAGACTCTACGTAAAAAAAGGGCAAAGAGACTCATGAGCGCTTTGACTTTGTTTGGGTTTCAGTCACTACGTACCTTGAAGAGAAAGAGAAAGAGTTCCATGAGAACAGAACAAAGTTGATCCGTAGCTTCGGGTCAAAGCTCTATACAAACTACCCCAAGCCTCCAGTCCCCTTTACTCTTAGCGACGGATCTTTTTGGGGTGATCTGGTGGATTTGGCTAAAAGGTACATCTCTCCTGCGGCGACCAATTATGAGGCAGTGATCGAATCTTCAGAGTTTCAGTATCTCATACGAGGGATCTTTTCTCGGCCATATTTTCTTATTTTATAAGAGGAATTTTATGTTGTGGTCGACTTCCATATCATGGGACTTGGTTGGGAATGCTCGGAACTCGCAGGTTTCAGGTGGCTCTACATCCAGAGACCACAACCTCATAGAGTACGAATATATAGCTCGAAGCAGGACAAATGTACAACAAAATGAGTGATTGAGTGCGTGATTAAGAGGGATGAGTGAGGACTCTTGACTAGTGTTGGTCACGCTTTCTTCATGTGAACTCTCTGAGATTATTATGGGTTATCATTTTTCCCTCACTTATCCTTGTCATCGCTCGAGTCAGTTAGTCCTGCTTCATTTGCATTGACTCTGCTTCATGATTATGCTTCTTGATGATCTCGTCACAATTCTCAAAATTAGAAAATTGGCAAAGTCGATGTATGAATGACATACCAGAATTTTATGATTAACATTTGCATGATTCTTGCTGTTCCGAATCACAATAAAAGATTCCTAAGACTGGGGACTGGCGAAGACCGCAATTGACGGGTCTCGCTCGAAGTTGGACGCACATAACAAGAAGGGATTTGCTTTATTTAATTTATTTATTCATTGCAAACAAACATCCAAATCATGCGTGACAACCTGTTGGTTTTCTGGTCGCCCGAAGTGGCCTGATTAAAAAAAGTGCGACAACATGTGCGCGCTCTCGTGTGTGTGTATGTATGTGTAAGAGAGAGAGAGAAAGAGGAGAGAGAGAGAGAGAGAGAGAGAGAGAGAGAGAGAGAGAGAGAGAGAGAGAGAGAGAGAGAG
>BFEA01000398.1:780626-790909 GCA_003427395.1 Chara braunii
ACCCCCATTTTTTTAGGTGCGCCGCATGCAGTGCGCGCGCGTCGTGCGGGATGCGCGGTGCGACGCACGTGCGCAGTGCAGCGCATCGCGATGAGCCGCATGTATGTTATGTAGTATTTCAGTACGAAATTATTTTGGCTGAGGACCATCTAGAAATTCCAAGCCAAATCCAAGGAAAAATATAAAAACGTTTTTTTTTTTTTTTGAATTTTTTTTCTTTTCAATCCGGACAGAGGTCCGGTCGGACATCTGGACTGGTCCCGTGTCTGGGTCCGGCGTAACCATGGTTTGAATATAAGTTCTTCATTGATAAATTTCCAGTTCTAACTTTGAATCCCTTAAACTCAATTGAACCAAGTACTCGTCAAGTTGCACCTCGTATACAACGATGAACATTCACATGAGGTCACATGTGAGAAGCCAAACCGAGATACAATCAAGACATGAAGATGTCGTCTCCAAATTTATTATCAATATAAAGAAAATGTTTGTCTCCAGCGGCTCTGCCACACACACACACACATGCATAACGGATCTCAACTAGATGGCGGCTATGGCTTCTCTCTCTCACTTGGCTAACTCTGCCTCACTCTATCTCTCCCTCTTCTCTCTAGTCTAGATCGTCACCCTGGATACACCCACTCAGGTAAGCTTCAACCTTGGCGGCTATGGCCGCCCTACTCCCTACCTCGACTCTGCCCTAGATATGGAGTCACACTCGAACGCGCTCTTCTTCCACAGGCGTGAGTTTACCTTAATGCACAAGCAGCATCAGTGCTTCTGCATCTCGCAAAATGAACAAGTGACGGACTGCTGCACTGTAGCAGCAAAATATAGGACTTGACTTGGCCTGCTTTAGCCCGGTACTGGTCGGCGCGCCCTGTCTGCTGCAATCATTTTGTTGGGCCGGTACCTTCCGGACTTTTCTGGAACATGCTGCAAAAATGGACTTGGGCCTGCTGGACTAGAATTGACTTTTCTTGCCAGGTACCGGGCGGACTCCTAGCGACGTACGACGTCTCGGTACCGACACCTACTGACCTATGACGTTTCGGCCTACGGACCATACGGACTATCCTATCGGGACAGTCTGGGACTGGGACATTTCGGGACCCTGGGACCGGAACTGGGTGTTCGCCGCATGAATCCTTTCACTCCCACCGACCTAATTTCGCGATCTTCCGAGAAAAATCCCATCTTTATCGGCCGTAGACATTCATTTCCCTTTGGGCCCTCTCATAAAAGGAGACAATATGAGGGGCTGTCTGTATTAATGCCAACCAGTGATCTTTGCTAGGTTCTGGATAGGCAAATCTAACCTTGTATTGCCTATGTGGTCTCCCCTTGCGGCCTGTACGGAAGACGCCTTCAGCCACTATTCTATCTATATCGTAAGCTTTGTTCATGTCTGGTGGGATCATGGAACGATGAGAGGGAAACTGATTGTTTGTGACGCAGGGAAGGACCTTAGACGCGTGGAACATCGGGTACGTGTGCAGGTGGGGTGGAATCTCGATAGTGTAGGACGGACCATATGCCTCTCCCTTGACGTCTAGCACTTGCCATGGTCCCGTGTACGCAGGTAACAATTTCTGCGAGATCCCTTCTTCCGGAACGAACTCCTTAGACTTTACCCAGACTAAGTCACCTACACCGAATTGCGAAGGTCGTCGGTGCTTGTTAGCTTGTTCCACCATCTGATGTTGGGCCTTAAGGATGTTCTTTTTCACCTGCTCTTAGTCTTTCTGGTATTGAATTGCAAATTCCCTTGTTCCGGGTGGCAATCTTTGAATGTGGTCCGGATTCAGGTTGTCAATCGGACGTTTGGGTTGCCAGCCTTGTTGCAGCTCGTTCGGTGTGCGTGCTGTGGACAAGTGCACCGAATTGTTATACGCTGATTGCACTTTGGGAAGATGCTCGTCCCAATCGATCTGGCCAGGCCTAATGTACATGTGCAGCACTTGCTGGAGCAACTTATTCATCTGCTCAGTCTGGTCGTTGGTCTCCGGGCGTCTACCGGAAGACATGGTCAGCTTTGACCCATATACCTTCATCAATTGTTGGCAATGCTCGCTCGTGAATCTGCTATCTCTATCACTAACAATCGTCAATGGGTGCCCGTAGTCTTTAACCCAATGATTGAAAATATCTCTAATTTCTAACTTTGTCTTCGCCTTGGCGGGCAGCGAAAAAAAAATGGCAAAGTTACTGAACCTATCTACTCGTACTATTACTTGACTCTTCCCGTTTTTGCTTTTGACTTTAGTGTCCATAAAGTCAATAGACATGGAGTCACCGGGACTGGAAGGGACATGTAGTGGCCTCAACAGGCCACATGTGGAACTTGTGTTCCACTGCCATACTTGACAACCTTGGATATAGGCAATGCAATTGTGCTTCATGTCGACCCAGGTATAGAACCGTAGGAGATTAGCGTAAGTCCTTCTCCGACCGAAATGGCCCTCAGTGTCGTGGCATTCACCTAAGATTATGCCTTTGACAGTCTCGTCGTTTGGGATGCAGAGTCTGTCAAACTTGTCGGTCTTCTTGAATAATAGTCCGACGATCACTCTATAGTATGGGACTTTGTGCGGCGTTGGCTGCACTTTCTTAATTAGTTCGCTGTAAATGAGATCGTTAGCATATGCAGCTTTAATCTGCTGCTGCATTTCAGTACCTGCATCGAGATACGTCACAAAGGCACCGAAGAGATCTGTGTGTCTACCCAACGCGTCAGCGACGGCGTTGTACTTGTTGTTGACTGCCTTCAACTCAAAGTCAAATTGATCTATCTCTCCAACCCACCTAGTCAACTTAGGGGTCATCCAGGCCTGGGTTTTCAACCAGCGGAGGGTCTCATGATCGGAGTAGACTTTGAAGTGCCTTCCTAGGAGATAGTGTCGCCAGTGGTTTAGTGCTTCCCTCAAAAGGAACAACTTGTGCTCGTATGTCGACACGGCGACCTTCTCGCTAGGCAACCTACAAGACATGAACTTGACGGGCCGGTACCCCTCTCCGTCGTTTTGTTGGAGTACGACACCAATTTCGTATTGGCTTGCGCCAGTTGTAACAATGAATTGTAGTAATGTGTTTCCAACTTTCAGGGCCGGATACTCAATCAATGACGACTTCAATTTCTTGAAGGCCGA
Organism: Chara braunii; assembly: GCA_003427395.1. Classification (NCBI taxonomy): domain Eukaryota; kingdom Viridiplantae; phylum Streptophyta; class Charophyceae; order Charales; family Characeae; genus Chara; species Chara braunii. The sequence continues at coordinate 783,776 of BFEA01000398.1, forward strand.
GGTACAATCTTTGTCCCAATTCCATACTGTTTCTTTCCTCAGCAGTTTGTGTAATGGTGCAGCTATCGTGGTGAAGTTTTGTACGAACTTTCAGTAGTAATTGGCTAAACCTAGGAACGACCGTAGTTCGGTCAATGTGTGCGGTGTTGGCCAATCCCTGATTGTTGTTATCTACGCATCATCCGGTCGGACTTCATCTCTGTCTAACACATGGCCTAAGTATAGTACGTGATGCTTGACCCATTCACACTTTTTCGGGTTCAATTTGAACTTTGCGCTCCGTAGTTTCTCTAAGATCAAATGTCGATGCTGCTGGTGCTCTTCTAGAGTCTTATGGAAAATCAAAATATCCTCTAAATAAACAACTACGAATTTATCTAACCACTCACGAAAGAGATCATTCATGCATCTTTGGAAGGTAGCAGGGGCATTCATCGGACCAAATGGCATGGCCACCCCGTTCCTCCTTGTCGCCCTCTCCCACGGACTGCAGCAGCCGAATAGTCCCCTCCCTGGCTATTTGGTTGTTGCTCGAGTCTTCTAGTTCCTAATCTATGTTCTCATAGGGTAGTGGTTTGACTGCCCCTCCCTCAAATGTGACCAGAAGACTATCCTTCCCCTCTATACTACCATACATTGTTTTATTCTTCCAACGGCCTCCTTTCTGCAGGTCCTTCCAATAATGGTAATAGTTTGCCTCTTGGAGGAAGCCGGCCTGGTGTACAACTATCTTACTAAATTTCTCGTACGTCATGCCCTCTTCCTTGGTTCGGGCGTACAGTTGGGTTAGATAGGGTTCGGGAAGCGCTCGTGCGAAGTTGTTCAGGATCTGCGTGGGAGTGAGACTGTGATCAAGACACCGGAGAAGTTTGTCCATAGTGGCCTTCGGTGCCGATACACTCTTCCATTTCTTGTAAACTATATTGAGGATTAAGTGCTTTGTGGGTCGGGCCAGATTTTTGTCCTCGAACCGGTTTTTTAAGGCCTTAGAGATATCCTCAATGTGGGTCTGCTGGGAATATTATACCATCGACAAGCAGCCCACCTCCTTTACTGAGGAGATGGCGAAGTTTGCAGCATCCATAAATGCATGAACTTGCCATCAAGACGCGGTCCCAATATGGAATCAATTGCACGTAAAGGTATGTGTCCATGTGCGCCTCCCACTGGTAGAAGTTATCCTCCTTCGCGTTATAAGTCCAAAGGATTTTGACTTTAATCTTTTCTCCCCTTCCTCCTCCTTCAGACTGACTTTCTTTCTGATTCTGATCTCCTTCCTTTTTGGGGCCTTTGCCTCCCTTCCCATCATTGCCACCGTCATCTCCACCGTCTCCACCTCCACTACCCAATCTCACTGTGGTGATGGTGTTAGTCAGCTTCTGGGTGAAAAGAGTGTCTAGTTGACGGGGGTAGTCGATAACCTGGTTATCAATGCAGTGGGAGGAGGCAGAGAGGAAGTTGTTCCAGGTTCCCTGGAACTCGTCTTGGTGGCGCTGAAATTTTCCAACAGTTCTCTGCAGGGCGGTCAGCTCGTGGGCAGTATGCAGGAGGGCATCAGTTACAAGGGTCAGGCTTTCCTTAACTTCCACTTCCGTACCGTTGTTCTCTCAACTGCTGTTGGAGTTTCCCCCCTTCCTCCTTTATCCTCCTCTTCTCATCAAACTCTTTTGTCTTCTGGGTTAGCAGTTGCTGGTGGAGGACACTGTTTCTTCTACAATCGGCAGGTCCCTTTCTTGACCATCAGCGGCAGCCTCCAATCTTGCTGCAAACTCCTCCCTCCCGTTCTGTGACTCGTCCGACATTTCGGTATGGAATCCAAATTTCGCCACCCGGTCCTCATCGTCTGGCTGAACGATCCTCAATTGCATCGCCTGGCTACTCTCCGCTCCGTCAAGCCTTACTCCTCTCCTTCTCTACAAGCTTTCCTCTTCTTCTTCTTCTTCTTCTTCTTCTTCTTCTTCTTCTTCTTCTTCTTCTTCTACAACTTCCGACTTCTGTTTTTCCAATATTTTAATTTCTCCTCCAATTCCCTTTTCTCCTTCTCCAGTCTCTCTTTCTCCTCCTCTTTCTTCTCCTTTTTTTCCTCCTCCTCCTTTTCCGCCAGCCTCCGATCTCAGCCTGCTGTTCAGCGGTGTATGGATGAGTGGACGCTCCGGATCTGCTCACGGCATGCATTTTAAAGGTCCGGGCAAACCCCGGTGGGAAGAGAAAACGGAGCCGATATCATGGATAGGGCCAAGAAGCCGAACATTGGGTAGTCGCCCATAGTGAGGGTCAGTACAGGTAAATAGACTCCACCCCTCACCACTTAGACCTACTCAACACGTAGCAGTCCTCAACACTTACACTAATCCTAACCTAATCAGGGTCTGACTCATCTACTTCCCTTCGTACTTCTGTCACTACAGCTCTCCTAACAGCTGGTGGGCAACCAACAGTTTAAGGTTGCCAGCACAGACCTCAGGAATTATTTAACGACGTACTCAGGACATCGTGCCCACCATTTTGAAGGATTGCTCTCAACACTTAGACAGATTCCTCGCTGTGCGCCACGGGGTTCGAGTATAACTGGCTGCCAGTCGGTCAGTACCGGTCCCTGGGGGATCTCCCTGGCTTCCTTCCTTGGTGGACCTTACATCTCACCCCTACTTTGCCTGTGCGCTAGCCAGCTATCGAATCTCTACTGACCTCTAGAACCCCCCACTGCATCTTGTCAGCCTTCAGTCGCAAGCCGGTCAGTAACGGTCTTAGGGCTAGACAGGTGGTTTTACAAGCGCCTGCCGCTCTTGCCTGTGCTTCTTACTTTGCCTAAGGATACATCCAGCTGGGAAGTTCCTACCCTCCTCGGAGACTCGCATTCATTCAAAGACAAAGCAGACTCGACACTTAGAGGCAAGACAATGTCATTCAAAAAAGCTCTCTAGACGAAACCTTAACATGTCAAATAGAGGAGGTATATAGAATCAGCGTACTCCATGAAAATGAGCAATGGATAGCCTACTACCCCGGTACCCCCCATCATCGTTTAGCCCTGGACCCGTTGGAGTGGTCATGGTCGGCCCAAGGAAGGCAAGGTAAGAATTCACCAAGTCTCTATATGCCTTAACAGTCAAATCAACCTACAGGCTCTAAGACCAAACGCTGCTTTGCGTGACCAGGTGGAGGAGAGGTGGAGAGACCACCTGAACATCAGCAAAGAGGAGTTGAGACCAATTAGATGGTTCAGGATGGCCAAGGCAAAGTCGTCCAAACTGGCCTCACTTCAATGGCAGCTAGAGCACCGCTGTTGATAGATAGAACGTCTCTGGAACAAAGAGGGCAAGCTCTCCCATGGTGCAAGTTGTGCACAAATGCGTTCCCTTCCCGGAAACAGCCAGAAACAATTGAACATATATTCCTCCAATGTCCGAGTGCACTCTCGCTGTGGAGATGGTGGGACAGAGTGTGGGAACAACTACGAACAAAGGCGCGGTGGCCTTGGGACTGGAAAGCCTTGTTGTGCGAAGCCTGGCCCAAGGACCAAATAAAATAGGTAGACGAATTCACTGGAAATATGTTCAGGATGGGACGACGGGCGATTCTCTGGGCACTTTGGAGACGACGCTGCACCTTCGAGATGGAGGGTCGAGATTGGAAGGACCCGAATTTACAGAAAGTGTCCAGCAACAGATCCAGACAAAAATAAATGCAAAATGGAATGGAGTCAGAGCACAAATCCAACTCCTCGGCAGGCGAAAAGACATCAAACAAAAGATCCAGGAATTTAGCTCAAGCTGGCTTGGGGGTGCAAACGAAGGGAGGATAGGAACGATGGAATGGAATGGAGAATACACAGCACCAGGGGAGGACCAACGAGGAATGGAGACAGTAAGAGACTACCAATTGAGGTTTCACGAATGGACCAAAGTGGATGCAGCGATCCCATTGAAACCCCCTGAAGAATTCCCGGACTTCTTCCCCCCCCCATCAAATTGTCTAGTGGAAATGAAGTGGTACGGAATGGATTCTGCATAGCACTAGTTCGAAAAAAAAAAAGAAAAAGATATGGCACCATAATGGATGGTGAAGAGACGCGGTAGCTATAAAAAGGGTAGGTGGGGAGGGGGAGGGACTAGTTTGTAGTAGTAGGTATCTGGCGCCCATTTCAGGGCGAAGAGGTTTGCTCCCCTTTTCCAATAGCCTGCTCAGTCAATCCCCTGGATTCCAGGGTAATCAATGCTGGCAGGAACCCCTTACTTTCTTCCTTACATACTCTAAAATTCATTCTGTATATGGGACGCTGGACCCGTTTTCCGACAGGTGATGCTCCCCACCAATAGATGGAGCCTATCCCCAGGTGCTAGTGGTGTCTGCTCTTATCAGCACCACTATCACCGAAGGGGGCGTCTCTTAAAAAAAAAAACCGAATTCAGATGCGACCAGATGACATCAACAAAAACCCTAATTTGCAGCAGAGGTCACCAGAATAGTGTGTGGGAAGGTACCATACACAACAGATAAATTGCAAAAAGACAAAGGCCAGGGCAAGAAGTACTTCACTAGGTGTTCAACACTCCATCAGTGATGCTTTGCGATCCCAGATGTGCTTCCTCAACTCTTGCCTTTTCTCCTTCGGCCCTCAACTTGCAGCCAAACCCTAATCTCTTCTTTTTTTTTTATCGCCCGCCGCACCTCACGCCAAGTGGATGCAGCAGGAACCAACTCTGATACCACTGAAATGAACCAAGTACTCGTCAAGTTCCACCTCGCATACAGCAATGAACATTCACATGACAGGTCACACGTGAGAAGCCAAACCGGGATACAATCAACACATGAAGATGTCGTCTCCACATTTATTATCAATATACAAGAAATGTTTGTCTCCAGCAGCTCTGCCGCACACACACACACACAACGATCTCAACTAGATAATGGCTATGGCTTCTCTCTCTCACTTGGCTCGCTCTGCCTCACTCTCTCTCCCCCTCTTCTCTCTAGTCTATATCGTCACCTTGGATACACCCACTCAGGTAAGCTTCAACCTTGGCAGCTATGACCGCCCTACTCCCTACCTCTACTCTGCCCTAGCTATGGAGTAACACTCGAGCGCCCTCTTCTTCCACAGCCTCAAGGTGCCCAAGTTGCCTTAACGCACAAGCAGCAACAGTGCTTCCACATCTTGCAAAACGAACAAGTGATGGACCACGGCACTGTAGCAGCCAAATATAAGACTTGACTTGGTTTGGCCTGCTTCAGACTGGTACCGGTCGGCGCGGCCTGTTTGCCGCAATCATTTTGTTGGGCCGGTATCTTCCGGACTTTTTTGGGACATGCTGCAGAATTGGACTTCGGCCTACTGGACTGGACTTGACTTTTCTTGTCGTGTACCGGACGGACTCCTACCGACCTAGGACGTTTCGGTACCAACACCTACCGATCTAGTCCGTTTCGGCCTACGGACGCTACAGACTATCCTATTGGGACAGTCTGGGACTGGGACATTTGGGGACTCTGGGACCGAAACTGCGTGTCTGCCGCGTGAATCCTTTCAAAAATGAGTCTTAGGAGCCATAATTCTTCATTTTAAGTCTTAACCTCGGTTGTTTGTCTGGGCGTCAAGGAACCCAACTTTTGCCTGGGCACACGCCCGGGTGCCCAGCCGGGCATGAACCCCGGGCAGGGTTCTGGGCAGCCCCAACGCCCGAAAACGAACCAATAATTTCCAGGAAAAGAATATGTTGCAATGAACCTAGATCGTGAAGACACTTGTTAACAATGCAAGCCCAGATGAATATCAACATGCTGATGATTATCAATAATCATAATCATTTCCAGATAGAATGAGATGCGAAAATCATACACAGACGAAGGAGACAGGAGGGAGATTAGACTTAGAAGAAGAATAAAAGACAATGCCCACTTCTGCTTCGGGCTCCCTCCTCGATTATCGCCTCAAAAATCAATAATTTGAACGCGCATCTGAAGTTCTATCACAATGTGCCACGTGGCGCGTCAATCAGTCCTCGTCAGCGAGCTGGAGCAATGTCGACATCAAGATAACCAGGTCTTCTATCGCCCCACAGTCATGATCTCCTCCTGAATGTCGTCGAAACAAAACAACAATACCAGTCGCGTAGCCTCGCCACGTCAACAATAATAATATACGTGGCAGCGGCCACGTCAGCGGGGGCGCGTGGCAGCTGCCACTTCAGCATGCCAAGAAGACAATTGCAAGCCAGCCACCATGCCGAGCCAGCAAAGCTCGCCGTAGTTCGCCCAGTTGCCAGCGTAGAGCCAGCATGCAGCCGGCGTCGCAGCGTCGCACTAGCGTCGTCGTCAACGCTTGAAGTCAACATTGACGCAAGACAAAATGTCCCCCGAAGCCAGGAGGTCAACGCTTATGTAGCGTTGACGCGGCGTCTGGGCCCCAGGTGCTGCATCCCTCAGCCGTCGAGATCCCAACGCAAACGACGGCCCACATTGGCCTGAAACATAATTCCCTGTGGCCTTGATGCTGTTTGGGTACCTGTGCACAACAAGTGAGTGTATCCGACCAAGGGCCTGGGCGCGGTACCTTTGACCTGACAGTTGACTTGGACCCTTGACTTTCCAGGGGGCCAGTGCGTGGTCGCACTGCCTGGCGCAGGCCGCGTTTGGCCTGTGTCGTCTGGGCGCAGTTTCGGGCCCCCAGACTGCTGCGGAACACGGGTTACTGCAATGTTGTGCCGAATTCGTCATGGAGTCAAAGATAAAAATGAGAACAACAGAATCAAACTAAGGCACCCTCCTTTAAACCCCGTTAGTCCCTTAAAAACCAATTTATGGCCCCCTTCCCCTCCCTCTTGACAGCCAACACTCGAAAAAAGAAAGGAGCCCGTATTTGGGCTCCTTTGGCCATGCTCAGAAAACCACCACCTAAAAATAATAGTAATAATAATAAACTAGATGACGACTTCGCTCACAAAAACATACGCGACAGGTGATGCAGTAAAAAGGTGGTGGCAACCGACGGATACAAACTCTCTCTCTCTCTCTCTTTCTGTCTCTTTCTCTCTCTCTCTCTCTCTCTTTCTTTCTCTCTCTCTCTCTCTCTCTCACACACACACACACACACACACACACACACACACACACACACACACACACACACAC
>BFEA01000398.1:793003-803683 GCA_003427395.1 Chara braunii
CGAGAGAGAGAGAGAGAGAGAGAAGTCGTGACGAGAAAGGAGTGTGGCGAAGGAGAGGAGGAGGTTGTGAACGAAGGCTGCGAATCGCGTGAAGATGGCAGATGAAGGGGAGTCTATTGATCGTCTTTTTTTTCCATTTTTTTTTTTTTTTTTTTGACTTAGTTTTGCGATCGAAGTCGGGCTGCGGGAATGGGGGGACGGGGTCGGGATAGGGAGGGGGGAAGTCAGGATTGATGTCGGGATGGGGGAGGGGGGGAGGGAGGAGGGGCGGGGGGGGGGGGGGGGGGGGGGGGGGGGGGGGGCGGGGGGGGGGGGGGGGGGGGCGACGGGATCGCGATAAGGGAGGGGGATTGAAGTCGGGATCGGCGAGGGGGGAAGAAGTCGGGATCGAAGTCACACACACACACAACCTCCTGATCACTCAGAAACAGTCTTCCACGGTCATGTTTTTTTTTTTGAGTGTATAGCGAATATGATGACAAAAAAAAAAACAAAAAAAAACGAGCAGTGTAACAACAACAGCCCCGCCCCCCTGTTCGTCCCTCCCCTCTGCTGCAGCGTGCTGCGGCGCATCCACTTGTAATAATAATAATAATAATAATAATAAATAATAATAAAAATAGTAATAGAATTATAATTGTTTCTAATAATAAAAATAATAAAATAATAGAATGCAAGGAAGATGAGCAATAGCACTTCAGCAATCAAACAGCATCATATACATAAGACCAGATAGTCGAGACCTCGAACCAAAAGCAGAATTGCACCACGAGTTTCACCAAATAAGAATACACCAAAAGCTCATAATTGACAATGCTGGAATAGTCTCATCACCATCATCAACGAAGAACCAATGTTGATATCCTATTTGACGCTCGACGCCCAGACTACAGATGGCAGATCCTATGTAGCCTATACTGCAATGCCGAAGATGACGACAACAGCTCTCCCGAAGTACGAGCAGATAGCGGCCAATGCCGCACGCTTCCCGCACCAGGTATGTCTGTCACATCACTCACAACCTCGTTCCCCAACACACACATGCCACATGCACCCAAGGACCACCCTGCGCCACACCCAGCTCACAGCAGCGCAGCTCGGCTATGGCTGCCTGCTCCTTCCAGCTCGCCCGTGAGCGCATGAGTGCCAGCCAGCTTCAGCGCAGCAGCGCTTGCGCAGCATGCAGCCAGCACCCGAATGAATCCAGCATGGGCTGGCCCTTTCCTATATGGAAATGGCCAGCCTGCGTGCGTGCAGCCTCAGACCAAACGCTTCCGGTAGGCCCAGGGAGGCTGAGCCTCAGACCAAACGAATGGGCCCAGGGCCACCGACAGTTACTTGTGCCCAACTACCCACAGTCTGAGTTGGGCCTATGCTGCGAATGACGCCCAGGGCCTGACTCAGGTGCATTTGATAAAGGGGATCAGGGCCTGGGCACTTCCAACCAACTGGCGCTGCACAATTGCCTGCATTTTCTCCAGTTGCGAAGTAGTCCAAAACAGGCCTCTTAGGGTCCGTCGGGCCTGCCTTCACTTAGGGGCGGCCAACGCTGTTGCAAATAGGGGCCCAGTAGGGCATATTGAGGCCTTTGCCCCGCATTCCTCCTCCATACTTCGCTAGTCCTCTGAGAAGTTCAGTCTTCGATAATCTGGCGTTTGCCTTTCCATAGAGACTTCTCATAGTGAGCGACTACCTGTGGAGCGGTCTGCATCAGTTCCTCCCTTGTGAACCATCTGTCCTCCTTTGGATCAGTGTGATGTATGAACCGACCTCGGTACTGCAGCCTCGGTTTTGGAGGACGTCCTCTGCTTGTTGGTCTTGGAACTGGCATCTCCCTGTGATCAACCACGCCGTCGATGTCGACCTCTCCATCCATGGTTGGGGCCAGCGTAGAGCGACGAGAAGGAAACTGGTCAGTTTCCTTGAATAGTGCAAGCTTAGAAGCATGAAAAACAGGGTACGTACGTAAGTGACCAGGGATGCGAATAACATAAGACGGCCCATCCGGTTCTTCCCCGGCAACATCCAAAATCTTCCATGGTCCAAAGTACTGTGGCATGAGCTTGCGGGAGATCCCGTGCTCCTGTCCCAGTTCTGAGGACTTGACCCAGACTCTCTCTCCTACCTGAAACGTGGACGGGCGGCGGTGTTTGTTCTCAGACTCTATCATCGCCGCTTGTGCCTTTTGCATCTGTTCAACAGCCTGCTGCATCAGCTGCTCATATCGATAAGCAAATTCTAAAGTCCTTGGTGCAGCAGAGGGGGCTGGTTCTCAGGTAGTAAGAAATCCAAGGGCAGTCTAGGCCTAAAGGTTAAAAGCAGACTATTCGGGCTCACGCCCGTTGCGCTGTGGACCGCGTATTGGCTGCTGTCTTTTTGAAACCAAAATGTCCGGTGGCATCATGACACTCGCCAAAAAATAAACTACGCAAAGACTCCCTATCTGGCACACACAGACATTTATTCCCTGCCTTCTCAAGGAACAGCAATCCGTTGACCAACTCAAACTCGACAGAAGTTGCTTTGTCCTTCGCCTCAAATCTGCGTATGATCTCAGACATAAACCGGTCCTTGCGATAGGCTTCCACCATAGACTGAGTAACATTGTCCGCAAGCCCAAACTCAGTGATCAGCGCACCAGAGAAATCTGGTCTACGCGACAGCGCATCACCAACCTTGTACTCGCAAAAAACGAACCTTGTCATATTTTGAGAAATTGGATTTATTCTTTTCTGAAAATCGAATCTCCATTCTATTTCGCAAAAAAATGGTTTCTAGAAGCCGAAATTTTGCGAAGCCTATCAGCATTTTGTTTGCTAGGCGTAATAGGAGGTTGTCATATTCTCGGAAAAATTGAATCTCTATCCTATTTTTGCACGATTGTTTTTTCAAAATCGCAAAAAAAATTTTGAAATCCGAAATTTTGCAAAGCTTTGCCTAGATCTTACTCTTAGCACTCCTCCGTAAAGTGCCTCAATGATATCAAATCGACAAATTTTCAACAAAAAAAAAAGGGGGGGGGGGATCCTCTTCTTTTTTTTTATATAATTTATTCTTTTAGTCTGTTGATTAGGACCGGGAGGAAAGTACAGTTTGGTTGGTTACCTTCCTGCGTTTTCCTTCCGACCCAACCCTTTGCCTGCATTCCCGGTTTGGTACAATGCTACATCAGCAGTGGCACATCAGCAACAGTGCCACATCAGCAGTACCACGTCAGCAACAGTGCCACGTCATCAGTGCCCTGCCACCATGACGGTCTCAGTTCTAGGCATGCCAGGCCAACTGCACATAAAAACTCAAATAAAATACACATAACCAAAGGAATTGCGTGAAATATGTAAATTGATCTAATTGAGGCATTTTTTTTTGAACTTTTTTGTTGTTCTTTTTCGTGATTGTTCGCCAATTTCTTTGACTACGATATTCAAAATTTTTGGATTCATTTGTAAGATTGAGAACATTTTCAATTGACTATGAAAAACTTTTCGGCTTTTTCGAAGACGCGACACTGGAAGAGCAGCACAAGGAGTTTCTCGCCAAACTCGTGACCCGGTTGGTTTACACTTGCAACCACCTGCAGTCTGAGCTGGTGAATCTCTGACGGGCGGTGCTGAACCACAAGGATTTGCACGAGGATGCTACATGGGCACTTGATTCCCGTGTACAGGACTTGGAGCAAGTTACACCAAGACCAGATGCTGGCGAGTCCAGCAGTGCACTTTCTATCCGCCAATTGGAGGAACGAGTTGACCACGTAGTCGCAATGCTGGGCGACATCAGCACCTTCGTTGCACCAGCCACCATCAGCAAGCAACTGGACACCTTGAAGACCGAGGTTCAGCAACTGCACCAGCTGCCCAACAAGGAGGGCAACACCAGTGCGCAACACTACAAGATGCTGACATTCCGCATCGAAAAGTTCGATGATTATACGCATCAAGACCCGATCCCCTGGTGGGAGGGCTTAACGACGGAACTTCGGATTCTTTTTGTCCCCGAGCACTCGTACATCGGCGCGCTGTTCGTCAACTCAAAGGGCGGATGCCAGATCTGGCTCAGCCACGTGGCAACCATCCACGGCTTCCAGGTCGTCGATCTACATAAGAAGATCTCTTGGGAAGAGTTGACGAGGCTATGGAAGAAGCGGTTCATCGTGGACGATGCCCCGACGATCGCCATCAACTGCCTCTTCGCCATGACCCAAGGCAACACACCGACACGCGACTGGCTCACGGAATCGCAAAAGATCGTGGGAACGCCCGATCTCGAGTTGCCATTTTCGCATCAGCGCCGGGAGTTCTACAACCGCTCATGGGCCGCCTTGAGCCTCGCACTTGGTGATCTTGAGCAATACACGACCTTCGCCGAAATCATCGACAAGGCAAGGGAGATCATGAAGACCAGCAGGGCGGCTGCACACGAGAAGTCAGCATGGCAGCCAACTTGTGGCATACTGATACCACTTGGGCCCCAGTTAGGGCCCGGTTCTGTAATAGGCACAATTTAGGCCTAGGTACCAGGTCACGACGGTCCTAGCTAGGTCCAAGTAGGCCAAGGAACCGTCGGTTCAGTTTAGGGTCGGTAGGCCTCGTTTAGACCCCACCAGACCCAACGGCTAGTTGTTTAGGCCAGGTACTGGTCCATCGGTAGGCCCAGCCGGCAGCGCAGTTTTGGCGCCCACTTTTCAGATTCCGAAATTGGATCTGAACCGTTGGGCCTGATCAACGGTCCAAACCCGAAGGGCCTCAGTAGGACTGAGGCCAACCCAACACTATATCAGTTGGGTACCAGCCTCAATCGGTAGGTTAGTAGATAGGAGGTTAGTCTTCAGGATTAGCGCAGCGCTTCAGCGTTAGCAGGATTAGCGCAGCGCAGCAGCGTTAGTACAAGCAGTGAGGAGAGATCGAGCACATTGGCGAGGAGGACTTAGCGCAGTAGTTGGAGCAGCGCCAGCCCGTGGCCCAGCACCCTAGCTACCCAACCAGGTACCAGGGAGGAAGGCCTTGCCTTCTCTCCCTCTTCCTCCGCCACTCTCTCTCTCTCTCTCCTACTACCTTCTTTGTCTAAGTCTACACCTGGGTTCTCCTACGGGACTACGACGAGTATGAAGGATGGTTACGAGTTTTGATGATACTGGAGACAACGACATTGGGACTGTAGGTTGAGGACTACTCTTGGGATCTGATTTCATCTTCCTGTGAAGATGTACTTGACATTGTGAGATCGATATCTGAGGCATTGTGAGACACTGTGTTCGCGACATTTCAGATTTTTGCTACCTCTGACATTTCAAGATACTATCTTTGGAAACATTAAGTTGACGTCACCTTCCCTCTCCTCCTTCCTTCGTCTCTCCTCCCTCCATTCGTCCGTGTATGATCTCAGACCCTGGCCTTTCTTCTATGTCCAAGGCCAGGGCTTTCACACCACGGATGCATGATTGAGAGTGTTAGATTCCAGTCTGAGTCAGGTCAGAGTCAGTCCATGGGTATCAACTCTTCCGCTGTATTTGTATTAACTCCGTATTATCTGGTCGGTTCTGGGAATATGCGCCATACTTATGACTGTGTTTCACGAATATGCAACACAACCTATGTGGAGAAAGGAAAATTTGGTCCGCGTATGTAGCATGTCGCTGCAGTCCAACCGGACAACATTGTGGAAGACCCGGCAACCACCCAAGCATCACGTGAGGGAGATCAGGTGGTCGTTGTCCAGCCGCGAAGCAATAACAATTCTCGAGGAAAAGGGAAGGCGAAAACTGCATCACCGGTCGGAAACGGACAGCCAGCACCATGGGTCAAGTTTCACTTGACCGAGGCCGAATACAAGTGGCGCGGCCGGTATGGTTGTTGCTATTGGTGCAACAGCACCAAGCACAAGACCTCCCAACGCCCGGATCAAGGCAAGGAGGACGTTCGGCCTCGCATCAACTTGGGAAACTGAGTTGCGAGGGAGGTGAGGCGACTCCACCTCTCACTCCGCCAGATTTGGCCGCCTTGCTAGCGGCCTCCTACACATCTGGGGAGGATGCGAATGTCGCGAGTCCTCGGTTCACTTACAAGGATTACGTTGTCCACTTGGTCCCACCGTTGGACCAACCACTCCACGTGCAACAATCCACCGCATGCACGGTTTCACAACCATCGGCAACCGATTCGGCAGCTTCGCCACCATCTATCATCGGGGATTCGACGTCATGGTCAAGACTTGAAGAGTTCGACCCATTGACGTTCGCGGACTTCCAATGGAAGCCCCTTCCCCCGTCCGGTCGATTGCCGAAACCGCATTGCAAACGTGCTCAAGGCACAATTGCGGGATTACTTGCACACAGCAGTACCAGCTCCGTTGATGGACGCCGGAGTAGAGGTTGTTGACATTCACGACTACGTTGTGAAAATCGACTGCGAGTTCAAGACACAACGGTAGGACGACATCGACGTGCCATTGTTGTACATACGGATTCAAATTTGAGAGGCGACCTGCAGCGCTTTGATCAATTGTCGGAGCTACTCGCAATTATATCAGCCAAAACTTTATGGTACCCGCTGGCCTTGGGCCACGTGTTCGGAGGAAGTCGCAGCCTACGCAAGTCACGTTGGCCGACGGTCAAACGCACAAGTCAATTGACCGATGCATTGATTCCGTCCCCGTGTACTTCGGCCCGCATGCAAGCGAGGCCGTGTCCTTCGACATTTTGGACACTCGATTCGACATGATCTTGGGCATGTCATGGCTGCAAAGCGGGGATCACCCGGTGAACTTCTACTGCCGCACCATTTACGTTCGTGATCGGAACGGAGTACTAGTCCCATGCACGGTGCCTCCTCCTCACCCTTTGATCAGCTGCCACGTGGTGTCCGCCGCAAGCATTTGAGTTTCCATCACTAGGGTTGACATCGAAGAGATGGGGGTGTGTTTTCTCTATGCCCTCCCGCCCTATGATATTCCATCGACGGACTCATCACCGGACCCACACATCACCGAGTTTCTTGACGCCTACGGCGACGTGTTCGAAGCCCCTCATAGAGTAGTACCGGATTGGCCCATCCGCCATGAGATCATCCTCGAGGCCGGGGTCGTACCTCCCCGTGGTTGCATCTACCGCATGAGCGAGGAAGAGTTAAGTGTGCTACGAGCACAACTCGACGACCTTCTCGAGAAAGGCTGGATTCGGCCTAGCTCTTCGCCATACGGTGCTCCCGTTCTCTTCGTCCGGAAGAAGAACAAGGATTTGCGGTTGTGCGTCGATTATCACAAACTCAACGAGCAAACCGTCAAGAACGTCGGCCCTCTTTCGCGCATCGACGACCTCCTCGAACGGTTGGGCGGCGCCAAGTTCTTCTCCAAGCTTGACCTCAAATCGGGATATCACCAACTCGAGATCCGGCAGGACTGCTACAAGACCGCGTTTAAGACGCGATATGGGCATTCGAATGGCTGGTTATGCCTTTTGGCCTTACGAATGCCCCGGCCACATTCCAAGCGGCTATGACAACGGAGTTTCGACACATGTTGGATAGATTCGTACTCATCTACCACAACGACATCTTGGTGTACAACCGAAGTTTGGACGAGCATGTGGAACACCTATGCACCGTCTTGGAGCGGCTACGACAAGCCAAGTACAAAGCCAACCGCGACAAATGCGAATTCGCGCGGCAAGAGCTGGAGTACTTGGGACATTATGTGACGGCGCAAGGCATCCGTCTGCTTGCGGACAGGATCCAGGCCATCCGCGTATGGCCCGAGCCCACCAACACTACGGACGTTCGCCCATTCATGGGGTTGGCGGGCTACTATCAACGCTTCATCACCGGGTACTCAAGGATTGCCGCACCTATGACGAGATTACAATCGCCAAAGGTGCCATTCATATTTGATGAGGACGCACGCCGGTCATTCCAAGCACTCAAGACCGCAATGCTCATCGCACCCGTCCTTAGCATCTACGACCCCACCCTGCCAACGAGAGTGACAACTGACGCTTCCGACTATGGCACTGGGGCAGTCTTGGAACAACACAACGGCGACGACTGGCACCCCGTGGAGTATTTCAGCCACAAAGTGCCTCCCATCAATTCACTTGATGACGCAAGGAAGAAGGAGCTGCTCGCGTTCGTGATGGCTCTGAAGCGATGGCGACACTTCCTCCTTGGGCGTCGTAGGTTCACATGGGTCACGGTCAACAACCCGTTGACCTACTACAAGACGCGGGATACGGTGAGCAGCACGATCAGACGATGGATGTACTTCATCAACCAATTTGACTTCACACCGAAACATCTCGCCGGTCTCTCCAATCTCGCAGCAGATGCACTCTCGCGAAGACCCGATCTTTGCGCTATGACACATCATGCCTTCACGTTCGACGAGGAACTTCAGCGGCAATTCATCTGGGGCTATGAGTTCGATGTGGATTTCGCCACGTTATATGAGCAGCTATCTTCGGATCACCCGCCGACCAGCCACTATCGGATCATCAACGGGTACTTGCTCCTCCACTCGCGAGGCAAGGACTTATTGTGTGTCCCACGAGACCGTCGCCTTCGAACTCGCCTTCTCGGCGAGTACCACGACTCGCGACTCGCCGACCATTTCGGAGTCAATCGCACTATTGCACGACTTCAGCAACGATTCCGATGACCCGACCTCATTACCGATGCCACTCGGTATTGCGACTCTTGCGAAGTTTGTCGACGAAGCAAGCCCCGCAACCACAATCCCTACGGCGAGTTGTGCCCGATGCGTATTCCACGGGAACCCGGCCTCTCCATTGCCATGGACGTCACCGGTCTGTTTCCCCCCGACCACCTCGGGCATGACGACATCCTCACGGTCGTTGACCGTTTGAGTAAGTACACACGGTTTCTCCCTTGCAAGTACTACGCCACGAGTCTGGAACTTGCACGCCTCTTGCACACCGGCTGGATTTGCAGCCACGGCGTACTAGAAGACATCGTCAGCGACTGTGACACTCGCTTCATGTCGGCATTCTGGACTTCTCTCATGCAGGAATCCGGCATGAAGATGAAACCAAGTTCGGGTCGGCATCCACAAACGGACGGGCAATCGGAGCGGGCACATCAAACCGCTCAAATGATGCTTCGTACGCTCATCCGTCCGGATCAGAAGGATTGGGTTGACCGCCTCCTCGACATCGAGTTCGCCTACAACACTTCGTTGCATCCGACGATCGGCGTGACTCCGTTCGAGTTGCACCACGGTGGTCGGAAAGGCGGTATCTTCGCTGATCTTCTCCTCCCACGGACAACCGACATAGACGGTGCTTGCTCCCCCACTTCCGTCTGGAAGTATAGGGAATTGTTGGCTCAAGCCCGCGTGAACATGCAAAAGGCTCAAGTTCGCATGCAGCGGCAAGCCAACAGGCGTCACGTGCCATGTCCCATCCTCGCCGGTGATCTGGTTTGGGTCTCCGCGGAAGAGTTTGCATTCGAGCAGGATGATTCGTGCAAACTACTCCCCAAGTGGTTTGGACCATGGCCTGTAACATCAGCCGCGGGCGATGAGCCTGATGGCCCCTTGTTTGTGATCAACATCCCCCCGCATCTTACGGTCCATCCAATCTTTCACGCCTCGAAGCTGGCGACATGTACACCAGCTAAGAGCGACGACTTCCCGGGGCGACGATCGCAAGATCCTCCATCTATGGATGATCATCAGGAAGTTGACCGCATCATCACGGATCGCAAGTACGGCAGCAAGCCTCGACAGTACAAAGTTATCTTCAAAGCATGCGATCCCGACGACACTCGATGGATTTCAGGAGCAGATTTGCACCGCTGATCTACGCTCACTACGAACGACAAAGGTTAGCTAAGGGAGATTCACGACCTGCCCCTCCCACCCGGACTTTGGTCCCTCCCTCAGACAGACAGCTTCGCCCTCGCAGGTAAGCTCGGCCTTTCAAGGAGGGGGGGGTGTGGCATACTGCGCAGCCACACGGGCCTGCAGGGCCCGACCAGCGTTCTCAGCCTAAAAGCTTGAAAACAAGGGTTTACAGGCCCTGTGTCGTTTTCAGCCTAAAAGCCTGAAAACAAGGGCCTACAGGCCCTGTGTCGTTTTCAGCCTGAAAGCCTGAAAACAAGGGCCTACAGGCCCTATGCCGTTTCAGCCTAAAACAGGGCCTTCCAGGCCCTGAGTCGTTTCAGCGTGAAACGGAGGGCCATTTTCAGGCCCTCATAAGATCGACCTGCCCTGAAACTTAGGCACCAGACCAGGGTTTTAGCACAGGCCATTTTGGGCCTGTTTTCAAGATGACCTTTGTTTGAACTTCAACGCCAGGGTCTGGCATGTTTTGGCATTGGCAAGAGCAACCTCCTGGACGGGCCAGCACTATATAAGACTGGCCCGCCCTACAGCCTGCAGGTAGTCACGAGGTAGTTCATAGGGACTTCCCAGGCACTTCACGTGCAGTTCAGGAGGCAGGATGTAGTCTTCAGGATTCGGCAGCATTACTCTGGAGGAGCGCAGCAGGAGTAGTAGTAGCGTTAGCAGTAGTCTTCAGCGCTGGGCGCTAGTAGGAGCTAGAGTAGTGTTGGAGAGAGAGAGAGAGAGAGAGATGGTTGGCGGAGGCCAGGGAGACTTACCTGTGGCGCCATAGCTCCAGCTTCGTCTTCGATGTACCTGCAACAAGGCCCCACCTTCACAGGTTAGTAC
>BFEA01000398.1:810098-820375 GCA_003427395.1 Chara braunii
TGATGTGCCACTCTTTCCTTTGTTGGGCTCTTGCTTATTGCCTGTGCTTGTGCTCTGCCCCGTGGTGGATTCACGTGCCTGTGCCGGTGCCTGTGCATTGCATTCGCAGGTTATTCCTGTTGGGATTGCAAAAGTTTGGAAAAGGAGACTGGAGAAGCATCTCGCGCAATTTTGTTATATCGAGAACACCTACGCAAGTTGCAAGCCACGCACAGAAGTATTTTATCAGGCTGAACTCCCAAAACAAGGATAAGAGGCGGTCCAGCATCCACGACATCACCAGCGTAAGCAATGGTGATGCCATGTCACAGTCGCAGGGCCCTATTACAGGCCAGCCAGCCGTTGCCCCTCAACCCATTGCCCATCCACATGTTCATTCCCATGCATCGCCGCCGCCCATTCAGCCGGGATTGTATATGACTTCAGTTGGGCAGCCAATGGGGCCGCTCCCCACTGTCATGCCCATCCGTCCGCCCCCTGGGCATCATCCATCGCGGGCACATTTGGCCAGGCCTGTTGGGATGACTGGGACAGGAATTCCAATGCCCCACATGGCTGCCTATGTCCCTCAGCCTGCTATGCATCACTAGGAAAGTGTGACATTAGGCCTGTTTGGTTCCTCTTATAGCTTGATAGATAATCGAGGGAAGGCTCCAGAATCTGAATGAAGAGGAGTGGGGGGGTGCATGGGGCACAGGGGGCTGCGGGGGGGGCGGGAAGTTGAAGAATTGCACAAACACGAAGGGAGAGAACAGTAGGGGCAGGGATGAGGGAAGGGTGAGGGTGGGGTACACTGCTGGGGGAAGATGGGTGTGGTCCCTGTGGTACGAATTAGTGAACAAGTGATTCAGCAAGGAGGAGAGTTGTCATTTCTTTTCAACGGGGGGGGCGAAGGCGGTGGGGAGGAAGGAGGGGTGGGCGGGGAGGGTGAAGAACATGCACAAATGCGGGGGGAGAGGCAGGGGCTAGGGAAGTGAGAGGGTGGGGAGCAGGGTGAGGGGAAGATGGGTGTCGTTACTAATTAGTGAAGAAGTGAATTAGCAAGGAGGAGAGCTGTCATTTCTTTTGTGCTTATCTTCGCCAACGACGTTGGCAGAGTTGTTTTGCTTGCCCATGGCTTTGCTCCTTTTTTTTTTTATCGCCCTTCCCCTGTTGCTCTGTTCTTTTCGCAATGACCTCTCCTCCTCGCATTCTTTCCTTCACCGGGAAAATGCGGGTTTCCTCCTGACAGGAAAGGAATCTGCCATCCTCACAAGAGAATTTCCCTTTGCATTTCGGAAGGGATCTTGTGTGCATCATCCAACTGACGTATGCTGTACAGGAGTGACTGACTGTCCATGGACGCTTCATTTCTGTTCTTCTGAAAGGGAACGAACGGAAAAGATGGCGTGAGTATGTTATGTTAGTAGAGAAAGCTGAAACATGTAGAAGATCCGATCTGATCTGATCTGATGAAGTAGTCCTCGTCTCCAGCAAGTTCTTCCTTTGTTCCTCTCCTCCTTTTCCTTTTCGCTTTTCGTTCCCCGCAGGTCATCCTGCTCTTGGTTTTAGCCGGGGGACACGGAGGTAAAAGACATTGACACATGCACGCTGCTGCTGTGGCTGCTCCTCCTCTCTACTCTCTCTCGGGGAATGGTAGGGGCTTAGGAGGGGGGAGGGGGAGGCAGGGGAAAAGAGGTTGGACAATACGACAATGGGACGTGTTGACTGGCCCTCTCCCGCAATACCGATCAAGTTGCACCAAGTGCACCCTGCTGTGATGGCATTTCCCTATGCACGCAGCTCAGCGGACCTCTCTTTGGTGTTGCTGGGGTGATGGTGTTCGGAGAAAGAAGGGGGAAGGAGTGGGAAAGGGCCAAGCTAATGACAGCATGGTCCAGGAGCTCCGCCTACGTCTCTCACAGCTGTGCCAACCAGGTTGGAGGTCACTCACTCTGCCATGATAACCTCCACGTCTGCATTCAGCTTGTGCACCCACCTACTCCCTCTGTACAGATGGTCGGTCGCTACCTCCATCCGCGCTATGTTTGGCTGACATGGCAATGATTGCATGTGCAATCATGAGCCTGGTGCAACTAATGACGTGGAGCGGAAAGCGGGGGGGGATGCGCGGGCATGGGTACGGGAAAGGATTTACCCTGCCAACCAAATGCACTCGTGTTAGTGAGCATCAACTGGACTTTTCTATTCATGGATGGATATTGGCCAGGTCCTTTTTGTTAGTACGCTGTACGTAAATAGACTGTTTTCTTGCGCCCAATGGCTCAAGGGGGATAATAAATGGAAGCCTGTGTTGTGTTATGTTGTGTTGTGTTATGTTGTGTTGTGTTGTGTTGTGTTATGTTATGTTGCGTTGTGTTGTGTTGTGTTGTGTTGTGTTGTGTTGTGTTGTGTTGTGTTGTGTTGTGTTGTCGTTGTTGTTGTTGTGCGTTCTCTGCTGATCAGCATGATCATGAAATGCACCCAATCTATAATTTGTGATGATTGGGCAGTTGCAGATCAGCATGATGCAATGCACATCTATCATCGACGATGATTGGGCAGCTGCAGTGTATTGCATTCGGTTCGGCTATGTCCGGAATCGAAGATACTCTGCTCACTTGTCTGACTGATGTCGTCGGACACGGATTTAGTCAATATATACGCAGGTAGTTTTGTCCTTTAGCCACTGTGGTGAGGAGCATAGCCACTTCATTCCCTCAAGGGATTGAGATAGGAATGAGATGCCTGGCCATTTTCTCATGGCATGTATTCATCGTCTGTGGTGCGTCTCAGCTGACGTTCACGAGGGCAACGCAATCCAGATGATGTTTCAACCAGTTGTTTGTTGCCTGTGTGTTTTTGCTCATCGACTACTTAGCCTCATGGATGGCAAGCTCTGGTCATCAGGGTGCGACGGCGGCGGGAGTTTACCCAGGCCGCGCGCCATTCAGTTCAGTCAAGGTGATGATCATCTTGGCTGTTCATCTGATGCCTTAGCATCTTGCCACATCACATCCGGGTCCCGAAAAAATTGCTCGACACACAGTTCAGTCCAACCCTGCGCAGGGTGCACCAAATCCAGGATCTAGCTATAGCTAGATCATTAGGTGAGTGGTCAAGTTGCTGTTGTAGGAGGCTGTGGCTGCGGATGTGGGAGAATAGCAGGGTAGTCGAGTCCAACCCTGCGCACGGTGCACCACATCCTGGCTCTGGGTCTAGCTAAGGTAGACCATTGGGTGATTGCTCGAGTTGCGGTTGGTGGAGGCTGTGGCTGCAAATGTGGGAGGATCACAGGACAGTCTAGTCCAACCCTGCGCATGGCGAACCAAGTGAATGGGAATGAGATGCGGTCGACGTTCTTCTCCGTTGTTCTCTCTCCGACTCGCGGACAGGGCGTTGAAAGAGCAAGGTGGTGGTTGATGCATCAAGGTTGCAGAGCGAAATAAGGACTTTAAGATGAGCCGCTCTCTTCAGAAGATATCTGCATGGAGCTCTGCTTTCGTTATTTGACCTGTTGACTCTGAGTAGGTGGTGACTGCCTTGCTGGTTCTTTTTCACAATTGAGGAAGCGAGTCGACGAGAGCAGTGGTGGCTGTAGGTGTCGCCGCAGGGGCAGACAGAACACCGATGACGTGGTGCTCTCTCCGCTTCTTCCTATCAGCAGTTCGCCATCGGTCTGGTCCACCATGCGTTGACGGCCCTTTTTCGCACATTCGGCTGGCTGGTGGGTTAGCTGCCCTCCTCCTCTTTATTTTTATATATCTCCTGGAAATGGAAAAGGACAAGGAACGGACATTTACGACAGTACTGTGTTAAATATCGTACCCCCCACCTACATCATCATATGCGTTTCGTTCAACTTGCAAATTATGTGTCGATAGTAGCGTACTCCGTCCACCTACCCTTTACTCTACTTCAGCGTGTTTATCTGCTCCGGTTGATGTGAAGGGAGCTGCCACTTTACTCGAAATCGAAGGGGAAGAATGAATGTCACCCAGAGTGAGTGACCAAATTTCTGTGCTCCTATCAAAGCAAAATGTTCCTCGGCCGCGCTGCCATGTCTCTTCGGAAAGTTCGGATTGTCGGTATACTCCTCTACCCTTTCCCTTCTGCCAGTCCTGCCTGTGCTTTTTCCCTCTTCTTGAGTACGTGTTTTCTGTCGCTCCATTCCTCCCACCACTTCTTTCCCAGGCTTCACGACCGTGGCCTCAATCCATGCAACCTGTGGTGTTCTCCAAAGCTCCAGTTCAAACCCGAGTCAGTCACCAAATGAAGTCGGTCAACAAATGAAGTCGGTCAACAAATGAAGTCGGTCAACAAATGATCCTACCTCCTTCCCCCGAATACAACGTGTACGTCGTACAGTCATTATAGCTGTATTTGCAGTGACAGGTACCCCAAATAAGGCTATAATGACCGTACGCCGAGCATGTCTAGCCCTGGTGCCTGTAAACTGCTATTGGGTCCAAGACATGGTCTGAGATAATGAGGTGAATCAGGTGATGGTCCAAGGTTAATAACACTGAAGGTAGGATATAGTAGGGATAGGGGGTGCGCTGGGAGAATTGAGGAGAGGATGGGTTGGGGAGGCGGTCTCACAAATGGAGCAATTGTCAGCACAAACCAATTGCTGGCGGATGCAGCGGCGGCCACCATGTGTCTGGAACCTGGCCGCTACAACAACCTGGGTTTTAATTTAAAAAAAAATATAAAAAACAATGCTACGTTCCCAACGCAGAAAACAGCAGACCGGAACGGGTAGGCTGAAAAGCAGGACACGCCACGAAGAGCTCTGCCCCTTTCCGTCGCAAAGGACGGCGCGTTCCCAGCGCAGAACACAACAGACCTGAACGGGGTAGCCTGAAAAGTGGAGCCAAGCCACAAGGTGCTCGCGAGCTCTGCTTCTTTCCGTCGCAAAGAACGGAGCATTCCCACCGCAGAAAACAACAGACCGGAACGGGTAGCCTGGAATAGGAGTTCGCGATTACGGTCAGATACATCCAGGAAAATCTTAGTGTGAGAGGATGCCCTCCGTGTGCGTGCTGGTGTCTGGCAAACTTTGTTTTCAGCAAGACTGCGCAGAATAGCAGCTCATGGGTGAAGAAAGAACCGAGTACGGCCCCCTTCTCAGGGCCTGGCTCCACCGCACAGCATTCTCTGTGCATCTAGACGGGACCACAGTCCAGACTCATTCCGGCTGACAAAATGTGCACAAGCCACAGATTCATTCAGAGCTTATTATGTAGTGGAGCAAGGCCCTCAGCTGTGCCCTGTCGGTTTTCACAAAAGAGTAAGGGGTTGGATAATCATGGGGGGAGTTTCCTGGATGTATCCGACAGGAATTGCTGTCAGATTCGTGAGTCATTCAAGATAGTCCTGGATTGTATCAAGGTGGTCTGAAAGTTCCCCCCTCTTTCTCCTCTTCTTTCTCTGCGCTTGCTCCTTTCTCCATGGCATTGCCTTTTTAACTCTGACAATGGTTCTCTTTCTCATTTTCCCTCCTCCTCCTCCTCCTCCTCCTCCTCCTCCTCCTCCTCCTCTCGTCCCTTCCTTGTTGTTGCCCGGGGCGGGGGGGAAAGCGGCAACCTTTTTTTCGGCCCGTCTTATGCAAAAGAGTGCCCCATGTGGCCACATGACTTCTCATCTTATCAGCACTTGGAGTCCTGTGTGCAATGCGTGACAGTCCCCAGTTTTGCTGTGTATTGGTTCCTTGTTGCCTATGCTGTGCTCCTCCCCCTTTTTGTTTTTCCTCCCTTGCATTGCATTGGCCTGGCGAGATTGTTTTCCTTGCAATGCGGCTCCCTTTCCCTTCTCTTCTCCCCAGCTTCTCAACAACTGGACTTCTTGGTTCCCAATGGAAAGAATTGGGGGTTCAAAGATGTGCTGTCCCTCAACTAGCAGAAATTCAGAAAAGAACGTTGTTATATGCTCCGCCCTGTGACAGAAAGACTGAAATTTTTTGGCAAATCGTACCAGAATCTGGGCTACCAGAGTGGCCCGGGACCACTTGCCCGGCCAAGCCAAAAGACATTAGGCACCCTCCTCATCCGGACACTATATGTCCATTTTGTGGCCACGGACGCTATGCTGAATGCATGCTCTTTTGTGGGGGGCGTTCTTCCTTTATTCTGGCCTGCAATAGACATGCTATTTCTCAGGAATGTATGGTTGGCATGCTTAATGCCAGCCGTCGTGGCAGTTGTTGTTTTGAGAATGCTCAGTTAGGTCTTCCATGCGCTCATCCACCCCATCCTTACAATGTGTGTCCTTTCTGTCGTCAAAGACAGCCTCATTCTTGAGCTTTTCCCTGTGTTTAACACCTTCCCCTTCACTCTGCCTCTCTCACAGCGTGCAAGTGGGCTGTTATGGCATACGGGGATGGGGGCAGCTCGCGCTCAACTTCATCAACGTGGCGAGCCTTGCACGTGAGAGGCACAGTGRAGGTGGAGTTCAAAGAAGAATGAGAAATTTAATGGTTTCAATCTGCCCTTGTTTTTTCTTTTTGTTTTTCTTTTTATTTTTATTTTTGCATGTTATCACTGTGCCCGTTTTTTGCTTTTATTCTTTGTTCCACAAAGTGCGCTGTTTTAGTTTTTGTAGTCCACGGTCTCGTTTGAGAACCGATTCTCCGGTTTCTATTCTTCCCATTGTTCCGCCTTCATTGCCAGTGACATCTTCTGTTAGAAACATCGCCACTCCTCTTATTGTGTATCATCGTCGACGACATGCACAACATCGCCACTTGGCCAGGGATCAGCGGCCTGCTTCTTTGTCTACCSCAATTCTCTCTGTGCCTCCTCCACGGGTTGTTGCRGTTCCGTTGTCCCAAACGGATACATCCGCTCCTATGCCTCCTGCAGACAGTCCATCTGCTTGCACACAGCCACAACACCATGTTTTATACCCTTCCATGTTCGTTCGTCCCCCAGCTGTGCAACAGGATATGGTCCCTGCCCAGAGTACACTCCCAACGACAGTCCCTACTCACGATGTGGCCCCGAACGCCGAGGGCTTGGGACATGATCAGCTCGGACTGCATTTAACTCCGCAAGGCATAGACCACACGGGAGATTTGCAAATGGATGACCAGGATCATATGGATGAACCGCGTACTTGTGCCCCACCCTGTGTGGCCCCGAACGCTGAGGGACCAAAACATGATCTGCTTGGACTGCATTTAATCCCGCATGGCGTAGACCCCACGAGGGATTTGCAAATGGCTGACCAGGATCATATGGATGAACCGCATACTTGTGCACCACCCTGCGCATACCCCACGGGTGATCYACAAATGACTGACCAACAAAATCAGCCTGAGATCCMCGCCAATCTCTGTGGTCTGACTGCAACTAATAGCTGCCTTCGCGTTCTCAATCGGCCGTTGTATACACCATCAGATTTCCTTGCAATTGCCCTGCAGCTTGATGTTGATCTGGCTAATCTCACTGATTCCCCCGACCTACAGCCAGAGCATCGTAATTACACCAGGGAAGGAGGTTTTACCATTGCTGTCCTAGAAATAGCGATGAGGAACCGCCAGCTTGAACTACGCCATGCTCTACCAGGTGAGCTGTTTAATCCTCCATCCCGCATCTCTGTCTGCATTGTGCATGGGACACGCCTCTGACCATTGGGAGGTGTGGAACGACGGTGTCATGGTCCATGCCATGATTGATATTACTGATTTCTTACTCTATGATGTTGTTCTCTTGCCACATCAAACTGTCCGCAACCTCCTTTATGTCGAAGATCATTTCTCTGGCACCATAGTGCAGCAGTACAATGTACAGACACTCTGTGACCTTCTCCTTTACACAGCCATAGACACTGTTGCACTCGGGTGTATTCGCCATCATCTTTGTCACAATCACTACCACGAGATGGTTTCTGCATCCATGTGTGTACAGGATTGTCCCTCCGTTCCTGACTGCAGGCACCCTCCTCATCCGGACACTATATGTCCATTTTGTGGCCACGGACGCTATGCTGAATGCATGCTCTTTTGTGGGGGGCGTTCTTCCTTTATTCTGGCCTGCAATAGACATGCTATTTGTCAGGAATGTATGGTTGGCATGCTTAATGCCAGCCGTCGTGGCAGTTGTTGTTTTGAGAATGCTCAGTTAGGTCTTCCATGCGCTCATCCACCCCATCCTTACAATGTGTGTCCTTTCTGTCGTCAAGGACAGCCTCATTCTTGAGCTTTTCCCTGTGTTTAACACCTTCCCCTTCACTCTGCCTCTCTCACAGAGTGCAAGTGGGATGTTATGGCATACAGGGATGGGGGCAGCTCGCGCTCAACTTCATCAACGTGGCGAGCCTTGCACGTGAGAGGCACAGTGRAGGTGGAGTTCAAAGAAGAATGAGAAATTTAATGGTTTCAATCTGCCCTTGTTTTTTYTTTTWRTTTTWYTTTTTMTTTTTATTTTTGCATGTTATCACTGTGCCCGTTTTTTGCTTTTATTCTTTGTTCCGCAAAGTGCGCTCTTTTAGTTTGTAGTGATGTGACAATATATTCTACGATGTTGCTAGCCCTCTGCTCTTGCAGATTGAGCGGCGAGCATCGGGCCTGTACAACCAGGCACTCACTTTTTTTTGTGGAAGACAATCTATTCTTTCTCTTATCTCCTACATCTTTCTTTTTATGTTGTTCTCACCCCCTTCCTTAACGACTCTCCGGCCTCTTTCGCAGGAGCTGTATGCCTATTTGGCTGGTTTCATGGTGAACTCARCTCCTCCATTGTTTCTTATGACAAATGTTGTTACAAAAGTTCTGCATGGTTGTTTGTCCTGTTTTGGTAAGCTTGGTATTGTGACCATGTTCATTTCTGCTGTACACCCCTTACATGGACATTTGTGATGTACATGCCGTCTTGTCTATTTGTTGTGTACAGCTGTTATGTACACTTTTTCCTTTTTGTGCATGATGTGATTGTGATGGCGGTCACCGCAAGGGCACGGGTTGCACCCCTTTCCCGTGCAGTGGGTATAGTTACAGCCCGCCTAAGGTTGGCCAGACCCGGGCAGCTGCCTCCATGCCCACTCACCTCTTGTTCCCTGTTCTTTGGGATAATCCTTCTACGCTGGCTCATGCATGTGTCAGTTGCTTGGTGACATCTTTTTATGTAGACACTGTTGGTCTATCGGTGTAAGGCTCTTGGCATTGHTGCTGGTTGCACACYTATGCTGATTGCACACTCATCGAGAGACGCAGTTTCACATTTACACCAAACTCCCTCTTTGACAATGCTGCTGACTGTGAACAGCAAACAAAAAGGACGACGGCAGGAATCCCGACCTGAGCCGTCGGGCCTAAAGTCCTGTCACCTCATGCACCCACCTCCTTTCCTTGGATTGAAAAGTTGACAAAAAAAAAGAAAAAGAAAAAAAAAGCAATCATTTCATAATCAATGAATTTGCAATTGAGAAATAATCAAGGGGCTGTTCCGATACTTCCCACCCGTTTCGGGAGATTTCCTGCCGTTGGCATGGCAGGTGCTATACCAAGCTTTCCTCTAGGTCACGCTGTCCAATTTGCTTATGCTCACATGTCGAACCGCCAGGCATCTGTATCTCATCGTGTAGATTGGCGTGCACACTTGGAGTGGAATACTAACTTGTATTCTGCAGGAAGGTGGCGCAAGAAACAACTCCGTCATCTTAACAATGTTGTGCAGGCCGAGAGGTTTGAGTTGCAATTGCGAGGTGTTGATCAACAACCTCTTGAGCCAGGTATGGACCCCCTCACTGCTCGAGGAGTGATTTATGCAATTGTTCATTTACCTTCTGGTCGTTTTTATGTTGGACAGACGATGCATTCTGCACACCAAAGGCTGCAAGAGCATTGGCATACACGACACTCTTCTGCTACTTTTCACCATCGCCATTTCTGCCGCACAATGAGTGGGCAACCAGCATTCAACTTCGCGGCTTGGCCCCTGGAATGCATCGATCCTACCCTGTATCATACGTCTGGAGGTCTTGTTGATCATGGCCTCTTTCGGAGGGCTGCTGCACCCCGCGAGGGTTTTTGGGTTCGAAAACTTCGAACGCTTCACCCAGTCGGTTTCAATGGAGTCCTTCCAATGGCTAGATTGCCATCTCCAAGACGACATTTACGTCCTTCCCGATGGACACAAATGGACCCTCAGCCGTTCGTTCCGCAATCCCCTTTTGCTCAGCCCTCACCTGCTCCACTTATTCCTGCATCAGCTAATCCTCCTCACACATCACCCCTTTTGCCGACACCCGCTGGCTCCCATGTTGCACCTCTTTTGCCAACACCCTCTCGGCCTTTG
>BFEA01000398.1:836224-848774 GCA_003427395.1 Chara braunii
GATTCTGCAGACTGTTGAGGGTTCAGCCTCCTGATGAGTCGGTGAAACTCCGACGAAACAGTTTGTCACAGCCCCTCGTTTGTTGTCCTCTTCTCTCTCTCTGCCTATGGTTTACCGGGCAGTTCTATTTGTGACGATATATATATCGTCATATATATATATATATCGTCAAATATATATATATTCTGTTTGTGACGATATATATCGTCAAACAGAGCTGCTGGGTAAACCGTAGGCAGAGTGGGAGAAGGTGACAAACTGTTTCGTCGGAGTTTCACCAACTCATCAGGAGGCTTTTTTTTCTTTTTTTTTTGGTAAAGAATTTCTATGTGACCCTGAGGCAAAAGTTGTTCAGTTCATTTTTCTGCATGACATAGTTTTTTTTCGGGTTTTTTTTTTTTTTTTCCCCTAAGGCCCGTGAAACTTGAGAAACCAGCAGACGCCATGTGCAGAAGTCTTCCTTTGCAAGAAGTTGCAGTGAAGAAATCTTGCCCAGCTTTTTTTCCCCCTCTCAATGTTTCCTCTCACTACCTGCCAACTATTACTCCTGAGTCTATACAGGGGACCCCTTCAAACATAGCTACCTTTCCGCCCTACTTGGTAGTGGTCAGGGGGTAGGGCGCCGTCGGTTGGGGCGGGGTGTGGGCGGGGGCTAACACAAAGCCCAGGCATTTTGCCAGTAGCTGCATGGCCCCCATCGAGGAACAGCAGTGCCTATGGCCAGCATTCACACACCGAACACAACCACACACACACACACACACACACCCACACACTCACACACACGCACGCACGCACGCACGCACACACACACACACACACACACACACACACACACACACACCTGTGATGGCCAAAGGCCCTACCAATACGGGGGGGGAAGCAAGCCAATTATCTCAGTTGGTTGGCACGAAGCTGCCTAGGCGGTCAGTGGGGATTGAACCCACCATCTCCTGAATGCCACTTGCATGCCTAACTGGCTGAGATAGGCCACTTGCTCTTTTTTTTTTTTTTTTTTTTTTTTTTTTTTTTTTTTCAGCTACTCCTTTCATCATTATCTGATATTGCCAACAGAGCAGAGGAAGCTGTCCTGGTCTGCAGAGTTTCGCAGTTGGCTTTTTTTTCCTGTTGGATGGGGGCTCTGAACTCGTTAGGCAAGTAGGGGCAATGAGCCTGCGATGTGTTGATAAAAAAAAAAAAAAAAAAAAAAAAAAGCCTGCGATGTGTTGATTTGTGCAGGAAGGTGGTTGGTTACTGTGCAGTGTTTGTTTGAAATGGCTGTCCATTTTATTTCTTTTTCTTTGTTTTGTTGCTTCGTTTTTTTTTTTTTTTCCCCATTCCATTCATCTGGTGCCATCAGGATATCAACTCAGGTTTTGTTTTATCAAGAGTTCACAGCCACGAGGCTGTGCTTTATCTGTTTGCGTTTTGTCGTCTAGAGTGGCTTTTTCTTTGAGGTAATGTTGCCAACTGTGATGGAGCCTAAATGTGTCATTTTGGGGATTCAGGGAATCAGTGGAAGGGTGCGGCCAGTGGGACATCTGAAGGCGGCCGTTGGCCAGCCAGGAAAACAGGCGACCAGCTATTCGTCACTTCGGGACATGTTGTTGGGGGGAAGGTGGAGCCTTTTCTTTCCCATCCGGGAAAGAGTAGAATATAGGGGGGGGGCAGGGAAGAGGGGACTAGGACGAACTTAATGAGAACTTGATAGATGTGGAGCCTCAAAGAGCCTTTTCTTTCCCGTCCGGGACTAGGACGAACTTAATGAGAACTTGTCTAGGGACTTAGATGTGGAGCCTCAGACTGCCAGTACTTTTCCCAGCCATTTTTCTACGACAATGTCTTGCACGCACTGCATCTGGCGAGATGTACCATCCTGCCTGGTCACAAAAAGCAGATCCTCGCATCCTCGCAACACGGGCCCTGCATGCGACGTTTGGGCCAAACTGATTACGAAACTCAAACTTTGCTACAGGGGTTGGTTGGTGTGTCTCAACCACGAGTTAACAAAAAATCTGGGTGTGGATATTGTATGGGGTGAAAGGTTATGACCCGCAGAATCGCAGGGAGAGCAGAGGGCCAATGCAGCGATAACACAGCCACACATATATCAGACACGACGATTAGTTCAACGCACAAGCGAAGATGTCGATTCGGTAAATCGGCTCCTAGACAGGGAGATCTCGGGAATCGGACAATGCGAACGTCACCAAGAGACATTTGTCACGCCAGCCCAGTATGCGAACACCTGCAGACCTGCAACCTCCTTCACGCGGGAACTCTTCTTCAATGCTTTTCTGCAGATTTCTTCGGCGGCATACTGGCAATGGGAAACGCATGTAGCAAACACGAAGTAGCAAGTCGGCATTTGTTATGAAGTACTTAATTTGTTTCTTTTTTTATTTTAATTTCCCTTCTAATCTATGTTTTTAATTATTTTTCAGGCATAGGTCGTCGTGGGGGACATGGAAACACAAAGTACCACATAAGGGCCTTGGTGTATTTAAGAGGTAGGTGGTCTGTGGCATGGCTCTCGTGCCCCATACAATGTGCTTTCGCTGTGATACGTAAACCTCGATTCCATTGTAATCTGAATTCAATTCATTCTCTTAATCCGAGCCAGGCTGCTTCGTGCTAAATGTTATTCATGCACAATTGCATGATGTTAGTGACCACTTACG
The DNA here is from genome assembly GCA_003427395.1 of Chara braunii. Lineage (NCBI taxonomy): Eukaryota > Viridiplantae > Streptophyta > Charophyceae > Charales > Characeae > Chara > Chara braunii. The sequence continues at coordinate 838,906 of BFEA01000398.1, forward strand.
ACTTGCGCTCATGATGTGTTCTTTGAAAGTGTTTTAATCCCTATGTTTATTATTATAGGGGTATGGGGTTCTAGACAGAGAAAAATACGAGCAGCATATCAGTTTTTCTTATGTACTTTATCGCATCCCACTTTTATCGTCTTTTATCTCCTTTATCACTTTTATCATCTCTAACATCGTGAATAAGTATATCCATTCCATCGCATCCGCGTGCTGAGTGCGATTGTAAGGTCCAACGGTGTACACATGCTGGAGCAGCGGGCGGACGCCTTCGGATCCGAAGACGAGCAGCTACTTTGCAAGCAACCACCTTGCAATATCCACTGACTGCCAGTGAAGATTGGTGGTACCAGGCCCTGAAGTTCTGTATGCAAGGGACGAGGGACGGGTTGCGGCCGCGGAGGAGGAAGGTGGTCGGGAGGTCATTGATATTGGATGGAGTATATCAAATTATGCCGCGGGCAACAATTCCAGCGACAGCTTCGATACAAAATCCAACTCCCACCAGTCGGCTATCCACAACCACTGCAACTGCAATATCCATACACTTGGATGTCGCCGCCTTCGCCACCACTATAGCCCATGCGGAACTATGGACTCGGTGGACACACTCATCAGTCGAAGAACGCCACCAAATGTGTTTCCAGGTCCCGGAAATCGTGCTTAGTTTGCTCGAGAACAGAATCAGGATATTGTGGAAGAGAAGGAGGCAGGAGTTGGGAGAGAATAGCAAATCTGTCGAGACGAACAAAAGCAAAAAGTAAACCGAGCAGTGGCTCGGAGGAGGGCGAAAAGAATGTGAAGATCTGGATGGCGGGGAACTTTGGAGTCTCTTTGAAGAAGATTGAAGATAAGCTGGAAGTCGTCGACAACAAGACAGAGGTAGCAAACAGCCAGCAGGAGAAACTTTTAAGGAAAATCAAAGGACTGGAAGCGATGCCTAAGAAAGATGAATCCAACAACAGTGAAAAGGGGAAAGAGGATCATCATTGTCCAGACAAAAGATATGATCGAGGTTGAGAAGCGGAGGGTTGAAGATCGGACAGTCACGCATCAATGTTTCTTTAGATGATGAAGAAGGTTTGAGGCAGGCTTCGAAGGCAACCATCGAAGGAGCCAAGACGAAGCACCTCCTTAGAGCGTCAAACTCGAAGATGTGATGCAAATGCTACCATTAGTCGTTGGGAAGGTTGGCAATGAAGTTCGCGCATGCGGCGCCGATGGCGAAAAAAAAAAAAAAAAATTGCGTGCAAAAATGAACAACGCTTCAACAAGCAACAACAAAGACGGATTGGAGGACGAAAAAAAGAAGTTGGAAGGTGAATTGGGTGGGAAGCAGCGAGATGACTGAAATGGCGATTGTTAAATACATGCGGCAAAGGGGCGACCGCTATATCGAGATGACTAGGAAAAAGATAAAAGTGTATCTACATAAAAAGAGGGGTAAAATGATAGAGGAAGGATAAGGGTGCTTGGGAGGCTAGCCAAGGACGATGTCGACAAGTTTACTCAAATGATGAATGAAGAAGAAGGCAACGAAGCAGATTCTGGACATCAAGATGGAGATGAAGACACAAACAACACAGATAATAAAGAGGAACAGGAACTGGTTTCGAATAACTTGCATCCTCGAACGCAGCGTTGGATCAAGACACAATCTGTACTCTCTACGAGGCCTTAAAACCTGATTTTGAAGGATCTAAAAGGCAGAGATTTGTTGAATACTATAAATGTCAACTCGTTTATCTATCTATTGATCTTTTCTTTGTAACCTGTATACCATTTGTCTAAGGATGGAAAGAACATTTCGGCGTAGCCATGAATAAGCATACACTGGATCCAACGCGTATGCGAGTTATGGTTTGGTGCCAAAGAAGAGTTGAAGTACGTCGAGACTAGAATCATCATTGGAAAAAATCTCAGCCGCAACATGAGAATGAACATAGTGAAGCAGAGATCTAAAAAAATGAGAAAAAAATCATGAAACAACGATCTTCTCATGAGGTGTAGAACGTACTAAAGAGTTAGTGAAAATCCATTACGTTCTCCTCTGAATTATCTTATAACAAAGCAACGGTTAATCTAATAAGTATTTTTAGAAATCCCAAAGCAAAAAAAAAGAAAGAGGGTTCGGATCCTAGCTATGGGGGTTAAAATCTAATAAGTATTTTTAAAAATCCCAAAGCAAAAAAAAAAAAAAAAAAAGGTCCGGATCCTAGCTATGGGGGTTAAAATGGATGATCTCATAAAGACTGATTTAGATGGTCTATGGTTAATCGAAGCTTAAAAAAGAAGATTATGCAAGGCCTCTATCCCAGTGGTGGTAAGAGAACCATCGGGATTGAGGCTTTGTCGACAAACCGCTCAATTGGTGGGCAGCATCACCTGCTGGAAACCAGGTTCAGCATCCCTCTTAACAAACTGTTGGTTGGTCTTCCTATGCTGAGAACTAGACTTGAGGGTAACTCTCCAATCTAAGAGAAATAGTGATAGTTGCGTTGGACAAACCAAGGGCCGACTCTTCAGTTTGCACCAGACCGCCAGATCACACCTATACCCTTGCGGCTGTCTCCTGTTCCGCTGGATACCAGATCTCAGTCTTCTCTGTATCTGTTCTGTATCATCCGTTTAGTCTGCTCCGTACCATTGCATATCCACCATTGCCAATTGGTGGGGCGGGAAGGGGTCAGAAAATTTTGTGGTTGGTCGCAGTGGGATCTCCTGGCCCACAGTAGTCCAGCCTCTGAAGCAGATACGTTAGTCTCTCCTGAACTCCTCCTGTTCCTGGGCGGGTTTTCCTTCCCATCCGACAAATGCGATCTAGCCCCCTTTCTCACTGCCCAACCAGTCTCCAAAAAATTGGTGAATTGCTTGTGTTATGTCCTTTGCTGAATGATATGAATCGAGTTGGTTTTTAATTTTTTGCCACTGTACCATGAGTGTTTGTTGAATGTATTGCCTTATCATGTTTGTTGCCTCTTCCCCAGTTATGCAGGCACCCTCCATAGCATGTATACATCGTTTCCTCTATAGTGTCCACATGACCACTCTCCTTCCTAACTTGAACATGTTGTTTTCAAAGGAATTGTCAGTGGGGGAGGACCATGCCTCGCATAATATGGCCCTCCAATCCCATGGCCAGTTGAAATCAGTACCTTGCAGGGTCCAGATCCTATCCCACCATCGCCATGTGAGAACTGCCTCTGGGCACTTCATGAAGATGTGCTCTATGGTTTCAGGAATTTTGCGGGGGGGAAAAGCAGTGTGGCATGATTTGCATCAGGGTAACACCCGACCCTTCTGCTCCAGATATGTGCGATCTATCAATCAATCATTGGTGGGCAGGCAACGGTGTTCTATCTGCCACTGAAGAGAGACCATCTTCGCAGGCCTAGATCTTGTGGCGGTGAACCATTCGGATCGGGCGGATTGCCTCAATACCTACACTCAGGTGTGACGTCCATCGGACTTTCAATGTTTCTTTTATGTTCACCTTTGGTCGTAGCAGACGATATGTGGCCTTCACCGTTAGAGTGTGTAGGTTTAGATTCGTCCCGGTCCTGGGTTTTCGCCTGGGGACCCACTGTCATTCGTCAAGGTCAAAGGGTAGCTCCATCACGGGGGTATTTGGCTGATATGGGATTCAATTGTTTTTATCTCGCAGCACGCATATCCTGTGCAGGTCTACATTTCTCCATCATCTCATCACTTCTGGAAAGTATCGGGTAAGCTTATTTTCCTTGTCTATATGGAAGAGGTTTATCAACGTTTCGTCTGTTCGTACCTCCACCACATTGCCTACACTTTCCAAATCCTCTGGGCAACTACCCAGTCTCCTTCTATTAGTCGTGACCCTTTGCGTAGAATGCGCACTCAGTCAAGGGGGATAGTAGCGATCAGCAGATCAATGTTCTCCTCAACCTTGTGGCAGTGTTTCAGTACGGTTCTCGGTTGTGGGCCCGTTTTTCAAGGCCCCCCTTCTATGTTCCATATGTCCTTTATTCTGATTATGTCTTTTTTGACTCAGCTGTTCCACGAGGTGTCTAACCTGCGATACACCCTGTTGTACCGGTTTGTTATCCTCTTATTCCCAAAAAGGGGTTGACGCATCACCTCCTCCCACCTAGTTGGTGGGGGTTGGTCAGGCAACGGGAGTTGGCCCCAGGCCTTTAGGACCCGGGTCCAAAAGTCGTCTCTGACCAAGTCCGAGCGGGTTGTGTCTCGGGATGAGTCTCGCTCTATATGGGGGTACCGTGACACAGTCCAAAAGCGGTCTTCTAGCCAAATCACTGGGCTAACTCCTTGCGGTGATTGTGGGGTAAGTCTGGCTATCTGCTCCAGCGCCAGGCCCCCTTTGCCCTTGGGTTGAATCACCGATGGTCAGACCTGCTAATGACGTTCAGGAGTTCATCACCGTCTCTCCACAGCAGGACCAGTAATTGTTTCTTTAGCGATCGAACGACCTCCCTGCTGAGGGTCCAAATATCATGGATAAAATTAGAGATTGTTATCGCAAACATTTTTTAGAACGAACAAACGGCGGACTAAATATATTAGAATTTAAAAAAACAAGATTTATGTGTTGAATGAACAAACCGAGATAATTATGATATCAATATTCAAAAACACAGAAAGTGTGTGGGAAGCGAGCAAAGCCCAATTGCATGATTACCCGGAACTTCAAATTGTTTTCTTCAAAAGAAGAAAAAATTATTATGGTAATGAAAACATTGTACCGTATTTGCAATAATACCAACTCGGATGTACTACTTCCTTTCACTCTAATCATATTGCATCGAGAACTAAAACGGGTGGAGTATTCGACTGAATTTTTTTGAAAGTTCCTAAAAAGATGGTCAAGAAAGTGAAATTAATGAGGTTGTTTGGCCCGAAGCGACCACGAAACTCGAACTTTGCTGCATGGGTTGGGGTGTTTCGACGAGTTAAAAAAATATGCACGTGGGTATTGTATGAGGTGAAGGGTTATGATCTTCATAATCGCAAGGAAGAAATTTCTCGCACTGGGTCAATAAAGTGATAACACGACCAGAAAGATATCAGATATGACAACAAGTCCAAGCAGAAGTGAAGATGTTAATTTAGGAAATCGGCCCTGAGATAGGGAGATTTCAGGAATGGTACAGTGCAAACATCACAAAGAGACATTCGTCACGCCAACCCAATATGAGAACACTTGCGTGGGAATTTGTTCTTAATATTTTTTTCTGCAGATTTGTTGGAAATTATAACGACTACGGGAGACGTGTATGACAAACACGAAGTACCTAGTCGGCATTTGTTATGAGTAGTAGAGTACTTAATTTATTTATTTTAACTGTTTTTTTAATTTGTTTTATAATTTTTGAGTGTTGTCGAGCGCATAGGTTGTTGCCTTTCTCCAAAAGGCGAGAGCCCTCCTGACCAAGTTACGCAGGAGTTAAACAAAAACAAAAACATAGACAACTTAGGAACAACGTATAATAACCCCGCGAACCGCCGAGACGGCACGGTCGTGTCGTCCCTTCACCACTCTAACCGGGTGCGCCAACTGTATTTCCCGCAGTCCCTTACGACAGGGTAGGTTCCCGTGGGACACAACTTACCTTCCCTAAAGGGTTGTACCACCTTTAGGGATGTATCCCTACCGAGCTACTGACCCACATGCGAAAATATTTAAATATAATCGTAGAGGTATGACAATCGAGGGCGTTTGCTCGTTCCTGTAGTATAGATACGCTTGGTTAACGCCAAGTGGACCCGAGCGTCGTCCGTTCCTTAGGGCGTTGATCTCCTAAGTACGAAACGAACATCTCTCGACTAGGACTGTCTCAACCAAATGTGAAACCACAATTTATCCTCATCTCTTAGACACATGGTCAAAAGAAAGTTATAATAACCATACATAATTACATCAAAAGGAATCGACCGTGGTCGATAGGAAGGTATATCCATTGACTTTGACACATGTGGTGACATTATGATCTAAGTGTTTCGGTCCACCGCGGGAAGACTGATCCGATGTTTTTTTTTTCCATACATTCAGGTATGTTTGTTTAAGGATATGAAAATTTTTGTTGAAGATGGATAAGATTGTGAATTAACTTGCCTTATTATGACTTAATTAAAAGTTTAGAGAATAAAACTAGGTTTCATCTCATCAATAAGGGCATCATAGAAGAGAATGTATTTTGGGGACTAAAAATGTTGTGGAGTATGTTGAAAGGATTGAAATGTATCAATACGAAAAGAGGAAGACAAATTGTTTGCAACTTGATTGTCAACGTCAAAGAGGAAATTGGGATGTAATCCTAACGAAAGGATGGCGATTAAAATTTATATGTTGCTTGTCTATTGGTGAGCGTGGTGTAAATAAGGAAACACGTGATTGGATAAGGAAAAAAATTTTCCCTCGGAACTTAATAATATGATGTAGAGAAAACTGCAAGTACTTTGGATAAGATTCAAATCATTCACAAATGTTTTGTATAAGCATATGACGGTAGCCTCCGGGATTACGCCAAAGTGTTAATGCCGTCAGCGAACTGCCCAAGATTAATGGGCATGTACGGGTCAGGTTGAGTGACATCCATGAGATAAACCTATTATTGTACAAATCTCCGAATGTCCACTTCCCGAGACAAATCGCATATCTCGACTCCATCAACAATGTGTGCAGAGTGAGGTTGAGAAACTTGAAGAAGGATGGTTTGGATGAAAATTTTAAGATCTTCCCTGCAAAAATCACAAACATCATAAGTAGACAAATTACGTAACTATAAACGAATATGTATATGGAGTGAAACAAAACATTTTTATGGACTCACAATATCTTCTTTGGATAGGAAACTGGGAGCAACATTGATTGAATGTCCTATATTGTTTATGAAGGTATGAAACATACCTTCAATGCGAATCCAAACTTTGAGATTTAAAAAAAATCATAAGAATAAATTGTTGGAAGAATAAAAGAAGATTTAAAAACAAATGAAACTCGACAAGATTAGGAAAGGGGATGTGATAGAACGACTACAGATATATCATGTGGAAAGATAAGGACTTTGATAGGAAAAGATGAATTTGTCATTCTTTCGCCAATCCCACTAAGTTCGTGAGCAAGGCATTTGCCAAAGTCCTGAACTTGTTGATCATAAAAAGTAAAAAGAGACATTTTGATTTGATGGCAGAGCAAGATTAAAAGCAACTACCTACATGTTTTTAATGAAAAAGCTAGAAAGGATGGATTCGATATCTTTACAAGTGCATACAATATCAAAGAAATGTTTCCCCAGATTCCTCATAACAAGGTATGGGATGCCTAATATGAATTTTTTTAGAAGTTTCATCAATTGGATACCAATGGGTAAGGGGTGTCGCTATAAACAAATATGTCGAAGATCCCAACTCGAAGTCTGTGAGGTTGAACGAACTAGAAAGATTGGTGAATTCATTTTGAGGAATCTGATGTTTAAATTTGTCGGTAAGATCCAGAGATAACAGAAGAGCATTCTCAAGGGGCCGCAAGGAAGTTCTCCACTGGCATGCCTTGTGTGTATGTACATTGAAAAAACGTTTCTCACGTCACTGGATAAGGACAAAATCTAAGATGATAAAAGAAATCGAATCATCATATGAAATATCCAATTACACAATATCAAAATAAAACCCGACCACTTCGGGTCGAACTAGATGAATAAAAATTATACTAAATTGTCAACGAGGAGTTGGCTTCGATAATAACCATGATACAACCGATAAGGTAATCGGGTTGCCTTAGTTTTGACTTGATGAGATGTGCTGCCAAAGTCATTCATTCCACCTATCGTCGACTTAAGATTAGGCACGCATACATGTCTTCACACATTCCTAATCTTATTGGATGACAGACTATTTTGCGAATGATTCTTGATCAGGTGCATTACTTGAAGTGTTGCACATCTCACCCTCTAGGAAGTGGTTTGGGTACTCCTCCTTATCTGAGCATAATGCTCGGATCTAAGAAGTTGGGTTGTCTCCACCGAATCGGCAGAGTACCCTCCCGTAGAACGGTCCGCTCTGGGTCGATAACAGGGCCGACTTCTGAAACAACGAACCCCCGCCCCATATGCTTCCTAGAGAGAGAAAGTATCCACCACAAGTAGGTTTCAGTAGAAGATCAGGGTAGCTTGAACGCAAATAATCAGAAGGAGATAGAGAATGAGAATCATTTAGGCAGGTATAGGTAGATAAGGTCGTTCTTTATTTGAACGGGTAAACCTCAGGAAAATGATAGATCAGTTTAACTTTGTCTTCTTGATTTAAAACAAATTTGTTCTACGATTTGCACCGAATTATTTTTTTTTTAAATAACAAGTCTTTTTTGACATGCAAACAAGTGAGAAGTAAAAAGAAGACAATCATTTTCTTTTTTTCCGATAGGCAAAATCAATCTCCTTTTCAAGCATCTCTTTTTACCCACCTGCATAAAACGCAAAGGAAACAAGTGCAAAAGAATCAGTATAGTCTCATACTCAAGTCATACCTCCAGGTGGTTTCACCTCGCTGCCACACCACTAGAATAGCCCCAAAAAATCAAAACAGCTTGCTTCGCACGCAAAATTTTTTTTTAAGGTGACCCTGCAACACTGCCGCAATTATAAGGCTGTTGGGTGGAGAGTTGGCTATACGAAGGACTGTGGGCAACCACTTGGCCCACAGTCCAAAGAAACGGAGTTGGGTTGGGCCCTTGATCTGAACTCACGATCAAGGGCCAAAATCCTTGATGTTCCTCTTGGAGAACCAAGGTCTTTCAATCTTTGAAGCATTTGGCCTTCCCGTCAGGTCCCATGCTTCAGACAATGGTTGTACCCAGCCAAAATATTGCAGCCTATTCAAAAAACGAGCAGGCGCAGTTACCCCCACACTCACACACACACACACACACACACCTAACCACGGTTGCGGCCACATACGCGGCTGTTTTCCCTTCCCTTCCGTCTTTTTCTTTTTCCCTTTTTCTTCCCCCTTTTTTTTTCTCTTACCCTTGTTTTCCTTGTGGGGAGGTTGTTCGTTGTTCTAAGACGAATAGCCAGCCCCACACCCCAAGTTATTTCACAGAGTTGAACTAGAGTCAAGTTCCACAGGGTCTTCATTCCTCCTATCGCGACTGTATCCAACACAGGGAGAGTGTCAGGTCCAGGTGCTCGTTCGCAGCTCATTCCCAAGCAAACGGGCGCCAATGGTGCTGCCAATGACTAGAAGAGCCGACATCGAAAGATCAAAAGCAACATCGCTATGAACACTTGGCTGCCACTAGCCAGTTACCTCGTTGACAACTTTTTCTAGAGCTCTGACTCCAAAATTCTGAAACGCTAAAGGATCGACAGGCAGTGCTCACTAAGGTCTTCAGCCCTTTTCACCCCATATGCGCCCGTACCTGGACGCTATCGGCGCTAGGTTCGGGCGCTCCATAATCCTGCTGCCCGTTTGAAAATTGAACGGGCGCAGGCGCACGTCACAATCAACAGTAAGGAACGAGGGGGGGTGGATTGCGTGGAAGTGTAGCTCTCCATGTCTTGATTGAAGATTCGTCTGATTCTGCTCATTGTATTGATAAAGTCTCAACCCGTTCGTCAAAACGAACGGGCACCTAAATAATTCACGAATGAAAGAAAAAGAAAATCTAAAAGAAAAACACAGAATCTAAAGTAAATCTAAAGTAAATCTTTACAAAAAAAAAAAAAAGAACTCACCTCCAAACGGTCGTCCGTTTAAAATGGGCACCGTCAGGTGCATTGGGGACTGAAGTGCCCCAGCCACTTCTGACAGGTCCATGTGGCGCTTCATGAACTTTAGTTTTTTTTTTTTTTTTTTTTTTTTTTTTTTTTTTTTTT
>BFEA01000398.1:860408-887908 GCA_003427395.1 Chara braunii
CCGGGGGTCAGACCCCTACCCCGGCTTTGCCCCCGGGGGCCCCCGCCTGACAACCCTGATACAAGGCCCACGCAAAATGCATGTATTCGCCCCGCTTTTCGGGGCAGATTAACGTTTGTAATAGCACGTAAGAGAGACGGGCATACAAGGCCCGTGCAAAATGCATGTATTCGCCCCGCTTTTCAGGGCAGATTAACACTTGTAATCACACATAAGAGAGACGGGCATACAAAGCCCGTGCAAAATGCATGTATTCGTCCCGCCTTTCGGGGCAGATTAACGTTTGTAATTGCTCAGAAGAGGAAAGAGCCTATCAAGTCCGTGCCGACTGAGTGTATTCGCCCCGCTTTTTGGGGCAGATTAATGCTTGTAATTGCTCAGAAGAGAAACGGGCATACCGAGCCCGTGCAGATTGCATGTATCCGCCCCTCTTTTCAGGGAGATTAACGCTTGTAATAGCTCAGAAGAGAAGCGAGCCTACCAAGCCCGTGCAGATTGCATGTATCCGCCCCTCTTTTAAGGGCAGATTAACGCTTGTAATTGCTCATAAAAGAAACGGGCATACCAAGCCCGTACAGATTGCATGTATCAGCCCCTCTTTTCGGAGTAGCCCCCTTACCTTGAAAACCACCTGCAAAGCTGTCTGTGTATCCGAATTGTCTGTATCATGAACATTCGCCACGAATCTTGTTGGATACATCGTGCACATACCGAGTCTCCCCTCTCTCAGGGTGTCCGATCCTTGGAGATGATTCGCAGGCTACGAACGCCAGTCTCTCTCCGACCACCCCGTCAACCAACCATCTGGACTCTGTCAAGAGCGCAAACTTGTACTGGACACATCAGACACGCCTTCCCTAAGCGCGGTCAGGATCTTCACTCGCCTTGGTTTCTCCTCTTACGGCTGTTCGATATCACACTCCCTCTGCGTTGTACCTGTCAGCATCAAAGCGGGATGTGGACTAGGTACACCGTGCATACCCCAGTCCTTTCCCCCTTGATCATAGCATAGCTGACCCTTGCATCCACCCGCCAACCGAGCTTTTCACGCGCTGTCCTAGGTTGCGGCGTGAAAACAGTCCTCCCAACAGGCATGCGCCAAGCAACCTCTTATGGGTTGGGTACACCTTGCCCGTTCGCTCGAATGCCCCCTCTTCTCTCTGTCCCCACTCTGTCGACTTGTCCTCCCTATATGCGAGCTGCTAGACTGGGCATGGGCCTCAACGGCCCAGAGGCTTACGGAACGCCGGTACTCAGCCAATATCATGGAAATTTTAAAGGTACCAGTACAGCGGAGCCCATTTGAAAACACCGGTACCAAGCGGGGATGCAGTAATAATTCCAGCAAGCGATAACAGGTCCCTGCCGCTGTTCAARTTGTCAAGCCAGAGACARCCCAGTCCAACCAGGATCACTCCGAACTTGTGATGGCSTGTGGCATAAAACTTGGTAGCGGCGTCAAGGGTCCCGAGCTCGTTACTAACCTGGATGCCCGACGTAATTTTARATAAATAATTCACCCTACARCCTGCCGCACCAGTTCCGTRCCATCKACCAAACCTGARAAATCCGTATCATGCCAATGGCGCACCCGTGTTGTGTCTCGGATMTGAAAATTGGTACCAAGYTGTCGTGCCMTGTCSAGGCCGAAYCTGCACAKCCTCGGCATGATAGTCCCGRACCTGTCCCGAACKAGAGTGTCGTGCCTATATACYGAAACTCGACCCATGCCGACGTCGAGGTAGTACCAGCCCGAAGATAGYTGTCGTACTTGAACGCGAAAATCRTCCKTCGAGAAGRCTCTGAATCACCAAATAAATTGTCGTAGTCGCGYCGGAGCCGAAATAGACTAACGTAGYGGTCCYGGAYCAGAAAACGAGTTACCGAGGTCGTCCCCAACCMTGATGAAATATCCCGCTATAGTAGTTCCGAACCGGATAATAAATTACACTGATGTGCCAGRACCTGAGGTACGYTGTTGCCGGACTCACGCCGAACCTGAATTATACATCTATGATGGTTCWGGACCTGAAAGTGTCCCACGGTGATCGTCCCGAACCTGAAATAAACCGTCGTGTTGATGCCGAGCCTGAAATGATCYGYCGTAGTGGTGCTGAAGTTGAAATAAYCGGCCATCGAARAGCCGRACCAATATCGAACCTGGAGTATGCCCTGAAAYAACTCGTAGYCGTAGAGTGTCGCCACCCCGTAGTAGTGCTCATCAAGATAAACACTATACCGCACSAAATYCGAGCCTGAWTACCGTCRATGSTGTACCAACARGTGTCACARTCCGGTAATAGTACCAAATCTCCCKAAACCACGAGTCCGAACCAACCCAGCGGTCACACTGTTSCAATCATCTAATCTCATACTCACAGCACATAGGTCAGGGTGGGGCTAGGAATCAGGAGARTCAGATAAGTCATGCGATCAATCCCATCCTTCGCGAAATAGAGAAGCTCGGCAGAGAATAAAGTAAATAAAATAATCCGGGATTAATTCCGACCACGAATCAAATTGACCAAAATCTCGTCAATCATTTAATAATCATGGTTTTTCTTCCTTCCCTTTATTTTTATTCACTTTTYTTATTTCTTAATTCCATTATCAAAATTAACAATAATAAAAGCAATCCCGTCAGAATTTAATTCCGATGAAATTTAACTAAATAACAAAAATTCCTTGTTTTCTTCCTCCTTTATTTGCTTTTGATTCTTTTTTTTTTTTTTTTTTTTACCTGAAATATCAATAAATGAGGGCGACCCCATTAAAAATTTTAATAATGACGTTTTCAAATAAATTAATGAATATTTTATTTTTCTTCCTTTTTTTTTATTTTTTATTATTTTTTCTATTTTTAATTTTAATATTAAATTTAATTAAAGGTGGGGCCCCGTCCTCGCGTTCGTTGGACACCGTACAAAGGCCTTGCCAAAGCCCACTCTCAATTCACTGTCCCAGGGCTGGTCGTTCCAGGAACGGGTCTGGAATCGGTAGAAAAGAGGTGGACCTCAGCGCGACGGAAGAGGTAGTCCCTCTTGTCCGTTTCTAGGACTGGTCCTGATAGTTGGCACATCCGAAATTAGGGGTGATCTGACTACCCCTAACTTCTCCCAGTCGGTCGGACAAAACTCCCGGTCGATTCTTTCTCAGACAATTTTTCTACGGGTCAATCTTGCGGTATTAGGGCGACCGACTTGCCTTCGGTCGCCCGACAAACAAGCGCGGACCTCCTCTCGATGCCCCCGTCGAGCCCGCTCCACCAAGATTAAATAAAACGCACCAGATCTAAGTGGACCACTCGTACTCGTCGCAAGTGCCTCCTCTTTTCTGTCTGGCGTTTAGGTTTCTCAGGAACTCTGGGGCTGAGAGGGTGTTTTTTCCCTTTCTTATGTCGCTGTCTTTTGGACTTCGATACTGGAATATTTATTCGTTTCTCTCTTCGTTGGGGAGGTCGTATGATAGTTGTGCCACTCTTCTTAATCCGAACTCTTCTCTTAGGTCTTTGTAGAACAAAAACCCATTTCCTTCTCTTACCTAGCGTTAGGCCGTTCACTTTCCTTGTCTCTACTCTTTTCCTCTTCCTCGAACTCTCACCTACCTCGAACCGCCTTGGTAGTCCCCCGTCTGCCACCTTGGCTTTTCCCTTACCTCTAGGGTCTGATAGTGTTGGAGCAGGAGTATGCATCTCTCTTGACTTAAACAACTTTTAGGGTCTGATAGTGTTGGAGCAGGAGTATGCATCTCTCTTGACTTAAACAACTTCAGTCTTGCCCCAGCCACCGGATCCTTCCACTTTGCCCCGTCTAGCTTAGTGATCGTATAGGCTCCCCAGCCTAACGCACCAACCACACGATAAGGCCCCATCCATCTGTTAGCCAGTTTTCCTGTCCATGTCCTCTCTAAGGCGGCGTCGTAGAGGAACACCATATCGCTAACCTTAATCTTTTCCTTTCTAATTCTGACGACTTTGTCCCATCTCACTTTGTTCTTTTCTCTTTCTACTGCCAGTCGATTGGCCGCAGTCATGAGGTTATCCTCCAACCCGTATGCTATCTGTCTAGTCCTGGCTGCTAGCAATTCCTCTCGTGTCATAATATCTGCCCAGTCGGCCGTAGTCCAACTATCAACATGGAACTCTATGGGCAAGGGACAGTGCCTTCCAAACCATAGAGTGTAAGGAGGGTAGCCCATACTAGCTCGGACAGTGACATTGTCCGCCCATATCGCATATCTGAAATACTTCGGCCAGTCACTATCCTTCCCTCTACACCACTTGGATAAAGACGCAATCAATGACTGGTGGCCTCGCTCTACAGGTGCATTGGACTGAGGGTGATAGGCAGTAGCAATTGATATTCTAGCTCCTGCTTTATTGAATGCGCTCTGGACCTCGTCTGCTAGGAACTCTGCTCCTCTATCCATCACAATCTTACTGACACATCCATATCTAGACAGGTACTCCACGACGAAGTTCTTAACTTCTCTTGCGGCCTTCGTTCTAATGGGTTTGTCATCGACAAATCCAGTGAAGTCATCCCTGATGTTCACTACATAGTTCATGTTCCCTACACCCTTCGGCATCTTTACCAGATCAATATGTACTTTCTCTACTCGTCTAGTAGGATATGAAAGGTGAAGTGGCTCCTTGTATCTGATAAGAGACCTCTTCTGGAAGTCCTCACAAGTTTGGCAGTACTTTTCAACGTCCTTGTACTGTCCTTCCCACCAATATAATCTGCGAACCTTCTCATATGTACCTTTTACTCCTCTATGTCATCCGACCACACCATCATGTAACTCAGCTACTATGGACTGCTTCTCCTCTGGGTCGCAGATTACCCGAAGAGGCATCCCTGCTCCTATAGGTCGACGAAACAAATGTCCAGCCCTAAGACAGTACTGTGTCGCCTGTCTCCGGATGTCCGAATCAGTGCTTTCCTCTCCTGACAGATGCAGCCCTATAATGCGGTACTTACCTTCATAAAGGTTGACTAGGAAGCGATCCGTTCGTCTAGGCTTGGACAAAGTCAGGGCAACAACCGACATCGGTCACTCTGTCTCGATGGGAATTCGTGAAAGTCCATCGGCTACTGCGTTCTTCGCCCCTGAAATTCTTTCTACAGTATAATCATAAAGTCGAATCCTGATCAGCCATCGTGCGATCGTAGGATCCGTCAAACTGAAATCCTTCTGTAGGACTGAGGCTATAGCTGTAGGGTCTACCCTAAGAACGAACCGTCTCCCGTATATGTAATGCCTTAAGGTATCTAAGAACTGTAGAACAGCCAACACCTCCTTCTTAAACTGACTGTAGTTGCGTTCCGCAGTGTTGAGTGTTCGGCTCTCAAATCTCAATAGTTTCTCCTTACCCTCGGTGTCCTTCTGAGAGAGCAATCCCCCAACCCAACATGGTCCGGCGTCCGTAGATACTATGAACGGTCGATCCATCTCGTCCTCAAAGAATGACACACCTAGAATTCGGCCCCCTTCTTTAAATTCTTCCTTGAGGAACTGCACTGCAAGTTCTTGAGAAGAATCCCAGTAGAACTTCCCAATCTTCCTAAGAAGTGTGCGTAGAGGCTCTGCCTTTTCCGCATATCCCCGTATGAAGATCCGCCAATAACCAACGACGCCTAAAAACTGGCGAACTTGAGTAGCACTGTGCAAAGGAGTCGGCCAATTCAACAACTTCTCCAACTACCAGGGTCCAGGCGTCGGCCTTTCGCGTCGCATATAAACCCTAGAATTTTAATCGTCGATACGGTCCATCGGCTCTTTGTCCCGCTAACCGTCAGGTTGGCTTCATCTAGCTGCTCCAGGACAGCATAAATATCCGTCAGGTGTTGCTCAACGAATTTCCTGATGCCAGAGGCGACTTCCGTTTTGTCTTTCACCACTGACCCTTTTATCGGAAAATCGTCCAGAAAAACTTCTACTTTATCTGGGATAAAGTCTTTCAGAACCGCTACCATGACTCTCTGAAAGACCGCTACCCCATTGGTCCATTCCATCGGAACGACCATCATCTGCACTAGTCCAAGCGGCGTGTGCATAGCTGTGAGATGCCTATCTCTCGAATCTAGTGGTATCTCATTGTACCCTGAAAATAAATCGCAAACATAATAAATGGATCTGCCTGCTGCTCCTTCTGCTAATAGATCAGCGTGCGGCACGAAGCCTACGTCTCGAACTGTCACAGCATTGACCTTCTGAAGGTCTTGAATCCACCGAATTTTTCCATTAGGCTTCCTTAAGAAGAACCATCTGTTCGCGTACGCGCTATCACATGGCTCAGCTACGTGTGATGCCATCTTCTCTTTGAGAAAGGAGATCACCTCTTCCTTCTCTTTCTGAGCAAACTTCCAGCCTGCGTCATTCCACGAAGTATGTGGAATCGTGTAGATCCTGGCCGGCTTAGCATACCTAGGATCAATCCTTCCTCTTTCTGCATCGCTGAAAGCTATACTTTGTCGCATGACTTAAGGACTTCTAGTACTCGCTCTTTCTCTGACTCAGTCAGATTTCCGTTTCCTATGTCTTTCTCCGCTATCCTCTTTTCCGTCAGTCGTTGCGGCTCCTTCCTCTTTCTTTAATCTCTCTAGCGATCTCTTCTTCAGATACCCCATCCAATGCGGATCGCTCTCGTGCTACGGCCGCTGGCTTAACCTTCTGAGCTACTGTCTTGTGTCTCTTTGGTCGCCCCCCGTAAGGGGCTGTGCCCTTAAAAAAGACACAGATATCATGCCGCCAAATTCCTCATCTGCCTCCTTTGGATACGAGTTGTCGTCCACTATCACGCGACTCCCTAAATCTTCCACTTCTACGATCCGACCTTCTTCTCCTGTGAGCAGAGGTCCATACTTCTTCTCGCGAAATCGCACCGCGCGGCCGGAGATAGGTAATGACTTAATCCGGTTACTGGGTCCTGCTCCTACAGCGAGAGCTGCCCTGTTCCTCGGGTCTCGAGGCTCCACCGTCTCAATCATTACCCGCGTCCCATCTAGCTTCTTAATGGACAATGTATGGCTCCCGTCCGGTCGCTCAATCGTCACCGCATGCACGTGGCTCAACCACGTCCGTCCTAAGAGCAGGTCAGAGCTGCAGTTCTTCACTGCAAAGACTGGCAGGGTCACTCGTACCCCTTGGACCTCTATGGCTGCCTTGTGACAAACTTCTGTGATTTGTTGCTTTCTCCCATCAGCCGTCTCTATCTCGAATAAGTATGAACTATCGAGTCTCAGTTCAACTTGCTCTGCCAGATCCTCGTCTATAATGACAGCTTCACTGTCGTTATCGATCACAGCATCTAGTACCGCTCCGTCGTTTAGGGTCGCCTCCACGGTCCCACTACCAAGTATGTAAAACTTGTCTGGAGGCACACCTTTCATCCCATCAAGAAGGACTGTTGCCATGCGATCTGCTCTGGCAGTCACCTCCGATATTGCTACAGTAGGAGCATCCTCCTTAGGGGCCACCTAAGCCTCCTTTGATAGAGGTATGCGAGTCTTTCGCGTGATCATCTGTAACTCGTCGCGAGCCGGCTTGGATGCCGCCAGGTATTCCAAAATAGAGCACTGCATGGGCTGCCGAAGAGCCCGTCTCAGTGGCTCAACCGTGTCAATCTGTTCAACGAACTCTTCATCAAGAACTTCTTCACTCCCCGCTTTCGCGGTGAAAGAATAACCTCCTCTCCATCGATCCGTTGTCCGTCCTTCTCCGCCATCACGTAATCCGTGTCAGTCTTCTTCGACGTAGACCCTCTCGCTGACTTGGTAGCTGTCACCCTTATGGGTGTGGTTGCCATATCTCCTTCGAAAGTTATCTTGATGCTCTGGCTCCTAACCAGCTCCTTTCCTTTCCTCGGCTTTACTCTCCTTGCTTCAACATTCCCCTTCATCGAAGGGAACATTGATACGTCTCCCAGATCATCAGCCCACTTGGCATACTTGCGGTCATCAAGCACGACAAGTCCCTCATCTATTGTCCGTTTGAGATCCGGACAGTCTCTCTTGATATGATCATCTCCTCTACAGTAGATGCAAGAGTTCCTTGGAGTGGGTGGCCTGTCGTCTGCGCCCCTGGAGGTCAAACCTCTCGCTGCTCTGGGGTCAGGGAACTTTGTATGCGGATCGGATGACGCGCCAAATCCCCCTCTCTCGTTCCGGCCGTGCGAATCATTGCGGCGGTCTCCTCCAGATCCTCCTTGCTCATATCGTCCCCGTGAGTCATTCCGGTGGTCTCCATGGTCGTATCGTCCGCGCGACTCATCGCAGCGATCTCCTCGGTCGTACCATCCCTGCGAATCGTCACGCTGCGCCCTAGTGAATCCCCCGCGGTCATACCGTCCGCGCGAGTCATCTCGTCGGTCTCCGTTTCGATCTGCTCTCTCATACCTGCCTCCTCTGTATCCATCTCGATCCGATCTCTCATATATGTCGTCCCTATATCCATCTCGGTCTGATCTCTCATATTTGTCGTCCCTGTATCCATCTCGCCGGCCCTGATCCGACTCCCACCGGCCTCGAGAGTCGCCTCTACCCCCGTCAGCCTCATAGCGAGGGCTACGAGAGTAATCATCCACTCTCCTAGCTCGCCCATACATCTCGCGAGCCCTGCGGTCCCGGTCTATATCATCATCCCTACGTCGTCATGGCTCATCGTCTCTCTCTCTCTCCCTCGCACGATAATCAGTCAGCGTTCGAGGATTTCTATTCTCGACACTGCTCCAGGAATCGGTGTTCCTCCGGTCCCAGCGAAGTGAATAGGCCCCTCCGGGTTTGTCCCAGTAAGTCGTGGCTCCTGTGGTGGTCACAATCTCTGTAACGTGTCTTGTCAATCCCTTTACCATGTCCCCTACCCAGAGTCCGGTCACTCGCGCCTTCCGTACAGCTCGTCGAGTGCACTCCGCCTCTTCTATCACAATTAGCTTCTCCCGATGGACTAGTTGTATAACGACACAAGCGATTTGCCCAGTCAACCTTCCTGTTATACGCATATCACATTTCTCGTTACTCATCCTCTTCTATCTCCGTTCCGACGTTCCCTCATCTTTCGCCTCCTTTTCCAATGTCACTGCTTCAGACACCTTGTCTGTTCTTCTGGTCGTTTCGAGCGAGCCCTCTCGCTCCTGACTAATATGAACTCTCCCCTTCACACTTTTCAGAAAATCAAGCCTCCACCTCTCAAAAAATTCTCTATCTTCTCTCAAAAGCCTTTGCAATGCCTTCGTTGCCGCTTCTATTTTACGCAACTCGCTCTCACTCTTTTTCGGTACGCAATCCTGGATCTTGACGCCAAGCTCTCTGACTAGTTTCACTACTGGTTTAATAATCCGTTCATCGACCCTCTTTTTCCTCTCTTCCAGATCCTCCATCACCTACAACCCATCTTTCTTATTCTCATGAACTTCCTATCACATATTGCTTCTAGCCTCCGAGGGTGTCTCGTCCCGAATTATCTCCAGGCGTACTCTTCCTTTAACGCATACGATCACCTCATATACTACCCAACTCTGCGTCGTCAATTCCCTCAAGGCACCAGGTCTCTGCTCTCGTATGACGTCTTCCGCAAGCTCTTTGAACTCGTTGTCTAACAGGTCCACTTCTATGCTCACCTTCAAGAGAATTTGTAGGGTCTCGTTGTCACCCGCTAGCTGCCTAGAGACAACCCGAGCGTAGGGAAGGCGTTGCCGAGGAGAGGGACTCCTTGTCTCAATTCCCCGAATAGCTACTTGAGGGATCCTCTCACTCACGCTCCTCCAAGACTTGGACCCTCTGTGGTCCCATCGAAGTGAATACGAGGCTCGAGGTCTATATCGATACAGTTGCTGTTCATGCTCCGTCATGACAGGGTAATCATACTCTACTCCTGGCTTCCGCTACCGTCTCATCAAAGAACAATTCCGCTCGCAAATACCCAGCCGCCCATACCATTGCCTCGTACGTTATCTTCGTCTGGAAGGTTACGCATTCAAGAACGCCCGGTCTGTATTCCCGAATAAATTTTCTGGCTTGTAGGAAACTTTCTTGCTCTGTTAAGTCGTTGTCTATGTGAGCCCTGAGTAGGACAGTAATCATGAAACCCTCGTTCACTAATTGCCTCGTCACATTTACCCCCGTAATCGTCCGACCTGGCATCTCCTCCACTAGCTATGCACAAACAAGTATCTCAGGTCCTCCAGCCCGATGAACTTGTCTTCTGCTCGTCTTTGACAATAGTGAATCAAATCTGCAGGTCTCAGATAGTCTAGCCAGCAGGTGGCATCTAACAAGTCTCTCTAGATCTCCTTACCAGGAGGTCCCCACCTTATGCAGACTGAGTAGTACGCTTCTAGGAATCGACGCTCCAGCCCTCGTAAGAACGCGTGCTGAGTGTGGTCGACTGCTTTCGTCAAGCAGTCCACGCCTCCGTAAGTTTGTTCTTTAACAAACTCGGGTAACACCATCCACCAGCTCCCTATCGGATGGTAAATTCGTGGAGGACAACCGACCACAATTTGCGTGGTAAAAGGCCTACCTTCAGTAGTGTTAGCCAGTTGTCTTTTCACTATTGCCTCTGCTAAGATCTCGTACCTCCACCAGATTCTGCTAACGCCTACAAGTGTCAGCCCTATCTCTATATCTCTCTCCTTATCAAACACAAGATGTCCTATACCCTTCACCTGTTGGGGAAACCCCTGGTCCTCCGCAATCACTGTCCACAAGAAAACCCCTCTCGCCAGCCAAGTACCGAAATGTCGGATTGGGACCCAAGTTCCTTCCTCTAAGCACCGGAAGCGGGACATCATATCCCAGCGCCGCCTCTCTTGGCCCTATGAAATCTATCACTCTACGGGCCTCGGACCCTCGTGTCAACACATACGTCACCCATATGTCGCAATCGCTCCTCATCGGCGCATGTCGCTCAATCCTTGCCACACTAGTTCTCTCCGACACACTCGATCTTACGATGCCACTAACTTCTCAAACAACTCTACCAGTTAGGCTCAAAATAGTCGAGTAGGTGTTGTGGACTCTCCCGTCAGCTTTATGGAAGTAGATGGTAAACTCGACGTGTCTCTGGCCTCTCCGTATCTCTAGGGCATGCTCGATCATGAGTCCGACCTGCCGCGCAACGTCATCCATCGCCTTTTCTTCCCAGTCGCCTATCCTATCTCGTTGCAAGGAGAGTGTCACTCTCAGTATGTCCCTATCAGCCATCTCCACCAGCGCTCCCTACAACTCTCGTCTCTTCGAAAGCTATCTCCCTGTGTTTACCAACCGTCTCTCCACTACTCCCTTCTCTAAGCTGCGTCCGATCTCTGATCCGAGTGGCTAACTCTATCACCTCGTGCCAATTATACCGGGATAAGTTTCTCCCTATAATTGGAGGTCTAAGAATGCCTGTGAACACCCTGACTCCGGTATCCTTACTGACAATCTTCCTTTCCTGTTGCAACCTTACTACTTCTTCTGCTACTAATCCGGCATAAGCCTTCCACGCTTTATTACTCAAATTTCGTCCCGTTTTGGTCACAGAAATGTAGGCTCGCACGTCATATTTGTCCAAGCTAGTAAAGTGGTAAGTAAGTACATAAATGCGCCAAGGGTTTGAGCCCCCTCCCTGGACATAGTCGTACGCGACCAGCTCGTATGGCAGGAATTCCCTCTTCGTCTTTCCGTTCAAAGATCGTATAACATTATCAATATCCTCTCTCGTAGGCCCCTGCCCCTCGGCAAGCAGCTGATGCCAATAAGCTCGTCTGAAGGAGGGCGCATGCCTACCCATCCGTGGTCTCGACCATCTTCTCTATCTCCTTTCTACCTCCTGACTCACATTATTCGTCACAAGCTACATCCCCTCTGCGTCTGCCATGCCCACATCGCCATCCTCATCTAGCTCCTCGTCCCCTCGTCCCCAAGGGATGTCCTCCTGTCCCTCGGCCTGAAGGAGATGTCCCCAGCCGTCCTCCTGCGGAGCTACCTCTCCTACCGGCTCCTGGGGATCCTCTATCACCAGATTTCCCCAGCCCTGGTCCCGCTCTCCCCAAGGCTCTATCTCTCCTAGAGTCTCCCACTCTCTATCGTCAGCGTACCACCCAAGATCCTCTCCCTCTGGGTGTACCTGCTGATAGTGCGCCTCTATCTCCAAGGGCGAAATAAGAGGAGCAGGTTTGTCCTCGCGCGTCTCACTCAGTAACGCACCTAGGCCCTCCAGGTAATCGACCGGTCTCTGAGCCTCCCTCTCCAGCGCTAGCCAGAACTCCAAAGGCTGATACGGGTAGGAGGATTCCTACTCTTCGGAAGGTGCTAAGGCCCGCACAAACTCCACAAGCTGGATACCTCTCTCGCCTGTGAACGGTCCTCCAACGAACGGGGCGTATGAGATCCAATCTCGATCTGCCAACCCTCTCCTCAGTCCGTCTAACTCGCGGTTAGTTGAATAGGTGTCGACAATATGAGTCGATCCCCAAAGCTCCTCCACTACGAACAAGGGAAGTCTTACTCCCAGTCCCACCGAGGGAAAGGCAAAAGCCCCTCCTATCCGGAGCGTCACCCGCATTGCAACCTCTCTCTATCCGCGCGGATACCGTCTATCACCCCAGATAGGATCGCTCTGGCCTCCTGCTCAGAGTGCCAAAACTCGTGCACCAAACCCCCTATGTAGGCTGCTCCACTCACCGAGCGCGAGTAATAGATATGTCCTATGACCTCGATACTCGTCGTCCCGGGGACTCGTCAGCGCTGAGCATCCACCTGATATCCCTCAATCGCATACGACCACAGGTGCACATCCGATCCCAGTCGCGTCGATCTCCAAGCCGAGTGAAATCCAGCCTCAGCTACGAACCTAGCCGGCAAATCAAACTCCAGCACATCGCCCTCCACTACCTCTGGAGGCCTAGGCCATCTGGCGCTCCCGATAACGAGCTCCACTATACGAGCCTGCTCTACCATCGAACCACCTATAAGCACTGGCTGAGGCTAATCACAGCTCCCTCGCAGTCTCCGCTCCTAGCGCGTCTCGCCTGTACCCTGCCTCCTAGGTCCGGACGGCAACTCCTATCCTGGGAAAGAAGGCATCCATAACGTCGATCTCCTCCTCCGTCTCATAACTCTCACCCTCGGAGTCGACCCAGTCAGGCTCCCAGGCCTCCTCGTCGTCGTCGTCGCTCTCCCACCCCTCGTAGTCGTACTCGTCCTCCACGCGGTACGGACGAAGTCCGAGTGTCTGGTAGTAACGAGCCAATTGATACTCACGTATCAGGGGTCCGCTAGGGGCCTCACTCCACAGACTCTCCCAATCCTCCAAAAAGAGCCTCCCGACACAGGTGACGTACTCTGACCCTGTCCGGAGCTCGCGATCCAGCCAGCTCCAAAAGTACGACGGTAGCGGCACTCCTCTCTCACAATCGTCCCCTAGCGAGCGGATCAACTCTATCAGCTGAACCCTCTCGTCTCCCCAACGGAGCCTGCCTGTCGTGAGGGAGTAGTATATATAGCACATGTCTAAACTACTCCTGACAAACGTCTCTAGCTCCTTATAGGTTAGGTAGGACTCCACGATAACCCCTATACCTCTGAAGACCGAGTCCACCACAAAAGAGGGGAAAATAACTCTCAGGCAGGTATCAGAGTACGGGAAAAACGAGGCTCGCGCTATCAAGAGCTCGCCCGTAACGTCAAAAGGGGCCCGACCGTGGAACAGGGTCAACGGATCCCGCACGTCGTCCGCGCGGAACTTGTCGATCTCCTGCTACAAAAAATCCTGGGCCCTCTCGATAATCGAGCTGGTCCCCCTAATCACTAGGCTCAAAGCAGCCCCCTTGGCTGCCTTCTCTCCTAAGTAAAGGTAGGCCCATACTACACCTCGCGTATGATCCCCATATACCTTCGTCACATGTTGTCTGTATATCCACAGCTAAGCATCAGAGGCCAGGAAAACAGACCTCCACCGAAACGCCCTATCGACCCACTCAGTAGGTCTCCCTGGAAGGGTAAGCTCTACTTGGTCACCCTCTATAAGTTCCGGGGCTTCTATCTTCCACGCGCGGCTGGCCTCGTAGATCTCTATAGCCTCAGACCGCAACATTAGACTAGCCGTCATACATAAGGGTAGCCCTACAGTGCCTGAAAAAGGGTATGGGAGCAACGAATATCCCTAAGAAAAATTTGGCAGCGCTTCGCCTCCCCCCGTAGGGATGGGGTTTGGGAGGTGATCCCTGAGTAAAGGCTACCTAGCTATGTCCTAACTGATGTCCACCTTTACCCTAATGTCTATAAGGCAGAATTCCTTGCTTGAATTGAGCTAACGAACCTTCTATTCGAGTTATCTCGAATAGTAGGCGCGTGCACAATTCGAGAGAATCCTACTCTCTGCGCTCCCACGCGCCATGTCTGCCCGCAAGGGCTACAAACAACTTAAGAACCTACGAAATACTAAACAGGAACTCTTTTCCTGAATTTTCCGAACTGTTTTTTATTTTTAAAGAAATTTAATAGTTTAAATTAGAGAAAATTCAAAATCAGTCCCTAAATTTGAGGTACTCTGACCCTAGAATTTAAGGATGGCAGAAGAATGCCAGAGGAAATCAGTCTCGAATTTTCTTCGTTCTCTCGACCTTTCCAAGGATTTTTACTGAATTATTCAAAAAAAAATCGCAACAATTCAATAAGAATCCGAAAAAATCTTTTTTCCACACCCAACCTTTAGAGAGCTTGATTTTGTTACCCTCTGTAATTTCCCTTTGGTCTTTCTCCCTTATCCTTCCCTTAATCTAGAATTTTTCTATATTTACCAAATTTTAATTCGAAAAATTTTAAAGAAGGTCGAAATAATTCTTCTTTTTGGTCTCTTTCCGTTAGGAGAGGTTTCTCCTATTAGTACCCCAATTCCCTTGATTTATTTGTAATTAAAGTAATTTTTATGAATTTAGAAAAATTTTGGCAGCACTTCGCCTCCCCCCGTTGGGATGGGGTTCGGGCGAAGCCCTCAACAAATACTAAGGGATGCAGAAAAAGATGAAAAATAATATAAAAGACATAAACCTAATTTACTGAATTTTTGATTATTTTTAATAATTTTTATTCTTTTAAATACCAATATATTCAAATTTAAACAGAATTTTCAAATTTTTCGGCAGCGTTTCGCCTCCCTACGCAGGGGTTGAGGTCTGGGGCAATCGTCCCTTAATCCACTGTCCGAAAAGGCCAGAAAAATAATTTTTAAACAATTATAAATTAAAAAATGCTATTTTTAATTAATTTATACTATTTTTTATCGATTAATATTTAAAATCATAGAAAAATACAAGGTTTTAAGCTTTCGCAAATATTCAGTCTCACTATAATTTTCGGGGTTGCTTTCGCCCCCCTAAGCCCTTAGTTAGGGTTTCACCCAACTATGGTTTCCCCTAATTAGGGTTTCCCTAATTAAGGTTTAAGTTTCTTGCGCGTGCTCGCGCGCACACCACAATCCCTGTTTATCGTAGGAAAAATTTTGTTGAACTCTTATAAGTTCAAAGATAATTCTTATCGGATTACTTTCTTCTTGTCTCTTTCCCTTTAATTTTAAATGAAAAAAATCTTTCGAACGAATTTTCCCCGACCTGTTCCCCGACCAATGTCTCACCAGACAGCGTCCGTTAAACCAGACAGCGTCCGTTTTCCCCGACCAATGTCTCAAAATGTCGAGAAAAATATTTCGAACGAATTTGCTCCCAGGAGTTTTCCCCGGATTTAGCTTCTTTTCTTCATAATTAATAAAAAGAGAAAACGAATATTTTCATAATAATAAATAATAATAATAAAAAAATTGATTATCTCGAAATCTAGTCGTTAGAATTTTTCAAAAATGGTCGCAAAACGTTCGCCTCGACGAGAGGACGAACTTCGCTCAGAGTGTCACCTTGACATGGTGGAAGCCATCGGTACGGCTTGCGGAAAAACGAACGGTTCAGGACATATTGCAGAAAAACGAATTATAAAAATAAAAAAAAACTAAAAGAAATTCGCTAATCAACTTTTCTTTGAAGCTAATTAGTTTCTTTCGCACCCCCCTTGATTGGGGAAGGCCGAGGCCTTGGGGGTGCAGTCCCCTCCCCGGCAACGGCGCCAAAGTTGTGAGGAAACCCAGGGAGGGGTCGCCCACCATTCGTTGAAGCCAAGGGCAACGGCGCCTGTCACTCGCCGCACCCGCTTCCGAGGTCCTCAGCGATCGGAAGGGTTAGTGGAGTTCGTTTTGGCTGTCACGCCCCCAATCAGAAATGCCCGGAGCATCAGTGATCCCTTGCTATGACCCGGCTCATTTTACAATGGTAGACAAAACTATCACCAGATCAATCAGGAGTCTGAACCCAAAGAACATCGGGAGTTCAAAAGGGCAAATAAGAGTTTACTTTCAATGAGCTGTGAGATCAGCAGCGAGACTGACGAGGCTCCGTTTTCACGGAAAAGCGAGAAATGACAGCAAGTCAAAAAAAGCCCTATCTGCAGAGCTCAGCGAGTGTATCTTCAGGTCAAAATTAGAGTCGAATCTGGGTTACAGATAGTTAAATTGGGCGTGGAGAATGCCCCTCTTTCAATAGACCCCTCCGACCTCAGGATAAGTATTCTGATTGATAAATTAATAAAAGAACAGAATAAATAGAATTGAATAACAATCAGAAGAAAGTTCAAAAGTCACCCGTCTCTATTTGTTCTTCCCAGTTCAACTCTCTTTTTTTCTCTCCCTGTTTCTCTCCCCCTTCGCTGTTCTCTTTCTCTCTCTGTTGCCCTCTTGCTGCTCCCTCTATATCTCTCTCTCCTTCTCGTTGTTCTGCCCCACTCCCTTCCCTGCTCTGAAACTGGCTCACATGACCAAGCGGGCCCCGATCTCGCTCATTGTGTTTATTCGCTAGTTGGGGGAAGGGATTCGCTGGTAACATTCAGAGGAGGAAGACAAAGGTACATCAGACTCTGTTCTGCTTGAATACAACCTTGCTTCTCTGGGCTGATTGAGCGGGATACCAAACCATGAATTCAACATGCATTCGACCCACTTCTCGGAGCAAATCAATACTCTTAATCGTATAGGAAGGAAACGGACGTATCAAGCTCCAGCAGCCCGCCTAGGGAAGAAACGGGCAAATCAAGCCTCAGTACTCTACATGTATCCGCCTCGCTTCACGGGGCATATTAATGCTCTCAATTGTTCAGGAAAGAAACGGTATATCAAGCCCCAGCAATCTGCATGTATTCGCCCCGCTTTTCGCGGCAGATGTTATTGTAATTGCACGTAAGAGAGACGGGCATACAAGGCCCACGCAAAATGCATGTATTCGCCCCGCTTTTCGGGGCAGATTAACGCTTGTAATAGCACGTAAGAGAGACGGGCATACAAGGCCCGTACAAAATGCATGTATTCGCCCCGCTTTTCGGGGCAGATTAACACTTGTAATCACACATAAGAGAGACGGGCATACAAAGCCTGTGCAAAATGCATGTATTCGTCCCGTTTTTCGAGGCAGATTAACGTTTGTAATTGCTCAGAAGAGGAAAGAGCCTATCAAGTCCGTGCCGACTGAGTGTAATTGCCCCGCTTTTTGGGGCAGATTAATGCTTGTAATTGCTCAGAAGAGAAACGGGCATACCGAGCCCGTGCAGATTGCATGTATCCGCCCCTCTTTTCGGGGAGATTAACGCTTGTAATTGCTCATAAAAGAAACGGGCATACCAAGCCCGTGCAAATTGCATGTATCAACCCCTCTTTTCGGAGCAGCCCCCTTACCTCGAAAACCGCCTGCAAAGTTGTCTGTGTATCCGAATTGTCTGTATCATGAACGCTCATCACGAATCTTGTTGGATACATCGTGCACATACCGAGTCTCCCCTCTCTCAGGGTGTCCGATCCTTGGAGATGATTCGCAGGCTACGGACGCCAGTCTCTCTCCGACCACCCCGTCAACCAACCATCTAGACTCTGTCAAGAGCGCAAACTTGTATTGGACACATCAGACACGCCTTCCCTAAGCGCGGTCAGGATCTTCACTCGCCTTGGTTTCTCCTCTTACGCCTGTTCGATATCACACTCCCTCTGCGCTGTACCTGTCAGCATCAAAGCGGGATGTGGACTAGGTACACCGTGCATACCCCAGTTCTTTCCCCCTTGATCATAGCATAGCTGACCCTTGCATCCGCCCGCCAACCGAGCTTTTCACTGATTGTCCCAGGTTGCGGCGTGAACACAGTCCTCCCAACAGGCATGCGCCAAGCAACCTCTTGTGGGTTGGGTACACCTTGCCCGTTCGCTCGAATGCCCCCTCTTCTCTCTGTCCCCACTCTGTCGACTTGTCCTCCCTATATGCGAGCTGCTGGACTGGGCATGGGCCTCAGCGGGCCAGAGGCTTCCGGAACGCCGGTACTCAGCCAATATCATGGAAATTTTAAAGGTACCAGTACAGCGGAGCCCATTTGAAAACACCGGTACCAAGCGGGGATGCAGTAATAATTCCAGCAAGCGATAACAGGTCCCTGCCGCTGTTCAARTTGTCAAGCCAGAGACARCCCAGTCCAACCAGGATCACTCCGAACTTGTGATGGCSTGTGGCATAAAACTTGGTAGCGGCGTCAAGGGTCCCGAGCTCGTTACTAACCTGGATGCCCGACGTAATTTTARATAAATAATTCACCCTACARCCTGCCGCACCAGTTCCGTRCCATCKACCAAACCTGARAAATCCGTATCATGCCAATGGCGCACCCGTGTTGTGTCTCGGATMTGAAAATTGGTACCAAGYTGTCGTGCCMTGTCSAGGCCGAAYCTGCACAKCCTCGGCATGATAGTCCCGRACCTGTCCCGAACKAGAGTGTCGTGCCTATATACYGAAACTCGACCCATGCCGACGTCGAGGTAGTACCAGCCCGAAGATAGYTGTCGTACTTGAACGCGAAAATCRTCCKTCGAGAAGRCTCTGAATCACCAAATAAATTGTCGTAGTCGCGYCGGAGCCGAAATAGACTAACGTAGYGGTCCYGGAYCAGAAAACGAGTTACCGAGGTCGTCCCCAACCMTGATGAAATATCCCGCTATAGTAGTTCCGAACCGGATAATAAATTACACTGATGTGCCAGRACCTGAGGTACGYTGTTGCCGGACTCACGCCGAACCTGAATTATACATCTATGATGGTTCWGGACCTGAAAGTGTCCCACGGTGATCGTCCCGAACCTGAAATAAACCGTCGTGTTGATGCCGAGCCTGAAATGATCCGCCGTAGTGGTGCTGAAGTTGAAATAAYCGGCCATCGAARAGCCGRACCAATATCGAACCTGGAGTATGCCCTGAAAYAACTCGTAGYCGTAGAGTGTCGCCACCCCGTAGTAGTGCTCATCAAGATAAACACTATACCGCACSAAATYCGAGCCTGAWTACCGTCRATGSTGTACCAACARGTGTCACARTCCGGTAATAGTACCAAATCTCCCKAAACCACGAGTCCGAACCAACCCAGCGGTCACACTGTTSCAATCATCTAATCTCATACTCACAGCACATAGGTCAGGGTGGGGCTAGGAATCAGGAGARTCAGATAAGTCATGCGATCAATCCCATCCTTCGCGAAATAGAGAAGCTCGSCAGAGAATAAAGTAAATAAAATAATCCGGGATTAATTCCGACCRCGAATCAAATTGACCAAAATCTCGTCAATCATTTAATARTCATGGTTTTTCTTCCTTCCCTTTATTTTTATTCACTTTTTTTATTTCTTAATTCCATTATCAAAATTAACAATAATAAAAGCAATCCCGTCAGAATTTAATTCCGATGAAATTTAACTAAATAACAAAAATTCCTTGTTTTCTTCCTCCTTTATTTGCTTTTGATTTTTTTTTCTTTTTTTAATTTTATTACCTGAAATATCAATAAATGAGGGCGACCCCATTAAAAATTTTAATAATGACGTTTTCAAATAAATTAATGAATATTTTATTTTTCTTCCCTTTTTTTTTAATTTTTATTATTTTTTCTATTTTTAATTTTAATATTAAATTTAATTAAAGGTGGGGCCCCGTCCTCGCGTCCGTTGGACACCGTACAAAGGCCTTGCCAAAGCCCACTCTCAATTCACTGTCCCAGGGCCGGTCGTTCCGGGAACGGGCCTGGAATCGATGGAAAAGAGGTGGACCTCAGCGCGGCGGAAGAGGTAGTCTCTCTCGTCCATTTCTCGGACTGGTCCTGATAGTTGGCACATCCGAAATTAGGGGTGATCTGACTACCCCTAACTTCTCCCAGTCGGTCGGACAAAACTCCCGGTCGATTCCTTCTCAGACAATTTTTCTACGGGTCAATCTTGCGGTATTAGGGCGACCGACTGACCTTCGGTCGCCCGACAACGGCATGTTTGCCCATTTGCCCTAGCATTTAGGGTGCAAGGTTAGGGCTGCCGGTGGGGGCCCAACTAACACAAGGACCGAGCATTTATGAGTAATTGTGCCTCCGTTTTCATCTTCCCGCACCCCGATAGAGTAATAGTAGTGTCTAAAGCCAACACTTTCCCACACACCACACGCAATCCATTCACATGCACACTCGTACTCTTAGTGGATGAAGACCTTATTAATGTCGACTGGGAGGATCCAACTTACTATCTCAGTTGGTTGGCACTGAGCGTCTCATAGGCGGCCATGAGGTAGATCGTGAAAGGAAAAATATATGTTCTATGATAGGGCAGAATGTCAGTTCAAATATGTGAGGTGAGATAAAAGTTTGCAGCCCTAAGGCTGCAGTATAGTAGGTTTTGGCGTCTATGTTAAGGTGTCGCATTTTTGGCGGCGGACGACCAGGACGCAAAGTGGGTTCTTAGGGGGCAAAAAAATTTGGGGGACCGGTCCTTGGCAAAATTGCGGACTACCTACAACTAGCCCTGGGCCTGTCTCTTATACACATCTAGATGTGTATAAGAGACAGGTGCAGTATAGTAGGTTTTGGCGTCTATGTTAAGGTGTCGCATTTTTGGCGGCGGACGACCACGATGCAAGTGGGTTCTTAGGGGGGGGGGGGAATTGGGGGGGCGGGCTACCTAGAACTAGCTCTTCTAGAACCGGGACTTTTGGAAAAAGGAAGGACCGGTCCTCGGGTGGAAGTGGACCCCAAAAAGAAGTGAGGCCATATGAACTGCAAAAGGGCCCTTAGGCCCGGGCGTTGAGGCCCGTCTTCTCAAAATAGGGAGGTCAGGCGTAACGAAACAAATGTTTTGTCAGAGGCAACTTTGACGATTTTCTATGATCGGAGGAATCCCTGAGAAAATCTGGAATTTTGATAATCTATAGATGAGTTTGTTTTCTTTCAAGGAAAAATATCAGAACATTTTCAAAAAATCATTTAGACCGTGAAATAATCGTCGCGCCGATTCGGCACATTTTTCATTTTTGTCACTCAGCCATGTGTAGGTCAACTGAAAAAGTACTCTGAATTTAGTGAGTTTTCATCCTCAGAAGAATGCGTGAAAAAACCTGAAAATTAAAGTGCTCGTACAGTTTGTTATGATCTTTCCGGGAAAAATGCTAAATAAATTTTAAAAAATCATTCCAACTGCGAAATAGATTGCGGCCGCCATTTGACCCATATTTCAATTTTGCCATTCAGCGTTTCTCTCTCTCTCTCTCTCTCTCTCTCTCTCTCTCTCTCTCTCTCTCTCTCTCTCTCTCTCTCTCTCNCCCCCCTCTCTTGTGCGCGCTCTTGGTCTCATTGCTTTGGCCACCTTAGGGCTGCATTCCCCGCACCCACGTGGTAGAGAATATATACAGCTGTCGCCCGATGAGAATAATAACAGCTAAAAGAAAAATACTGAACAACTTTTGCCTCAGGGTTACATCAAAATTCTTTACCAAATTTAAAACAAAAAATAAACATTATTACCACAGTGGCCCAGGTCCACTTGCCCGACCGGACCGAAAAAAAAAAAAAAAAAAAAACTATTTTTTAAATTTTTTTTTTTAATTTTAAATTAGGTAAAAAAAATTGATGTGACCCTGAGACAAAAGTTGTTCAGTTTATTTTTCTGCATAACATAGTTTTTTTTTTCGGATTTTTTGGATTGTTATTCTTTTTTTTCTTTGGCTGGGGCCTTCCCTTGTCCTTGCACGGTCGTGCCGCCAGGGAAAATAGGGTGACCCGGGCAACCCGACTGGTAACCTAGCATTATTATTATTATTAAAAGTTTTTTTGTCCAACTGGACAAGTGGTCTCCGACCACTCTGGTAGCCTAGAGAAAAACAACCGAAAAAACCYSCCCCCCCCCCCCCCCSYCCCYCCATATAAGGCAAATGCAAGACACCCATCCATGGCAGATTGCGGAAAGACAATGACAGCAGGTCGAGATAGCAAAGTAAAAATGACATACCTTCAATGATGTACGGGTGTGCGATATCTCTGGAACTTCAACCGTTGATGAGATTATATGCATACCCCCTTGTAATTGAAGGTCTTATACCCCTTACCCCCTCCCCCACCCCAATCCACCGACATCCAATCTCAGCTACCCCTTCACATCGCAAGTGATCGAGCCTCTCATCCCCCAATCACATTCATGGATATTATCGAAACCTTTGCAAAGTGTGGACTACATGCAGCGCATAAAGGAGTGGTTGGAAGATCACCTCACAGTCGACTACCAATCCCGGGTAGGCTACTGTTGAATCCAATTGGAATGGTCGTCACTCGCACGCGAAGTCGTTGATTTGACGCGTCAAATCAGATTGTGCACTCTTAGTACATTGTGACGTGCTGTACCCTGCGGTTCACCCATGCGCCCCAACGGTACGAACATGGTACATCCATTGGAGGCGGGTCGACACAAGCCTCAAAAACAAAAAGAAGAAATAAAATAAACACGAAGAAAGAGAAAAAAGTAACAAATGTATGTTGAAACTGAACCACAAGGCTACCGTCCCTGGACCCGCCCTACAACTGGTTGCTGTCGCATTTCCACTGGACGGGACCTGCAGACAGGCTGGTGCAACGAGATGAGGCAGCACCAACCGGTACCTCAAAAATGACCGACTGGTATCCTCTGCTACCAGGCTTGGCAAAAATTGATGCGTAGAGAGTTTTCAGCATTGGAGGAAATTGCCTTGGAAGTACTGGTGGTTTACGCCCAACAAATTCAGTTACCTGTCAAATCTGGACAGGACGACCTTTCAGGCGTTTTTATTGTCATTTTAGCATTATCGGGAACCCTATAGCAGCCAGCCCTAGTTCAGGCGTCCAATGAGGAACATGTGGGGGTTGGACCCAACCTGCAGGTGGGTGATATCAGCTAGGGGTCAGCAGGTAGCATCAGAACCGAGCTTCTTTGATGGGCCCATCGTTGTGCCTCTCCTCCGATCCCCTCCCTCTACGAACATCAACAGTCTCTGCTCAATACCCTCGGGGCGACCAATGGTCTATCTTTAGGTGGCGGGCGCCAGGTTTGCCCAGAAAGGCACATGAGGCCAATGGAGAGACTTGTATGTCACTTGCGTGCCTTACCAACTAAGTTACCTTCTTCCCTTGAACATAACGTATATGCAACGCATAGGGTGCATGATACAACGCATATGCATTCTATTACGTTGTCGAGCGCATCGGTTTTTGCCTTTTCTTGCAAAGAGACGGGAGCCCTCCTGGCCATGTCACGCAGGAGTCTAAACAAAAAAAGTCAGAGACGACTTGGGGACGACGTATAATTAACACTGCGATCCGTCGAGACGGCCACGGTCGCTTCGTCCTTTTGTCACTCTAGCCAGATACGCCTTTTGTAGTTCTCGCGGTCCCCTACTACAGGATAGGTTCCTGTGGGGCACAACTTGCTTCCCTAAGGGGTTGTCACCACCCTTAGGGGGATATCCCTACCGAGTTACCGACCCACGTGCAAAAATTTTAAATGCAATCGCAAAGGTAGATCAGTCGAGGGCGTTTGCTCGTTCGTTGTAGTATAGATACGCTTGGTTAACGCCAAGCGGACCTGAGTGTTGTCCGTTCCTTAGGGCGCTGATCTCCTATGAACAAAGCGTACGCCGGTCGACTAGGACGGTCTCAACCAAGCGTGAAACCAAAGTTTATTCTAGTCCCTTAAACGCACAACCAAAAAAAAAATATAATATCCATACATATATTTACATCATAAGGAATCGACCGTAGTCGACAAAAATATATATCCAATCTGAAATGATAACTGAAAGAATCAAAATCGTCATTAGATACATCCAAAGACACAGGATCAAAATAAAACCCGACCAACCCGGGTCAAACTCTACAAAAATCGTACATCCTCTAACGAGGAGTTGACTTATGACAATAACATAAATTCAACCGACAAAGTAGTCGGACAACCTCCGTTTTGACTTGATGAGATACGTTGCCAAAGTTATTCATTATAACCTACCGCCGACTTAAGACTAGACCCACATACCCGTCTTCATACATTTCTAATTTTCTTGGATAACAGGCTGTTTTGCAAATGATTCTTGATCAGGTGCGTTACTTGAAGTCTTGGATGCCTCTCCCTCTAGAAGTGGTCTGGGGTACTCCTCCTCCTCATCCGAGCACAAGACTCGGATCTCATAAGTCGGACCGTCTCCACCGAATCGACAAAGTACCCCCTCGTAGAAATGGTTCACTCTGGGTCGATAACAGGGTCGGCTCCCAAAGCAACGAGCCCCTGCCCGACATGCTTCCTGAAAAAAGAGAATGTGTTCACCGCAAGTAGGTTTTAACTGTTCTTGTTTTCTAAACTCAAAGTAATTTGGACGAAAAAGAGTCAGAGGTGATAAAGGATGAAAAACATTTTGACAGGTATAGGTAGATAAGGTCATTCGAGATAGAAAGGGTCAATCCTCGGGAAAAAGACAAAGTCCGTTTGACCTTATCTGTTTTCTTTCAATCAAATTTATTTTACGGTACGTACAAAATTAACGTTTATCAACAAGGAATCATTTTTGGCATGTAGGCATGTGAGAAGTAAAAGAAAGATAATCATTTTTTCTTTTCTCAATAGGCATAATCAATCTCCTTTGCAAGCATCCTTCTACCTACCTGCACAACATGCAAAGAAAACAAGTTCAAAAGAAAACAGTACAATCTCATACTCGAGTAGGACCTTTCCATTCACATGTATGACTCGCACAACTTTTCTCTGCCTTTTCTTTCGAACATTCAAAACAACAGGGTCAAGCAAAGTGTGGGTTCACACAAGTGTGGAGGGCTGTCTGAGTCATTCAACTGATTGACCTTGGGTGAAGTGGTGTCGAACGCGCCCCGACTCACTCAAGAAAGCCAAGTAATAATATACTCGTCGCCGAAGAAAACCGCAGTCCCGAGGTAAGTCTCGGGCTGATAAATGACCTCAATTCACCCTCCCCTCGTACGTCTCGCACGAGGTGGCCCCAAGTGTGGAAAGAGTGAGCCGCACATGCTAAAAAAAAAATCCACAGGTCCCACGTCAGTCCCAACTGGTCCCAGATGGTCCCAGATGGTCCCATACTATTCCTTCCAACACCTAATGGCGACACCCGCCAAAACCACTTCTACCAAGCCCCACAAAAAAAAAAAAAAGTCTGCGAGTGTCGATTTTGTCGGCACCACCTGTCCTACTCACATGCCTCGTCGTTCCAAGAGATCTCACTGGCTAATGTCAATGACCTTGCTACCGCCGACACGCACATACACAACAAACAGCGTGCCGCTCCGCCTTGACAAGCCTCGTTGAATCGACATACGATCGTTGATACCTCTAGTGTCACCTGTCATACTGCCGCAATAGTCACGCTGCAATTTTCCCCTTCACTAACGTTGACCGCGAGCCCCTTGACACATTCAAAAGTATCCAGCACTTTCCACCCACTTAGTGCCTGCCTGACGAAACCCAATTTTAGCAACGTAACGCTGCAAAAGTGATTTTCAGTGACGCCGAAAAATTTTGGCAGTATTTTCCCTCAAAAGTGGGAAAACAGTCTATCGAGGTCCGCCCGCCGGTACCACCGTCAGTGAAGAATTGATGCCCCGGCATTGCCACTGAAAAACCACCGTTAAATTAATAAAATTTTGGGCCCTTAACAAAATCCTGGCCCAAAATAGCCTCCTGCCGTGCCACCTTAGTTCCGCATAGTCCCGAGTGTCGCTCCACCGGACCAGCACCAGCCAGAGGGAAGTGGAGAAGAGTGCTCCCCACCCCGGCTATGGCTACTCTGCTACTCCTCTCACGCTCCACTGCAGCTCTCCAGCCTTCTCCCACTTGCCTTAGGCAGCTCCTCCAGCAGCCTAGCGACACTCAAGTGTGTTTGCCACACACTAGCAGCACGAGTGTTTTCTGTGTGGCAGCTGGGGACAACTGCCTATTTTGTAGTGGCCGAGGAGGGCTAGACGTTACTCCAGCCCCCAGGCAAAATCATGGGCTCACAGTGAGCTCTTGATCTGGCCAAGATCAAAGGCTAATTGTGGCCACACGACAACCACAACCTTTGCGAGGGCAATTTCTTTAACTGCCCTCATTTTTTATTTTTTATTTTCCCCAACTATCTCGGATTTTCATGAGATAGTTGGGGTCGTGGCATTTCGAAAACTGATTTTATTTTATTTTTCTGATAAGGGGTTGGAAAGATACAATCCCTTTCAGTTTGATGTACATGGACCCTTTTTCCAAGGCAGATACAACGGGGAAAAGGTTGTATTTAGCCTTTTTCTTTATGACCCCTCAATTTTCAGGCTCCCTCTAAAAACGAGAGTCTGACAGTTACCTCTGGCAGCTTCTTCGTGAGGACAAGTGTCCTCACAAGAATAAAGAAGAATAATCAGAAAGAAAAAAAAATAGAACTAAATCTAACTATACTGCACCTGGCTCATTCTTCAGCCAGGTGCCTGTTGTTGCATGCAACAACACCCCCTCCTTTTGCTTTGCCCTCCCCTGAAAATGGGCAGGGTAGTTGTCAGTTGGGGAACGGCAGGTCCTCCTTCTCCCATCTCTCCCCGTTTTCCCTCTCTCACTCTCTATCCTCAGCTCCTCGTGTGTCCGTTGTGAGCCGCGGTCACAAGTATCCGTGCCTTTCAGGGTGGGGAGCTGATCGTGCTCCCACACAGCCTGAAAAGGTTGTTCTTCTTGTTTTCGTTTTCACGAGGCAGTTTGCCTTCTTTTTTTTTTTTTTTTTTTTTTTTTTTAAGCTTTACAACGTCCAACTCCCTGGAAGTCCTCTTCCTCGTTTTCCCATCTCCCCCTACATACCAACGACAACGAAAAGGGGGGGACGAACAAAAAATCGAAAGCAAACAAAACAAAAAAAATAAAATTTACCTGAACTCCACGGTCGATGAACTGTTGGCTTGCGGAGCCAAGTTTGACTTCATTCGCAACGGGAAGGCGGCTATGTCTTATGTCGTTGCAACCCGTTTTCCCAAAACGGGCATGCACGGCATCCTATATATTTCCATGTTCTTGCCATAGATTCATTCAATTTTGTTCCTCCTATAAATGGAAGTGGCATCGAGGGGTCAACCGTAGGTAA
>BFEA01000398.1:890408-893464 GCA_003427395.1 Chara braunii
ATTATCGGACGTCACAAGTGTTCGGGCCAAGGTAAAAAGGTTATAGTCTCTTGATCATAGGTTAGTTTGAACAAACGTTTGGCAGACGTCAGTCTCATAAAGTCCCTCAATTCAATGAAAAAGCCGGACATCGTCAGACATCGAAAAACTCGAGCAGATACCCTTGTAAGGGTTTCTGCTCCGACAACGCATATGCGTAATATTCGAATATCCCTAAATTTTGAATACAACGCATATGCGTTCTATTCTATTGTTTTGTCAAATTTAAAAACTCGAATAGACCGCATGTGTTATGTTCGGGGGAAAACGGTAGGCTGCGTTCTATTCTATTGTTTGTCAAATTTGAAAACTCGAATAGAATGCATGTGTTATGCTCGGGGAAAAAGGTAGGCCGCTAGATCTTCGGCAGGCGGCCTAGCTCAGTTGGTTAGGCATGCAAGTGGCATTCAGGAGGTTGTGGGTTGAATTCCCACTGACCACCTGGGCACACTTGTGCCGACCAACTGAGATAGTTGGCTTGCTTCCCCACGGGGTTTGGCCATCATGTGTGTGTGTGGGGGGGAAGGGGGTTGTGTGTAAGTGCTGGCCATTGCGTTAGGTACTGGCAAAATGCTGGGTCTTCCGGCCTCCCCTCCGCCGATTAGGGTGGGGAACCCCTTGATTGTGAGATGTAGCTCTCCCCCTTGCAGGGGTCCCATGTATAGGCTTATTAGTGGTAGGTAGGTAATGAGAGGTGAAATTAGCTTAGCCCTGGTAGGTAGGTAATACTCCTAAGCTATATTCTTCTGGGCTCAGCTATATTTTTCTCCCTATTGGCAGGTAGGTAGTCAACGGTCATATCTCAGTTGGTACACTGGCGAACTGTTGAAATACAGACTAAGGTTCAAATTCCGATAACAATAGGATGACCAAAATTGGTTAGCCGTGGTGAAAATAAACAAAACTTCGGCCCCTTTTTTTTTTTCTTTTTTTCTTTTTGAGAAGTTGGTCACCTTTATTACAAATAACAGAAGTTCAGAAGAGGCCCGGGACCTCACAATTGAACCCTGATGAACATAACGGGGCCATTACCCAGCTTCGGCAGAACTGGAAACCGGGTCCAGTGTCCCATTTTCTCACTCTGTTATCTCAAAGAAGCTTCTCAAAAAATTCCCATGAAGGGCACGCAGTAAAAAGGTCTTAATACCTATCCGGAACCTAGAACGATTTCAAATGCATTTCCGAGCGTGAAGCACCAGAGCTGAGAAACCAGCTATCCCTATGGAATTGTAATCTTAAATGTCTAAATCGACAGCACCCACTGTCACCAATTCAAAATCCATGTTCAAAAAATCTGTAGCAAGCCTATTAGTCCAGCCTATGCAGATGGCCAGAAAACGGCAAACCGCCATTTGAAATTTCAACAGTTCATGAGCGTGCAGTATTTCAATTTCAACAGTTTATGAGCGTGCAGTATTTCAATTTCAACAGTGTATGAGCGTGCAATCCGAGCAAACTGGGTTTCTTTACAGCGGCTGTGCGCGGCCCAGAAGCCAAAAATGCCGATGTGCATGTGTCCTCGCCGCAGCGCCACTGGGATTTTTGGCCTTCTTTGAACTGACAAGAGCCGTCGTCTCGCATGTTTCCTCGCTGCAGCGCCACCACGAGCTTTGGTTTTCTTTGAACTGACCAGAGCCGTCCTCAGAGAGGAAAGGTGCGGAAGTGCTCTCTCTCTCTCTCTCTCTCTCTCTCTCTCTCTCTCTCTCTCTCTCTCTCTCTCTCTCTCTCTTCCCCCCCCCCCCTCCTCCGTCCCCCCCCTCTCCTCGCCCGCCTTCCCTCTCTTCCCCCCGGTCCCTCCCTCCGCCCCCCCCGAGTGATGAGGTAGATAGTTCCGCTCACGCTCGGCCCGAAACGAAATAGGTGGATTCGCCCGACGTGGCGAATTGCACCCCTCCCCCTCCCTTGCCTCTCTCTCTCTCTCTCATTCACTCTGTCTTTGTCTCTCTCTCTCTCTCTCTCTCTCTCTCTCTCTCTCTCTCTCTCTCTCTCTCCCAGCCTCCCCCTTTTCATGCCTCCTTCCCTTCATATGTCCATTCGTTTAGGGCTGCAACTCCATTTTTGTGGGATTGTTATGTTGCAAGCGGGACAGGATTTGTGCATGGCCGATATCGGAAGGTGTACGCGAGGACCATGACGCGAATGCGTGGAGGCAGGGAGAGTAGTAACACTGGGGGGAGGTCAGGTGCCTGGCCAGGCAGGGAGGAGAAGGTGGCCACGGAATTTTTGATCTGCTGAAGCAGCAGGAGAAGGACGAAGCGGGAGGGTGAGGATGCGGGCTCAGGAGGATGAGAGGGTCGGGATTTGGTCGGTCAGTATGGGGATGCGGCGACAGAGGAAGCAGAAGGACAACCACCTATATACGTTGAAGCATGCAAGGTAAGGTTGCCAGCGATGAGGAGGTTGTGGAGGGGGAAGATGTCGAGGAGGTTCCTCAAGTAAATGTGAGGAGGGTGTAGGTCGGGGACCCCATTGGTTTTGAAGGAGACGGGCAGCGCGGATTGGGAGGAAGCCGACCAGGATGTGGGATCGAGAGAAGGGGAGAAGGTCAGAATGTCAGCCAATCAGGGTGAGGATGTATGAAGTGGAGCGGAAAGAAAGGAATGCAGGCCGTGAAGGGCGATCTTGACAAGGTGGGGAAGAAGAGATTGCAAGTCAGGAAGAGGGGCTCAACGCGGAGGGAGTGGAACAAGTTGTGAGGCAAGGAGAGAGCAGAATAACGACGAAGGGCCTGAATCACGAGAGGGATAGGGTAAATGTGGATATGCAGGTGATGGAGAGAGAGCAATTAAGAGGGAAAGAGTGAAAGACACTGAAAGAGAAGAAAGGACATACCAGATCCACCGGGGCCACATAGAGTATTGGAATATTAGGAGCACGAAGAGTGTCCCAACGGAGAAGAGAAAGGAATGGAGAAAGACGGGAAGAGAGACGGGACAGACACAGGATTGGTGGGGGGAATAGAGGGCACACGTTGAAAGATGGAATCGGACAGGCGGAAGGGAGGGAAAGGCGAGCCG
>BFEA01000398.1:893528-925388 GCA_003427395.1 Chara braunii
GAGAGAGAGAGAGAGAGAGAGAGAGAGAGAGAGAGAGAGAGAGAGAGAGAGAGAGAGAGAGAGAGAGAGAGGGCATTTGACTGTCGTTAATGACCGGATGTAACCCCTGGAGCGAGAGAGAGAGAGGGGTGGAGAGTGGGGAGAATAGCAAGAGAATGGAAAGAGTGAGGAATCAAGAGATAGCGGAAGGGACAGGACAGAGAGAAATCTCACTGGAGGAATCAAGTGTCACCTTTGGGGCACTATCTTCTTTTCATGGAGGCACGCCGCCCTCACTCCAAGTCCAGCCCTGGATGATTCTAAATGTTAAAAGGAAACAAAAAAAGATGATGACGGAATATTGACTGTGTTATTACTACATCCGTCGAGCGCCTCTTCTCTATCATTGTGTGTGTGTGTGTGTGTGTGTGTGCGCGCTGCTATGCTGTCGTCTCTTCGCGTCTGGAGACTAATTGGTGCTCCCGTCACTCTGCTGCTATCCTATCTGTTTTTTGTTTTGTTTTTGTAATTTCGATTTTTGCTCTTCTGGTGGGAATGTTGCCAGACCGATTGCATCTATCCTATTTCATGTTTTGGACTGGCCGGCAGTGTTGACGCCAACACCAGGAGCTCGTCAGCTCGGCGCGGGCATTAAAAAAAATAATAATAATAATAAAAATTGATTATTGCATCGGAGTGATGGTGAATCAAATGCAGAACTGATGATCGCATCAAGTCACGACGTTTGTCAATGCCGCAACCAATCCTCTCAGGCGAGCCTTCTTCCACTCATCAAGATGGTGAATGGATTGATTAAATAGGTGAACAACGAGCAGTCTATTTCTTCGTTCTCACCCTCATCATTGAGTATTACTAATTAAAGTAATCAATCCGCATGCCGCACACATGATCGGCTTTTTGTGACATTTCATCATCTTCCTC
Organism: Chara braunii; assembly: GCA_003427395.1. Classification (NCBI taxonomy): domain Eukaryota; kingdom Viridiplantae; phylum Streptophyta; class Charophyceae; order Charales; family Characeae; genus Chara; species Chara braunii. The sequence continues at coordinate 894,450 of BFEA01000398.1, forward strand.
GAAACAAGATCTCTCTCTCTCTCTCTCTCTCTCTCATTGGATCTCTCCGAGTATGCAGAGAGAGGGGTGTTTCTCACGCGCCTTGGCTTTGAATAGCCGAGGGAGAGTCAGTCTCGCCAGCTGGCCATTTTAACAGAATACGCGATATTTATTCAATGAAGCATTTAAAAAAGGAACAAAAGATTCAACCCCTGGCATCAAGAAAAAAGAAAAAAGAAAGATTTCAACCATTGAGATTCAGAAGTGGTGGTGGGTGGCTGTCTCTTATACACATCTAGATGTGTATAAGAGACAGGAGAGAGAGAGAGAGAGAGAGAGAGAGATTTTGGGGGAGCGGAGGAGGGAAAGAGGCTCCGTTTTTTTCTTTGGCTGTTCTGTGCATTGGAACTCTTTTTGCTATAGCTCTGACATCTGGGGCCTGCTGTAAAACGTTGGCTGTTCTGAGGCGCGCCAAGGGGTGAAAGTCGCCAGCTCAACTGGTGGAATACCTTGTCATCATATTTTAACGCATGATTCTCAAATCATTTGGGTACTCGAAGTCAAACTACTACTACGTAATTCATTTTGTTTCAAGAACTCTGCTCTGCCAGTCGAGCCTCTTGAGAACCCAGTCCGAGGAGGAGCTGGTAAGAAACCCGAGAAAAGCTGGCCCGTGGGAGCCTTTCAGCTCTCGTGTATATAGACTTCCATAATGTCACGGGTCTCACTTCACTCATGAACAAACTGAATCCTTCTCTGGCTCGCTCAGCACCACCAGCACTACAGGGGTGTGTGCTTTAAAAAAAAAAAAAAAAAAAAAAAAAAAAAAACACTGAATCCTTCTCCAGGAAAGGTCGTGGGAGCCTTTCAGCTCTCGTGTATATAGACTTCCACAATGTCACGGGTCTCACTTCGCTCATGAACAAACTGAATCCTTCTCCAGGGAAGGTCATATAGGTGTGTATTCCGTACTCTGAAGAAATAATTATAAAAATAAATCGTCTGTGTACGTGATCCTATGGGCGCAAGAGCCTTTGCTTTAGTTGATTAGAGTGCTTCTTGTGGTTACCTGAAGCTTATGTAGAAGCACCCACGGCTGGATCTGTTATCTTAGCGGGAATTCTCTTAAAAGTGGTGCTGGTCTGTCACCCCGAAGGGACGGGTTGAGATCCCGTTTTTCCCTTTCCCGGGAGGTATGGCTGAGTGGCTGAAGGCATGGTTTCAAATTTCCTCTGTTCCCTTGGGGCATAGTTCATCCTTGCGCAGGGGCCATTTGCTAATTACCCTTCTCTGTATCGTTCCAATTTTAACGGATGTCGTGAAGGACTTGGGGCATATCTCAAGTGGGGGTAGAACGCATGTTTTGCAAGTATGAAATAATTGGTTCAAGTCCGACCGCCTGCAAACAGCTTCCTTTCCCTGTGAGCCCACGTAGCTCAGGTGGTAGAGCATTCCCTACTTAACCTTTGATGCCGTTGATTTGATTGATGAGAAAAGAAAGGTGCGAAGCAATGATTTTCCCCCCATTGTTTTATGAAAATCTATGTGGCCAAGCTTCCGATGCCCCGACACTCGATCTGGACTTTTGGGCTGTCAGCCCTACGGTGGAGATTTCTCGATCTGGGTTGCCCAGATTTGCCGTCAGCCAATGTGCGCCTGGACCTGGTAGGCCCTGGACACTTCTGGAGTAGTGCAGGCATCAGTACAAATAAACATCATTAATGAAGTGCACTTCATATGTCAAGTGTAAGACACTTACTTTATATCACCGCGCCCAACAACACCCTGCTCAGCTCTTCTGCCAACCACTGCTCAAGCTACGAGGAGCACAACACTCCAAAAAGTTGCCTTTATCTACTGTATATGCTACTGCCAAAAAAAAATAAAAAGAAAAAAAGAAAAAATGCTACTGCTAAGACCCTCCAAGATCTTGAAGGACTAACCGTCGTAGTGATGGCACCGCCTCAGTTACCACCAAAAATGTTACCGCTCGAATTTCCTCTTTTTCGGTCCAACAAATTGTCCAGGTACATTGCCCCAATAAACCCCAAGTGTGAACCGGTTTTCACCCTCGGTAACTGGCAGCTGTTCCCACAGAACTCGACCACCAAAAATGTTACCGCTCGAATTTCCTCTTTTTTGGTCCAAAAAATTGTCCAGGTACATTGCCCCAATAAACCCCAAGTGTGAACCGGTTTTCACCCTCGGTAACTGGCAGCCGTTCCCACAGAACTCGGCTGAGAAATCAGCCCAAAAAATCTTTCTAGGTTCATCGTCACAGAACCCAGTATGAATGGCCGATTTTCGCACTCAGTAAGTGACGGCTGCGTCCTCCAGAATTCGGCTGGAAAACGGCCCAAACAGAAAACAAAACAAAACAAAACGAAAAATCAATTCAGGAAAAAGAACTTCCTAAGTACCGTATGGATATTGTAAGGTGGGTCCCACTGCCGCTTTGCTACTGTTTTTTATGCCTCTCAGTTTTTCATAACGGTCTCTTCGATCGTTCGAAGGGTATGACCTCATTAAGTCAGAGAGGGTATTTTCTCGTTGTGCATCAGATCTATTACCGTGGCTGACTCCTGAGAAATCTCTGACTCTTGACGTACTCTTCCCCAGTTTGGGCCCGACTTCTAATTTTCCTGGAGTCAACTACCTCAAGTGGGGTACGGGCAGCGTCATTTGACTCTGGACCCGGTACCTGTTGACCCTAGGACTCTTCCGGCACCTCTCTAAGACTGGAGGCACGACTTTTGGCCCCTGGATTTAGACGTGGACCAAAAGTTCGGACCCGGGCTTCTGTCTCAGCGGATTTTGAACTGAGCTCATCGCACATTCATTATGATTGTTATTTATTTTGATCAAAGAGTTCAATGTGATGATGGGTGAAGAGGTGATGGTGGTGAGATATGGAGGGAGATGAGGGTGATGTAATGCCTCACGTTGTTTGAGTTCTGCATCATGAAATGAGCAGGATCATAGCATCAGGGGGTTAGGTTAGGTTAGGTTAGGTTAGGTTAGGTCAGGTGAGGTGAGGTCAGGTGAGGTGAGGTGAGGTGAGGTGAGGTGAGGTGAGGTGAGGTGAGGTGAGGTGTGGTGAGGTGACGTCAGGCCAGGTCAGGTCAGGTTCGGTTCCACAGCATCGGGGGAAGAATAAAAATAAACGAAAAAATGATCTTGCATACGAAAGATATTTTACCTGCAGATGATTTAACTGATCCAGCTCCTGCTGCTACCTTTTTGCTCATTTAGATGCTATTACTGTTCTTTCTCGGAATCTTGCTGCAAAGGGGATATATCCAGCAGTAGATCGATCCACTTGATTCAACATCTACCATGCTTCAGCCATGGATCGTAGGAGAAGAACATCATGAAACTGCTCAAGGAGTAAAAGAAACTTTGCAGCGTTATAAAGAATTTTTGCAAGACATTATTGCTATTCTTTGTTTAGATGGACAAATTAATTATCTGAATAAGATCGCCTAATGGTTGCGAGAGCAAAGTTTGTGTGACCCGGTAGGAGTGATGTCTCAGGCTGGGCACGCCCAGGCAGGCGGTTGTTTCGGTTTGTCAAAATAGGCTCGTTTGCACTGGTGGTTTTAACTGGAGCGTTTCTCGATGTGTGTCTGTTGTCCTTGATTGTGCAGGGGCCATGCTAATCTTCTCTGTATCATTCCAATTTTGACGGGTTACAAAGGACACACAAGTAGTATGTGTGTGCGTCTGTCCTGTCTATCTTTTCTTGCATTGTGCACAATGTACATATAGTATACATTGTATTAAAGGATCGTGGCCGTTCAATGGCTGTCATATTATGCGTACTGCTCTCATCTGTCTGATCGTATATTTTAGATCCTGTGGCAGCAAGGAAATGAATGCTTCTTATATTCCTTTCACTAAGCATTCCTTTTATGACCTGTCTAGGAATTACAAAATCATGGGGAGGCGTTGCACACACTGGTGGAGAGTTGGGGCAGAGGCAGAGGCAGAGGCGACTTTCACTGCGTTTTACTCCCAGGACTTTGAGACCTTTTTCACACATTATGTAGCCCCAAACCTTTTGTACTAGTCTGATTATGCAGGATCCAAACTCTCTTAATTAACAGTTAGCTCTCTGTGTAGCAGTTGGCCATGTGGGCTAAAACATCTTTATGAAGTGAGACAAAAATATGCAAATCTGCTGGTCAGCGTCGCCAAAGCCCTCTGAATTTGGTCAATGCTGAGCTATCTGAATTTGGACATACTTCTGAATAGTTCTGCGTGCGTGTATTCAACCACTATGAGCATCTGGAGAGAAGGCGTCCACATAGGTGAGTTTCTTGATCCGGTCGAGGAGGCCTCCCATGGTTATCTGGACCTCAAGCTCGACCACTGCGTTTACTGGAAGAAACACTGGGCGGGGCGGCGGCCATGCGCTCTAACACTCGGCATGGAGCGGGTAGAAGCTAGAAGTCACTCATCCAAGCAGCCACTGTACATGGAGCAGTGGCACCAGTTAACAAGTGCTGCAAGAAAAAAGGTCGACCTGATAAAAGCAGATGATAGCCAAGCGGTTTGTGCAGCGATTGATCACAGCGATTGGCAATTGCAATCTAAAGCTGAACATCAGCCGGAGGATTGGGAACAAGAGCAACATCAGCAGCTGCAGGGCAGTGAGAAGTATGGCCAAAAGAACTTAAAGAAGACGAATCATCAGCAGGAGGGTTGCCAGAAGCAGGATTGGCAGCAGCAGCCGAATCAACAGCCGGATCAGGAACATGAACAACAGAAGCAGCAGCAGCTGCATGATCAGGAGCACGAGGATCACAGGCGGCAGCAACAGCAGGAGGAGGAGGAGGAGGAGGAGGATCGACACCAGGATCAGGCACAGGTTCAGCGGCAGCAGGAGGATAGGCAGCAGCAAGACCAACAGCAGGACCAGGAACATGATCGAGAGCAACAGTGGCATCAACTGAAGAACCAGGAACAGTTTCAAGCACAGCCTAAAGGTCAGCAGCAGCAGCAGCAGGACAAGCAGAAGCCTTATCAGCAGCAGCAGCAGCAGCAGCAGGACAGGCGGCAGCATAAATATCATCAGCAACAGGAGGATAGGCAGCCGGATCAGCATCAGCTGCAGGATCGGCACCAGCAGCAGGATTGCTACAAACAGCAGGATCAGAATAAGAGGCAGGGTCAGCAGCAGCTGCTGGATGATTATCAGCAGCAGCTGCTGGATGATTATCAGCAGCAGGGCCAGAACCTGGAGGACCAGCAACAGTGGCAGCAGGAGGAGGAGGATCATGGTGAGGAGAACTATAAGCTGCAGGAGCAACTGCCGGATGACCAGAAGAAGCAACAGGAAGTGCAGGAACATGTCTGTCCTGATGTGCTGACAAAGGCAAAGAGAAAAAGAGTGAAGACGAGAAAAACATACATGCCAAATGTGAGGGAGCTGGAAGCTATTGAGCGTCACAATGAATGCCGTGCATTTTTAGTTTCGGCCTTTGAGGAATTCAAGGCAAGGGGATGCAGAGGCACCGTCACTGGAGAGCAAGGATGCATGAGCACTGTTAGAAGATCTTCATTTGGTGATACCAGGGATGAAGCCGTTGCAGACCATGGGGCCACATCTGACACACATGGGCCCGACAATAACTGTGAGGAATTTGGTGCAAGGGAGGTGTGCTTAAACTCTTCCATGAGAACTGAGCGGCTGGAGGAGACTTGTGCTAGAGCACTTGACAGCGAGGAGGTGGACTTTGTTGCGCTTCAGAGGGAAGCGTCAGAGGCTGCTAGCCATGGCTACGGAAACTGCCGTGAAGTCTGCACTCCATCTGTCAATTCATGGATCCGCCTTCAGTGTCCCGAAGATAATTTCTGGGCAAATTCAGAACTGTCAGTTTCTTCATCTTTATCTTTAGATGAAGCACGTCACACCTCCTACGATACTCCAAATGCCACTTCAAATTCCACTTCAAATGCCACGTCGAATGCGTCTGAAGATCAGCGATCAATCTGGCTTCCATTAGTCAACAATGTCATCTCCAATCCTTATGCAGAGGAGATGGTTGGATCTATTATGGGTCGGTCGTTCATAATACCACCATTTTCAACGTTCCTTTGTTCGGATTTAAGCGAGCTTCACCGAATGGTACCAGTCTCTCGAGCAGGTGGGTACAACCTGATTGTCCTTGATCCGCCGTGGGAAAACAAGAGCGTGCACCGTAAGGACGTCTACCCCACTTTGCCGAACCGCTATTTGCTCTCCTTGCCGGTTGCATCTCTGGCTCATGAAGATGGTGCATTGGTTGCGTTATGGGTGACTTGTCGCGAGAAGCTTCGGCGGTTTGCTGAAAATGAATTGTTTCCCAAGTGGGGGGTGGATTTGGTGGCCACATGGTACTGGCTGAAGGTGTCCGACAAGGGAGAGATGGTGAGCCCACTAGATTTAGCACACCACAGACCCTACGAGCCGCTCCTCTTGGGCTTCCTCCCCCCAACTCGTCAATCTGCAAGAAAAAGGCGCAAGTGCTGGCAGGAGATAGCACCAGCAGCTGCTGCGAAAGATGGGCTGGATAGCGAGCATGCGCGGCTTCTGGGCAGCAGCTCTGAAACAACAACATTTCGGCAGCAACTTGTCAAAGGCGACGAAGGAGACTCCATGTGGTCGATGATGACCTATCGCAAATCAGAAGACCTCCAAAACGCGCGGATACAGGTGTGTGATTGTGACAGTCCGCCGTCCATGAATCGAAAGAAGGACGATGGCAACGATGCATGTATGAGCAGGAATTGTTGTGGTCCCCCTCACGTGCAGAGCGACGAGGGTGGTGCTCGTACTAATTCTCACAGGAATGGTTTCTGCGAAAGGAGCAGCGATATATCTGTGACGCAGGAGCACACCTTCTGGGATGTTCGCGGTGAACTTTCAGGTCTTGAGAGGACTCCAACAATAACTGGGAAGAGGAGGGGTTTTCAAGGGGAGGAACAACCCTGTCGTGTTCCAGACCATTTTGTGATCATTAGTAGACCTGGCGCGCATTCACGAAAGCCAGTGCTTAGACGCCTTTTAGAGGGGTTTGTACCTGGGCAAGGAGTTGTGAAACCATTAGAGCTGTTTGCCAGGAATCTATTACCAGGATGGACATCGTGGGGGAATGAACCTCTGAAGTTCCAAGACCAGAAATATTTCCTTTCGAAGGGAAGACTCTTCACCACCCTAATGAGTCACAAAATGGTTCAGTGAGGTTCCCTGCTCATCCATGTGCGTGTTGTTTTTCCCCATGTCACTATGATCATGTTCAGATGAATCCGACGATGATTGCCGTCAGCGGGCAACAGATAAGCTGGTATTGATGGGCCCAGAGGTAGTGTCTCATATGTAAGAGGCCCCCTTAGGTGGTACTTCCACTAGGACTTTCTTGGATGTATCTGCCCCAATCTTGGCCAAATATTCAGCCGGAAAAGGAAAACCGTCATATTCACTTCCAGTTTTAATTCTCTTGAACCTTAGGAAATGAGGGCTATACTCACACTAGGCCCTCAAAATCGCAAAATGAACGCCCAGATCAAGTGCTTGTAAGCAGAGCGCTCTATCTGGCTGCTCATTTTGCGATTTTGAGATTTTGAGGGCCTAGTGTGAGTATGCCCTGAAATGGAAGTTCTTTTCCCCCTCAATAAGGCTGGATCCTTATTTTTTATCTCTATCTCCATAGTCTATCTATCTATCTATCTATCTATCTATCTATCTATATACTACTAAAGACTAACCCGGTCCTCAGCTGACGCTGCCCTCTGGGCTCACCAAAAATCGCTGGTGCGCGAGAGGTACTGGGCGGGCGGTGTCTCACGGGGAACTGCAGGGCAGATCAGTTTTTTTTTGTCGTTTTTCAGGCCGCACGCTCGAATACAAGGCCCGGGTCTGAAGCTCGAATCCACACGTTGCGTATCTGGGGCTGCCTTTGTTCTTTCGTCATTTTGTGCCGTGGCCTTTTGTTTGCCTCATGTTGCTTTTTGTTTTCTTTTGTCATTCTGCGCTGCAAAGAGATGAGATGTAACTCCCAGTAGCCAGGTCAGAAGTTCGAATTGCACTGCAGCGCACCCATACAGCCAATTTTGTTTTTTGTCGTTCTGTCCGTGCGTTTTGGTTGTTGCCGCCTCACTTTTCTTTGTTTTGTCATGCTGGCAGGCACGTACGAAGCTCGAATCCCATGTGGCATAGGGCCTAATGTGCAAAATGAGATTGAATCGTCACGTGGCGTAGGGCCTTCTCTCCAAATGTGCAAAATGAGATTGAATCCTCCGCTAGAATATGGAAAAAGAAAACAGTCATATTGGCTTCCAGTTTTAATTCTCTTGAACCTTCTGATGTGGTAGTATGTGGTAGTTAGTATGACAAACCCAGTACCCAATGAGGGCATACTCACACTAGGCGCTCAAAATCACAAAATCGCAAAATGAAGGCCCAGATCAAGTGCTTGTAAGCAGAGGGCTCTATCTGGCCGCTCATTTTGCGAGTTTGAGATTTTGAGGGCCTAGTGTGAGTATGCCCTGAAATGGAAGTTTTTTTTCCCTTTTTTTTTTTTTTTTTTTTTTTTGCAACACCCCCCCTTGCAGTGCTAGTGGTGCTGACGAGATCAGACACCACTAGCACCCGGGGAGAGGCCCCATCTATTGGTGGGGAGCATCACCTGCTGGAAAACGGGTCCAGCGCCCCTTTACAGAATGAAGACAGAAAGAGTTCAGGATGAATACTGAAAGTTGTGTAAAACCTGCCAGCATTGATTACTCTGGCTTCCAGAGGATTGACTGTGCAGGTGATTACGGGAGGGGAGGGGAGGAGACCTCTTCGCCCCAATACCAGGCGCCAGATATCTGCTTCTAAACAACTAGTTCCTCCCTCAGCATTTGAGTGACTCTCAATTCCACCAGCATTGATTACCCGGGAGAAACCCCGGGGATTGGCTGAAGTTTTTTTCCCCTCAATAAGGTTGGATCCTTATTTTTTATCTCTATCTCTGTATTCTATCTATCTATCTATCTATCTATCTATACTACTAAAGACTAACCCTGTTCTCAGCTGACGCTGCCCTCCGGGCCCAGCAAAAATCGCTGGTGCACGAGAGGTACCGGGCGGGCGGTGTCTCACGGGAACCGCCGGGCAGATCAGTTTTTTTGTCATTTTTCAGGCCGCACACTCGAATACAAGGCCCGGGTCTGAAGCTCGGATCCACATGGTGCATATCTGGGGCTGCCCTTGTTCTTTCGTCATTTTGTGTCGTGGCCTTTCGTTTGCCTTTCTTTTTCCCAGTAGCCAGGTCAGAACTCCAAAATAATGCCCACAAGCCTCAGATCCCTGCAGTGGCAGATTATACACCGCTGTCTTCCCACCCCCGACTGGCTTGTGTCAAGAACGGACCTTGAGCAGAGAGGCCTGCTGTCCCCTATATGCACTTACTGTGGAGGGCGACACAGCCGGCCAGGGCAACACTCGAGCACTGCCTGCTGGCGTGCCCGATGGTTGCCCAAATATGAAGGTGGTGGGAAGCAGCATTCCATTCGCTCACGGGCTTCAACATCCCGTGGGACCTGGGCCTCATCTTGCTTGGTAAAAACCAGCACCTGCTAGCGCAGCGGACCCCATTCGCCACTAACCGCTTCTCGTACACGAGACTATACGTCCTCATGCAAACCTGGAGAGCTAGGTGCTCATTTGAGAGGAAAGGCCATTAGTTTGGTCTGCAGCAGGCACAACATGTGATAGAAGAAGAGATCAGGTCCCGTACTCGTCATGCATGGAAGACTATGAAGCAGGACTACCAAGATGAAAGAGACCCTACCCTCAGGGAGGCCTTGCGGGAGGCCTACTCCCAGGTCTGGCAGGATCCCCGACATATCTTCTCCGAACTGCTTGATGACCTCGATATAAGATGGAAAAACCGAAGGGCGGACGAACCCTCATGGCAAAGATGACCATTGCACGTCTTTGCGGTCTCCTACCTCCCAACAAATTTCCTCTTGATCCCCCAGAATCCCCATCCCGCAATGGACCCTGCCCCACCCTGCAGTAACACCCCCCACTTCCCGCCTGCTACCCACACTACCATCTCCCTCCGACCTGCCTCCACCCCTCCATCCTCTGCTTTTCCGCCTTCCCGCCTTCTTACTGCCGATACCGATGATGGGGACAACTGAACACCTGGTGGCCACTGCAGTGAACAACCAGTATGAGGATAGGATTGCCAGCTCGCACGGGCATGGGAGAGTACAAATATTCGAAGAGACGCAGCTATCACCCATTAGTGACCTCCAAGACTTCCTGCTGCCGGCTCTGTCCGTAGAACAGTGCTTTGATTATTCAACTGGGATCCCCACTCATTCAGGGGCCCATCTGGTGTGAATGTGAAGACGGGTAAATCCCGCACCATCTAAAGATGGGGTGGAGATAGTGGACTGAGGTGATGTGGGCTGTTCACAGGGTTTCCACCTACTGAAGCCCATACGCTGGTTTGCACAGCACAACAAAAGACCCGCCAAGATCTCCGCCCCCCAGTGGCAAATAGAACACAGGTGTCTACCAACTAAGGATTGGCTGATAGACCACACCCACCTGGAGCAACAAGGGAAGGCGCTGCCATGGTGTCATCGATGTCTCCACAACTACCCGGGGGGGAGACGGGCCGAAACCATTGAACACATCTTCCTTTAATGTCCCGCGTCAGTACTACTGTGGAGAACTTGGGAGAGAATCTGGCGACACATAGTCCCCGGCGCAGTATGGCCATGGGAGTGGAGGGCCATACTTTTGGGGCATTTCCCTCCATTCCGGGGGAAGACATTTGAGGAGAATATGTTCAACCTGGGTAGACGGAGTGTGCTATGGACTATATGGTGGAGACGATGTTGTTTGGAGTTAGAGGGAGCATGGGTGGAGGACGGAGAGGCGATGGATCAAATTCGGACATTGATTCATTATGAGCTGGCGACACAATGGAAGACAACGAAAGACAAGCTCAACCAAATGTCCTCTTGGGGAGACATGAACCAGATCATTGCTACATTCTGTAAGGACTGGCTGGGGGGGGAAAGGGAGGGATGGGTGGCAGCAGTAAAATGGTCCGGTCGTCAGATAGAGAGAGAAGCTTGAGGGGAACCCCGGGCAGAAATAATAAGAGACTATCAGTTGATTTTTCACGACTGGGCCAAGATAGACCCCGACTCCCCGTTACGTCCAGCCCAGGACTTTGCAGATCCATTCCCACCCCATCCGCTGTCCTTAGCAGAAATCTTGCTGCCTGCATGAGCTCGGACTGAGAAGCGTTGACTGCAGCGGATTTCAGCGCAGCTCAGGGCAGCTTAGCTGCGGATTTCAGCGCAGCTCAGGGCGGCATGGTTCAGCCTGGTGTTTCAGCCTGTGTTCTGTTGCCCTTTGGTCTTCCAGTCCTTCCAGCTTTTGCAGTTGTTCCAGCGGGTGCCAAGTTTGTTTCAGTTTGTTTCAGTTTGGTTCAGATGTTGTTTCAGATGTTCCAGTTGTTTCAGTCGATTCCAAACATTTGCTACTACGGATGTGCATGACACAACAGGCGCCAAAAGAAGAGTAGAGGATAGTAGGTGGGTGGCTGAGGCTAGGGGAGGGTTGCTACTACTGATGTGCATGACACAACAGGCGCCAAGAGGAGAGTAGAGGATAGTAGGTGGGTGGCGGAGGCTAGGGGAGGGAGGGAGACTGGTGCCCCCCGGCGGCGTCACTTGCATTGACATATTGGTTTGCAAAGATGTACCAGGCACAAAATATATATATATATATATAAAATATTCCATTAGAGCATCAGTAGTCTTCAGAATCCTTCTGTATTTCTCAAAAAGACCTCGGCTGATTTCAGCTGACTTCACTGCAGCCTGTTTCTGTTGCTTCAATGGGCGCCATGAGGATAGTGGGTGGATGGCAGAGGCTAGGGGAGGGAGGGAGATTCCACTGGTGCCCCCCGGTGACCCCCGTCCCCAATACCCGACCCTGCTGCAGGTTAGGTGAGGAAAAGTAGAGCGGATATGGGACGCTGGACCCGGTTTCCAGCACTTTGGCGTCACTCTCTATGATGTACTGTGTGGCAAAGATGTATTTATGGGACGCTGGACCCGGTTTCCAGCAGGTGTTGCTCCCCACCAATAGATGGGCCGGCCCGCTAGGCAAAGCCTCAATCCCGGTGGTTCTCTTACCACCACCATGATAGAGGTCTTGCACAAGGGCCTTTCAAAAAAAAAAAAAAAAAAAAAAAAAAAGGGCTGTTCACAGGGTTTAATACAGGATTGCGGCAGGGGTCAGACACCAATATGAAACAAATTAGGCACACATGGAATACAGTCGTGGGCTACTCACAGGATCGGCAGCATGGTCTAAAGTCAGTTCAGGCTCTGCTAAGAATAGTGCAGGGAGGATTTAGGGTTCAAAAAAGATTTAAACAAAAATTGATGGAGAAGCCCAACAGATAAACCCTCAATCCTGGTGACTTTTTTTCACCACCACCGAGATAGAGGGGCTGAGCAGTGTACAGATTTGAAGAAGGGCTTAAGAAAAACGGACAACAAGACACAGGGGGGCTGCGGACACCTGGAAGAAGTCTGAGGTCAACGGGGCGACTGGATTGCAGGGGGACCTAGGAACAGGAAAGATCAGCAGAAATCTTCCAGGTGCAGGCTGGGCCAGATGATTAGGAGACTTTGTATATCCTATTGTTGTTCCAAGGGACACTGGACCCGGTTTCCAGCAGGTGCCTCTCCTCACCAATAGACGGAGCAACCCAACGCCCCCCCAAAAAAAAAGTTCGAATTGCACTGCTGCGCGGGTATACAGCCAATTTTGTTTTTTGTCGTTTTGTCCGTGCGTTTTGGTTGTTGCCGCGACACGTTTCTTTTTTTTGTCATGCTGGCAGGCACGTACGAAGCTCGAATCCCACATGGCATAGGGCCTTCTCTCCAAATGTGCAAAATGAGACTGACATAGTGTGAGGACGCGAGCTCGCAGCCCGTAGTGTCGACCAATCCCTTGCTGGAGGACAATGCTTTTCCACTCACCTCTGGACATGACTGCAGTCACATGCATCCCCGGGGTAATGGCTGCATACAATGACGTCAAGTCCACCCCCCGGATCCAGCAGGCAGATTGTGCCTTCAACGAAGAGGCTCCTAAGAAGGCCGTTGATGCCTTCTCCGTTATGAAATGACGTCTAAAATAAAATAAAAGAAAATAAAAATTAAAAAAACATCACTAGCGCCTGAATCTGGACATGTTTATGAAGACGTGCAGCTGCTGAAACGCACCACAATTTTCTGCGCATCACCACAAAGGTCCAGATTCGAGCGTTGAGGAAACGCTGCTCCTAGTGGTACTTGGCCCCAGGGTGTAACAAGGCCCGCGCATATGATGATGTTACTTTTTTTTCTTTTGGGAATGATGACGCACATCAGGTCGCCAGCAAATCATGCTCCCCGCCTACCGGTATGTGTGCAACGACCACCACGCTGCTCGACACAAAAAGACAAAAGTCAAGGACGGTAAACGCAGCCCCTACGGGCTGCGAATTGAATCCTCCGCTAGAATATGGAAAGATCCGTTGCGGTGGCATAGGGCCTTCTCTCCAAATGTGCAAAATGAGATTGAATCCTTCGCTGGAAAGATCCGTCGTGTGGCATAGGGCCTTCTCTCCAACTGTGCAAAATGAGATTGAATCCTCCGCTAGAATATGGGAAGATTCGTTCGCAATTCCCCCCCCCCCTCGTCCCGAAGTAGGCCTCGCGGATATTAGAATACAATTGAGTATCTGGCGGGAATAACGTCCAGAGAGGGATGGATTCCGGTTACTTGATTTCGCGGGTCGTTTTCAAATAGTCTCATCCTTGTGCACCAGGACTTTTCGTACTTACGGGCCTCGCTACGCTACACTCCCTTGTTTTTTGTCTTTTGTGCATGTGGTGAGTAATTGAGCAAGGACCTTAGCTCTGGGCGTGAAGTTCATAGTCAGCCTCATTTTTCTTGTTTTTTTTTTTCTTTTTTTTGGAAAGGTGGAACTTTGATTTAAAAAATGCATAGGAAAGGCCGGGGACCTCACAATTCAACCTGACTGGGGCCATACCCAGGTAGGCTTGTGCTGAAAACCAGGTTCAGCATGCCTTAAAAAAACCAAGTTTGCCTCAAAGCCTACGACGTCAAACTCTTTGCTGGAAACCGGGTCCAGCATCCCATTCCTATGAATGTCATAGAGGCTTTCCAAAGAAAAAGTAAGAGATGAATTTTCTTACTACTGTTTTAAATCCACATTTGGTTGCCTCCTTTTGTACGTCCTTCTCCTCCTCCATGAGGATGGTCTACAAGATTCATAGCAACACCACGAACAACGGCTCGTTTTCCTAACCATCTACTTTGCCCTTAGGATATTGTGTTCGGAGAAGTAGATAGATAACACTTCGTGTCATATAATAAGCTCTCGATAAAAAACACACTTGAACAAATGACTGCAAAAATAGCGATCGTTATCAAATCTTTTGAAATTCAGAGAAAGACACGAGCTCTTAGATTACCAAAAACACGCATGTTATATACAGTGTTACGATCACGTACCTATTTATGGTGTGATAGAATTAGCTATATTTTATGCTTTTATTTGGCAAATTTCTCAAGACAAAATAGATGATAGATCTAATATGGAGACTTGAAGGATAAGAAAAATAATTAATAAAACGCCCATTGGAACTGTTTGCAAGAAACCATTCTAACTAAAGATATAAATAAAGATACATATAGTGCCAGAAAAGTGAAAATAAGGCCTCAACCATACATATCGCTTTTCGTTTCTAGTGTACGGCTAGCGGGACTCGAACCCACAAGGCGCGAAGCGCCACCACATCCTAAGTGTGGTGCGTAAACCAATTTCGCCATAGCCGTTTCCTTCTGGAGGTTAGGACTTTCCCGCATATAGTGAAGTGATAAGGTTAGAGATTACTCGTCTGACACGACAATGAGTTTACCACTTTCATCGGTGAACAACCGAACCCTTGGAACCTCGACCTTCCACCATTACTGATGGGGTAACTATGCCTTCATATTCACTATAGTCACCTGTAAGAACTTAGGTACGAGCCGTATGAATGATGTGTGCAAGAAAGACAAAGAGTCAGACACATCATTCTCATCACAACAGACATCGATAAGACATATCCCCTGAAGGGAAAACCCTATCCCCTAACCTGACATATCATATAGCAATCGAGGCATCAAGCCCAAATCTATCAATCAAAGCCGCAATCGATCCCTGACTCATTAAAGAAATGAGGACCCCTGAATTGATGTATGTATGTGTGCTGGAAACCAATTCCAGCATCACTATGCTATGAGGTGTACAACCAATCTGTATATGTTGTTGAGAGCAGAGGCATTGATTACTTCCCCACGTGGGGGAGGGATTGACCTTCCGCTTATGAATCCCTATTCAAATGATATGAATAGTTGTCATATCGCACATATTCTCACCAGGAAAGATAAACGTGATCACCAACAGTTGTTTCATGCTTAGGAGTTGTGGGATGGGGAGATGAACAGCGATCAACCCTAATCACCCTAATCAACCCTACTCAGCGCAGGGAGATCATCTATCCTATCCCCATCCGATGCCAGAGAATGAGATCCGAATCTGCCTGAAAAATCACCTGAAAAAACACCAGGTAGGGTTTGGGGAAAACAGGAAGCCTTACCAAGTTACCATCAAACTGAACAGCACGCTGCTAATTCCCCCCCACTGCATAGTTGGCGGCATCTCCCCCATGCTGCTGATAGAGGGCTTGGATGCACAACAACCTCTCTCTGTCCTGCTGCTCCCGTGGTTATCATCGCCACCATCCTCATGTTTGTTGTCGATCTTGTTGCAGTTATTGTTGTAGTCGTTATTGACAATGTTGTTTGCGCCATCGTTGCTGTTGTTGTTCTCTCCCATCTCCTCGTTGTTGTTGTTGTTGTCGTTATTGTTGTTGTTATTGTTGTTGTTGTTGTTATTGTCAGTCTTCTCGCCCTCGTCGCCAATCTCGACCAATCCTAGCTCACCGCCGTTGTTGTTGTTGTTGTTGTTGTTGTTGTTATCCGCCTTCGATCTCATCTTTGAAGCACAGAAAACGTTCAAGAAGATTATCCTCCATTGTCTACTAATGTCCTTGACCCCAAAAGTCCTTCGGCCTATACTGTTTGGACACCTAAGGCGGAAACCAAACGCAGCCTAATCAATGGACTGCAACAGAGGCCTAGTCCGGGTAAGCAAAACCTTTATTTCAAAACTCAATTACTCAAGATGACAGCCAAGGTGAGATGAATAGTTTACCGTGATCCGTTACTACTGCAAAGAACTTGTTTTTCGCCCAGGTTTTACAAAACCATATTGGACCCTGTCTTCTGCAATCTGCCATAATGGCAAAGCGAATCTCCCTTATTATCGTGCTGCTGATGTATTGATATCATCTCCTTGTGAAAGATCTTTATGTTTCTCATTGTCTAGATGGCTGCACACCAAGGCAACGTACCACACTCCTGATTTGAACGAGGCCATTTCTGAAGCTTTACCATACAAGATAAAATTGACAGTCCAGGCTTCCCTCTCCTCCCCCCATTCCTTCCAATTTTGTTTCCACCATTCCCACACTGTGTCTGATAGGGGGCAGCATAGCCATAGATGGACCGCGTTCTCCGAACCCCACTCACATCTCCCACAGGTGGCCGGGAGGTCCATGCCCTTCTGGTTGAGCCATAAGGCCGTCAGAGTAACTTGAAGGGACTGAAGCCATTGGATAGCGACTTGTTTCTAGGACGACATGAACTTTAGAGCCTTCCATAGTTTGAAACAGTCCCGATCCTGTATGTCAAACACCTGAATTGCAGCTAGTCTTTTTTGGGCGGTGAGAAGGGGTTTCTTTGTTACCCTACCCCGAAGTGTTGAGGCTCCTGTTGTCGATTTGTAATCATGTATGGGAACAATTGTGCTTTGGGGGGGGGGGAGGTTCCATCCAAACAATAGAGGCTCCACAATTATCGAACTGACATGCAGTCTGAGGATACGCGCCTCCTAGTTTTCCCTTTTGAGCTGAGCCCAGACCCTAACTTCCCTTAGTCCGACTGTGGAGGGGACATGGATTCCTCCACGAAATTCAGTCTATCCCTTCCCCCACATTTTTCCTCTCCAACATTGCACCTTGATACCTACACGCAGGTCCGGCCCCTCGACCTTCCAATAGGTGGCCCCACCATCTTCTGCGTGCAGCCAGGCTTCGGGGTTGAATTCAACGCCCGTCCTCAGCGAAGAGATCCAATGGAAGTGGATCGCATGTTTAGCTTTTTGAAAGTTGATCTCTAAGTTTCTCAACCTGGGGAGTTTTGCGTTTACCTGTTGTGGAGAGAGCCAATCGTCCCTTTGCTGGTCCCACAAGTCCTTTATCTGCAAGACTCCGTTTTCAATCCACGCTCTCCCAAAGGAGCTTGTCGAGCCATCTGCTAGGAGTAGCTCCCTACCATTGTGTTTGATGAATTTATTTTCAAATAACACCTGGTTAAGGACCTCCTCTTTCGAAGTGGGTTCCGATAGGTATTGTGGTTTTACTTTATTCCAGGCATATAATATATTTTTCCAAATGCGTGAGCCCGGGCGTCTCTGGCAGTAAGAGTTAATTAACAAGCACAACCATACATGGGGCCTTTTCTGGAGATTCCACTCCACCTGAAGGATATATTATGCCACTACTACCCACAATTTATCCCTATTGCCAAACATGGCCTGTGCCGGCCATTTTGCCAGTAATGCCGAGTTTTGTTGGAGGGGGTCCAAGATTCCTAGCCCTCCCTGGTCTCTGGGACATACGATCGTCTCCCAAGCTACTTTTGCAATAAATCCCTGCCGGTCTTCCGCTGAGGGTTTCCATAGGTACCTTGCCCCTGCCTTCTTGATGTCTCTGTAGGCCTTTTTTCCCAGCATGTGGACGGTGAGCGGGAACCATAGAACAAAAAAAGCTGCCTTTGGATAGCACTCAAGCTACTCCAAACAGGGAGAGTTTGAAGTTCCTGAACCAACTCAGAATCCTACCAATCACCTTGTCCTTAAGGAGAGTATCTTGTGTGCTCGAGCAATCGGAAAGGGAAATCTGAACTCCTAGGACCTGGTCCGAGTAGTTGGCAGGGATAGACCTCAAACCCCAGTCCATGCTCAACGTGTAAAGGGGGTGGAGAATATAGACTGATTTCTTCCAATTAGTCGACGCTTCAGAGAGGAGACGGTATTAGGGCCTCAGTTGTATTGTAACATGCTCGTGAGGTCGTTTGCGATTGCCCCTCCTTTCCACCGAGTATCTGGGCGGAGGCGCATACCTATTATGTTCTCATTACATCTTTTTTTTTTTTTTTTTTTTTTTTAACCGGGCCCAGATATTACCAATAATAAGATTGAGGCCGGGGTCCTCACAGTCTGCCCGGGATGAACATACGGAAACCGCTAATGATGACCATGATGATACTAATGACACTGATAATACCCTAGATAATGATGTTAATGAGAATGATGATTCAAAAATATGAAAAATTAAAGAAAAATATGCTATATCAGCTATTCTGGCCTCCTAATCCTAGAACAACTCCCAGCCCTCCCTATACCAGGACACTGTTCCTCAAAGACAAAACCAACCTAACTAATTGTCAACCATAGCTGATCTCTTCTCGCTTCATTGCAGCCCCCCCTGGTTCACCACTAGACTGCCTTCCACCCTCAGCAAACCCCAGATCTCTCTACAAGGCCTCACGCTCCTACTATTAACAGGTTACAGGGCAACGCCCCAACATTGCCTGTACAATACAAGCACTGGAAATTATCTCAAAGGAGAATTGCAATGTAGTTGTCCTTTTGCTAGATATGGAGAAGACCTACGATCGCGTAGGCTGGGCCTTCGTCGCAATGACACTCAAACATATGAACTTTGGGCTGAACTTTATGAGATGGGTCACAGTAATGTACTCTTCGGTTACTGCAGCAGTAATGGTCAATGGCAAAATTTCAAGGACCTTCTCGCTGTTGCGCTCCCTTCGTCAAGGATGCCCCCTGGCTCCCTTGCTGTTTGTTCTGCACCTGGAAATTTTACTTGATAACATAAGACATCGCAATTCGATAGTAGGTCTCACACTCCAAGACCAGACTCAATGGAAAGGGGGGGCCCTAGCAGATGATTTAACGCTTGTCTGTCTCAATACTCGGACTAATCTATTGGAAGTAAGGAAAGTTTTAAACTCTTATTGTAATTTGTCTGAGGCTTCCATCAACTGGAGTAAGGCAGGTTACTTTTTGCCAGAACTCTACGACATCCAAGTAAATTGGGGTCTGAAAAAGGTGCCAACAGATTCATCATACCGGTTCCTGGGTGTTCAAGTGTCTCTCACAGACGACTTGGCATTTCAAGATTCTCTGCTGGAAGAGAAGGTGGTAGGTAGGCTGCTATCGTGGACTAGCCTCTGCCACCTGTCACTGTTTGGAAGAGTTGTGGTAATTCCATCGGCAGCCTTTGCAATACTATGGTTCACCTTGGCAGTTCACTCTTTGGGAGATGCGGCATACACGGATCAAGAGAGCTGCGGCCAGAGTTCTTTGGAAACCGGAAAGGTCTCCACAGGGAGGCTTTATTTCAAAGATTGCATGGGAAACAATAACCTTCCCGAGATCTGCCGCGGTACTGGGCATTTTGGACCCCCAACAACAGAACACTGCCGTGTTGGCCAAATGACCCATCAAAGCACTATCTGTAGAGCGTGACAAGCCTTGGCTTAGGCTGGCTATCTACATTTTGGGAGAGGAATGGTCTCTAACCAGGGATGAGGTCGTGTTGTCTTGCCTTCTGATTAAGTCCTATGTCAGTAAACAAACGAAGTCGAGATCTTGGAAAAATATTCTAGGGGCCTGAAGGAAAGTTTTTCCTATCGAAAGAGATAGTCCTAACACTAAAGGGGAAGTGTCGTCCCAGATCATATTTGAAAATCCGTTGCTGAGGGAGGGACACAATAACCCTTTTTCGGCTCACGACTCCCCGGGTAATTTTGGGAAATCATGGATTGAAAGGGGAGTAGTTAAAATCCAAGATCTTTGGAATGAGAATAAAGGTGAATGAAGATCTTTGGAATGAGAATAAAGGTGAATGGAAGACGACCGAAGAGATGAGCAGTAAGCTGTTCAGATTAAGGCATTTCAGAGCTAGACTCTTTGTCATGTTACAGGCCATCCCCCCGTCTTGGTCCTTCCTATTGAAGAATCCGGACAACACGGTGGTGGGTCGTTGGTTTAAGACACCTACTTCAGTTTTACAGATCACTGATGACTTGGGAACATAAGGTTGGGTTGCAAAGGAATGAGAAATATTGGACTCAGTTGAATTTTCTAGAGAGTTGCACCCACGACCTAACGAGGTGAGAATTTCTGATCTGAAAGATGTGAAGGAAGTGGTAGTCGATTTGATTTTCAAAAAGGTACCAGGAGCCACGGGAACCCAATGGAGTGCGTTCCTTCCCGTAGGACTGCAAGACTTAGATCAGATGGCTATCGACTTACGTACAACAGGTTGGTATGTCAACTACCAGGGCAGAAGGGTGTCGCTCAATTCTTATAAGGCTAAAACAGGGGTGATGTTACTGAGATCGGCCGTCAGAAAGTCTCCAACGGCATCGGTGTCCAAGAGAAGAGTGGACGCGGACCTGCTACAGTTATCAGAAGAACAATTGAACTCTCAGTGGCAACATTATATGACAATGCCTTCTCAGAAGTTGGCAGCCATTGTATGGCTACAGACTAAC
Source organism: Chara braunii (assembly GCA_003427395.1). Lineage (NCBI taxonomy): Eukaryota > Viridiplantae > Streptophyta > Charophyceae > Charales > Characeae > Chara > Chara braunii. Next base: position 915,259 of record BFEA01000398.1, read on the forward strand.
CTTGCAGCCGCTTCAGCTACGAACTTGGCCTCAAAGGGAATGAAGATATCTACAGTCTGCTCAAGATGTAGATGCCCATGGGAAAATAACACGCACTTATGGCTTACTTGTCCCGCATCTAGATGAATATGGGATTGGTGGATCCGCCATTGGAGGAAGTTCACAAAAGGGGCGTTCCAGTGGTCAGATGAGTGGATTATCTCTGGTACCCAAAGAAGTTGAAAGAACTGCGACTGAAAAGGAGAAAAAATGGCTTTATGTGGCTCATAATTGCAGAGCAGTAATAATTAAATTAATCTGGAATAATCGAAATAATCATCTTTTTAGATCTAGTGGAATTACAGATAGCCAAGTCAAGTCCACGGTGGCCAATCAGCTAAGACTGATCATCAGAAGCGACTACATTAGAAGAAAACTCCCAGGGAACCAGAAATCAAGGAAAAGGTTTTGGGATACATGGGGGAGGGACTCCTCTTTAGCTAAATTAGACTTTGTAGGTAGACTTCATTTTTGCCAGTGGTTGTTGTCCCCGATGGGACGGGGAACGTTTTGGTTTCCCTCCATAGAGTCTACTTTAACTATCGGCCCCAGTATTTTCCTGGGATTGTTGTGGGGTTTCCCAACCCCTTACCCTTCAGTTTTTTTGCGATGAAATGTCCTACTGTTCTCCAAAAAAAAAAAAAAAAAAAAAAAAAAAAGCTTCGGCCCTTTTGGTTTGGGCGGGAAACCATTTTCCATTGAGAAAACTACCCTATAGAGGGTAGGGTACATTTCTCAACTGCAGTGCCTTTCCTTTTTTTTGGTTTTTTAGACATCATTACATCCTGAAACGGACGAACTCTGACAACTGTGTTTGGCTCTATGGCATCGAACTCGTTTCCTTCTTTGGGCAATGAATGCATTTGGCCATCCATGCTGTCCCTGTCCGTTTCACAAATGGTGACCTCCTGTCCCCTCACCACGGGGAATATCCCTTTTTCACGGAGACATTCACTCCGACTGTTCCAGACATGTTTCATTTCACCGAGTTACGTTATAAAAAATAAGGAGAAAAACTGTTTCTAGCATTTTTTTTCAATTTTTTAATTTCTTGTTTCGAATTTATTAATGTCGAAATGGCGTCACACCTTTAAGTTTTCTAAACTCAACAACGGTAGGTGGGACCAGACCCCGGGGCCTTGTAATGACGTGGCCACATCCACAAAAGCAGAAAAAGGGAAAAAAAAATGAAGCTACCCTTTGGATGTTACATCGGGCAGATATCTAGAACAAAGTACTTGTGTGCGTATGCCCCCATTGAGTACTCTCTCTCTCTCTCTCTCTCTCTCTCTCTCTCTCTCTCTCTCTCTCTCTCTCACACACACACACACACACACACACACACACACACACACACACACACCCTCCCTGCTCCTGTCTCTTATACACATCTAGATGTGTATAAGAGACAGCACACACACACACACACACACACACACACACACACACTCCCCCTTCCTCCCTGCTCCGCCCGAGCAAAAATTAGAATGGTTTTGTTTTCGTTTTTCTTTACTTTTTCCGTTGTTTCTTTCATTTCGTTTTTTTTTGTTTTTCTTCGTTAGAATGAAAGGAAGAGAGAAAGAAGAATGTCGTTTTTTTTGCTCTTTCTTTTTTGTTTTTTTCTTTCAGCAGAGGTCCGGGAAGTGAACGCCCGGAAGTCCGAGCCTCGGCACGGGTCGACATACCGGTCAATTGAGGCTCGGACTCGATAGCTGGGCCAGCGGATTTGGCGGGTTTGTGAGTGCGTGGGTAGCATACCCGACGGCAGGTCCGCCAGTCATGACACCCATCACCTCGATAGCATCGAGGAAGACTGGTTAATGTTGACGCCATCGCCGCGAGGAGTAAGGTCAAATGAGCGAGCGTTTGACAGGTCGGACAGGATGGCGAAATGGAGGTGGAAGCACCTCTGAGTTAGCGTCGAGCGGGCGCCCTTGCGTGATAAGGAGTACTCCAGGAGCGACAAAACACATAGAAGTGGAGAGATAGCACTGGCGATCGTTGGGGGAGTGGTGGCCAAGAGGGAGGAGATGCGACTAGAGAGTACGATGGCTTCTGCAGAGGGGCTGCGACTGGAGGCTGATGCCTGACTATCTAGGCTACATGATGACCAATAGATACTGTGGGCTATGGCCTCTTTTCTTTCTCCCCAACCCCTATCTGGGCTCGAGGTTGATTGGGGGGCAACCTCGGTGGTCGGATGGGTGAAGGAGATATTACAGCACATGCAGAAGGTTGTTGAGCCTTTCGAGCAGGGGCCGGAGGTGGAGCTGGACACATACATCCACTCGCAGCAGGCACAAACGCTTTGGCATGATTGTCTCCATCTTCTGGCGGAAGGCCGTGCGCGGTGCTGATTAATTTGGGGAAGGATGGGACAAAATCTCCGCCGCTGCCATCGACGACAGTATCAACCACAACGTCGACAACAACAGCCACTTCACCAGTAACTGCAGCATCAAAAGCAATGACTACATCATCAACGACAACTACCAATACCATCAGCATTGACAAAGATGTCGCTGCGGTCCCCAGTATTCACGACGATATCAATAAGGACAGTGGTGGCATCTACCGCAACATTGGTACAAACGACATCATCTTCGATACTAAAGCAATGATTACATCATCAACGACAATTGCCAATTCCATCATGATTGACAAAGACGTCGCTGCGGTCCCCGGTTTTCTCGACGATATCAACAAGGACAGCGGTGGCATCTACCGCAACACCGAAAAAATGACATCATCTTCGATACTATTGACCAGGAGGGCACCTCTGTTCCTTTTACCAAGCTCGATCACAAGAATGACTGCGGTAGCATCTTCTATAACAATATCATCATTTCTACATGAATATTGAAGGACGACCAGGCCAAAGAGGCAGATGGAGATGGTCCCCGGTATTGATGACAATATCAATAAGGACAGCGGTGGCATCTACCGCAACATCGATACAAACGACATCATCTTCGATGCTAAAGCAATGGTTACATCATCAACGACAATTGCCAATTCTATCATCATTGACAAAGACGTCGCTGCAGTGCCCGGTATTATAGACGATATCAACAAGGACAGCGGTGGCATCTACCGCAACACCGAAAAAACGACGTCATCTTCGATACTATTGACCAGCAGGGCACCTCTGTTTCTTTTACCAAGCACGATCACAAGAATGATTGTGGTATCATCTTCGATAACAATATCATCATTTCTACAGGAATATTGAAGGGCGATCGGGCCAAAGAGGCAGATGGAGAGGTCGAACGATTGTCTTGCACTCTTCAGGAAGGTAAGTGCCAGCTTGATGTGGTTTCTGTTCTCTCTCACTATGTATCCCCTTTGTCTTTGTCTTCTCTCTTTTCCACGGCCCGAGGGGTTGGGGAGGGAAAAGGGTGGGAGGAGGGGTCCGTCCGGCTGGGCAGGAGGTAACTCAAGGTTCGGTGGATAGAGCATGGGCGATGGGAGCGTGAAGGAGTGGGATAAGCACTAGGATCTGGGGAGTGCAGATTGACCACCTTCATATAATTACCTAGTTTGTATCTCTATCATTGTCGAGGTCGATCCGATCATAGAGGAGATGGCGGCCTGGCTGATGATGCTGTGATGTTATGTCGGCACCCCTGAAATCACTTTGTTGAATGATCCACACAACGCTCTGTTGGGGAACATGGGAATTCTGTACTGTGGAATTTCTGATGTTGATGATTTATCCGCAGGTGGAGGCTCTAAAATTTCCACGATGACATCTCCCTTTTATCTCGTCTTCATTCATTGATTTAATCTTTTTTTTTTTTTTTTAATATATATATAAAACCCCTCGCCAGTGTTAGTGCTGCTGATAAGAGCAGACACCACTAACACCCTCAGGGGGGCTCCATCTATTGGTGGGGAGCGTCACCTGCTGGAAAACGGGTCCAGCGTCCCATTTACAACATTGAGAATGTCTGAGTGTGTGAGAGCTGTGGCAGTGAGGCCTGCCAGCATTGATTGCCCTGTCACCAGGGGATTGACTGCGCAGCCTACAGTCATTCTTCAATACCATTGGACTATCATTGGACTAAAACCAGACCAGGGCAAGACAGGGGGGGGGGGAGCCTCTTCACCTTTTACAGCGCCAGATGTCTTACAACTATTCACTAGCTCCTCTGCCCCCCACTACACAGACCCCCCCTTTAAACGCTTGCCTGTGTCTCCGCTTTTCTCCTACCAGCGCATTTATCCTTACCACTGCTTTTCTACCAGGCAGTTGGAGAGGAGGGGTTAAAGATCAGGAAAGTCACCCGGGGGTTTTAGGGGGATAGTTGCATCAACTTTAGCCCACTCCTTAAATCTCAGTCGATAATCCCTTACTATCTCCTTCCTCCCCTGGTCCTCCCCTGGTGCCGAATGTTCCCCTTTCCATTCCACCACCCCTAGCTTCCCCCCTTCAGGGGCCCGAGCCAGCTTGTGCCAAATTCGTGGATTTTTACGAGTATTTCCTTATGCTTGTCCAGGAGTCTGAGTTTAGTTTTGACCGCTTCCCACTTCGCGATGATCACTGTTTGGATTTGTTGTTGTATGATTTCCATGAGTTCGGGTCCTTCTACTCTGGCGCCTTCCATTTCGAATGTACAGCGTCGTCTCCAGAGTGCCCAAAGCACCGCCCTACGTCCCATTCTGAACATGTTGATAGTGAATTCATCCAGTTGATCTGCACGGCCTTTGGGCCAAATCTCAAGCAAGATTGCCTTCCAGTCCCAAGGCCACGGGGCTTTTGTTTCTAGCTGCTCCCAGATTCGATCCCACCACCTCCACAGCCAGCGTGCACCCGGGCATTGCAGCAGGATGTGCTCAATTGTCTCCGRCCATTTTTGGGCTGGGAACGAATTGGTGCACAGTTTGCACCAGGGGAGGGCACGTCCTTGCTGTTCCAAGGATGTTCTATCTATCAGCCAATTATTAGTGSGTAGGCAGCGGTGTTCCATCTGCCACTGGAGGRAAGCAATTTTARYTGGTTTMTCTTTGGACATMTTGAACCACTTRACTGGCCTGAGTTCTTCCTTGCTAATATTTAAGTGGTTCCTCCAACGGTCCTCCACCTRGTCTCGRAGAYTTATTGTYGGCCTTAGCAGCCTATAGGTGGATTTGACTGTTAGACCCTGTAGTGTCTTAGTGGATTCCTTTCCTTTCCCGATGCGGTTTGTCCATGTCCATTCCAACGGATCCAGGGCCAGCTGATGGATCGGGGACTCAGGTTGGAAGGCTGAGAGCTGATCGTTTGTCTTGAGCACTCTAATTCTGAAGAGCTCGTCTTTTTGACATTCGATGGTTTCTTCAGGATCGCTGTTTTGGATTATGTTATCCCGTCCCATTCGGAAGAGGTTCACTTCCAGACGTCCGTCTGGGGTACAACAGGCCACCCTTCCCACCTCCCCCTGGCGATCGGGCACCGCCACCCAATCCAACTTTTGTAGGGTGGGACCTTTGTGAAGAGTTCGCCACCAATCCAGGAGAATCTTCCCCACAATCGCCTCCAATGCTTCTAGTGGTCGGTGGCAGTACCTCAGCCTTGCCCGTAGCTGGTCAGGGCTTTCCAGTTTTTTTTCTCCATGTCTCGTATGTCCTTCACCCTTGTTATCCCTCTCTTGATCCATCCTTGCCAGGGCGAGTCCATGCAGTGGAGTGTTTGACCTTTCGAGTCTACCACCCACCTGTTGCCAAACAAGGGTTGCCTCGCCACTTCCTCCAATCGATCGGGCGGTGTTTTATCCGGCAGAGGGAGGCTTCTCCACGTTTTAAGAAGAGAAGGTCAAAAGGGGTCATTTCGCAAGTCGGCCCTTGCTACCTGTCTGGGGGAATGATGATCCTGATCTGGTTGCTCCGGTCTTCCCCTTGGGATGGGCCAATCCCTGTTTTCCAGCCACATCCGCGGGTCGTTTCCTTCCGTTGTTTGTGGTGCCAGTCGGGAGATATGTTCCAAGGCAAGTCCCTTCCAGGGGATATCCGGGGTGAAGATCAACTTTTTGAGCCATTGTAGTGCCAAWGCCCTGGTCTRTACCRAAGGGTCAATAATACCAAGGCCTCCTTTGGACTTGGGTTGGATTATAGAGTGTCATGCCACACGACTAATCACGTTAACTTTCTCATGGTCGCTCCTCCATGGAAAGGCTGCTATTTGCCGTTTCAATGGGCGCAGGGTCTGCTTGTCTAAGGCCCAAATTGTTGACTTGTACCACAATGAGGCCAGCACCACATTGTTGATTATCAGAGAACGTTCAAATATCGAGGTGTGCTTGTTTGTCCAAAGTGTCATTTTTGCTAGGGGCGGGTTTTTAAGCCACTCGTTATTGTTGGATGGCCTACCTCCTGCCGTCATTGATATGCCTAACACTCTGATGGGTGCTTTTTCACGAAGCCATTTGAGTTTGGGTTGCTCTGGAGGTCTCACTCCCTGATGATGGATCCACCATCCCTGGGTTTTGTTTCCCCAGTTCACTCTCATGTCTGAGAGTTTGCAGAAGCGATCCATCATGTGCTGTACCTCTTCCATTGATTCTTTAGAGGCGTCCACCATTAAGGTTAAGTCATCAGCAAACAGCGAGCAGATCGGCATTGCTTCCTTGGGTATTGCCAAGACCTGAATTCTTTTGATATCCTTATGAGTTCTTAGATTAGTGGCTAGTGCCTCCATGATTATTACGAAAAGGTATGGGGCTATGGGATCCCCTTGTCTGACTGATCTTTGAAGGTCGATAGGGGGTGCCAGGTTGTCATTCACCATGACCCTAGTGGTGGCATTGGAGTGGAGGATTTTGATCCACCTCCTGAAAGCCAGCCCGAAGTTAAACTTGGTCAGGCATCTGTCTAAAAAAGTCCAATCCACGTGATCATATGCTTTTTCAAAGTTGATAAAGATAATAGCTACATTATTTTTGGATTGCCTGGTTAGTTTGATCATCTCATTGACCAAAAGGATGTTATCCTGGATATTTCTGCCTTGGATGAAGCCTGTTTGGTCTGGGTGGATGATCTCTGACATAATTGGTGCCATGCGATTGGCCAATGCCTTTGTCATCATCTTATAGACCACTATGAGCAGAGTGATTGGCCTGTAGTTCCTGATATTCATCTTTTCTCCTTTTTTGTATAGGAGTGTCAGGACACCTTGCCCAACTAACTCCCCAGTTCGTCCCGTGTCCCAAGTCTCATGGTAATATTCCATGAGGTCCTGTGAGATGTTCGGCCACATTGCCACTCAAAATTCCTTGGGCAACCCATCTATTCCCGGCGTTTTTTCGTCCTCCATCTGCGTCAGTGCTGTCCATATTTCTTCTTTTAAAAGTGGCTTATCTAAACTATCTCTTTGCAGTTCTGTTAAGGGTTTATTAAGTGGACGTAAAAAGTCCTCAATTTCTTTCATTCGCTGGTGCACCAGGTGGTATGCACATTCGGATGTGAACAAGGTTTGATAGAAGTCCCTTGCTATTTTAGTAAAGGCAGCTGTAGACGTGTGCAGGGGGCCTTGTGTGGCTTTGGGGTCCTCCAAGGCTTCAATCACAGTCCTCCCTGCTTTAGCCTTGGCCAGGGCGAAGAATCTCGCATCCGTGGCTCCTTCCATGTTATGTTTGGAGAGTCGGTCCCGTATTCTTACACCTTGCCATCTATAATCCATATAGTTAACGAGGCGAGCCTCTATAGTCTGGATGGCTCTAGCGAGCTCTTCTTGGGCGATATCTGTTTCGTTTTCCTGTTGTTGCATGTGTTGTAGTTGGTGCTGCAGGTTGGATTCTTCTGCGTGGCGGTTTGCCGCCAGAAGCTTGGAGTATTCATTGCACTTGCGGCCCAAAAAAGTCAGGCCGTTGTTGAACCATATCGTTTTGTCTTGGATTTGGCTTTTCTGTTCCTGCCAATAGGACCATACGTCTGCGAGGTAGGACTTGAAGCGATCGATGGCCAGGAGAGATGTATTCAATTTATAGAATCCTCTCCCCTGGTCTGTTTTTTTCCTAAATGAGAACATCGCCACGCACATTGCATGGTCCAGACCCGGGTAGGGGCTGCGGGGAAATATTTCTGCTATCTGAAGTGCCCCTTGCAGGTCTTGTGAGGTGAGTATAAGGTCAATCCGAGATTTGGAGGCCTTTTTTGTGCTACTCTTACGAAAACAGGTGAAGCGGCGCTCCGTAGGATGATGCCTTCGGAAAGTGTCGAAGAGATCGAGGGATTGTGACAACTCTGCGATGAATCTTTCGTCCTTCTCAACATAAGCCGGGCATGGGGTTGGGAGTTTCCATCTATCCAACCAGCGGTCCGGTGCCTCATTGAAATCGCCTGCCACTATCACGGGGATGCCTACCGGTAGCTTGGGTTTAAGAGACTCGAAGAAGGTCTGTCGTGCTATCGGATCATTTGGAGCGTATACGTTTAGAATGCTCACCACTTCGAGCTCCAACATTGCTAACAAATAAACCCATCTACCCCCCTCCTGGTCTGCTTCCCAATTGAGCATCTCTGCTTTGGAGCCTGGCGGGAGCCATATGGCCACGCCCCCGCTGTCGGGACGCGGGGCGTGGGCCTGGAAAGCCTGGTGTCCCCACAGCTCATTATGCCTATGGTTGTGCTCCGGGTTATCCATCAGATGGGTTTCTTGTAGGCATATAACGTCTGGCCAGACTTTCCCGTCAACCCCCTTAAGCTGGTCCATTATTGCTTGTCGCTTGGGATGATTCGCAGTGGCGAGTCCATTCACATTCAATGAGCGAAGGTCAAGGTCAGCTTGTCATGTGCACAGTTTCCAGGTTTTGTCTTTACCATACAATGTGTCAACTACATTCATTTTGTTATGGTTTCCTTCACTATCGCAGTGCTTTTACAGAGGTAGCCAACTCCCAGTGTCCAGGAGATTACCTTTCTGCAGTATACCGTTTATGAGGATTTTCACCAAGAATTCTTCGATTTCCTTCGCAGACCAGAGGTCACCAGACTTTATTTTTAAGAGCTGCAGGTCTTTAAGTCCCTCTTGGTCCGCCCACCGTAACTCTTCTGATTTAAGGTGGTCATACCTCAGATATATGTCTTTGGACCCCAACCTCTCTTGCCCGCGGGAAAGGACCAGGGCCGCGGAGGCTCCTGACAGGAGACGGTTCTGTATGAGCTGCCGGATGTCCGTCTTCCCGAGCAGCAGGCTTCCAGCCCAAGAAGTCAGTGAGAGAAAGGCCGATGAGCACCCCCGGAGGAAGATTTCCCCATGCGTAGACCCCAGGGGCACTGACAGGCCCAACTCCCATGTCCCCTCTTTTTGTCTGATTGGTAATAGAACTATGCCTTTTTCTGTGGGGCCCTCACCGGTGGGTGTAATTTCTAATAATTGTCTGATTTTTTGTCTGCGGCTGGTGGGGCCAGCTTCCGGTGGTTTTGGGGGTGGGGGCAACTCTTGCCGGGGTGATCCTGAGTCCCCGCCCAGGCCCTGTCCCTCTGTGGCCGGCTCCTGCTTGTCCCCGGTGGCTGTCGTCACATCCTCGGGCCCCGTCCCTGTGCTGTTTTGTGTTGTCCCATCCCTCTTTTTTTGCTCCTCCTCAGTCTGCCCCGAGTTGCTCCCTGTATTTTCCTTGGCTCGCTGTTCCTCCCGTTGTGTTCCTTCATCAGTGGTTGGTTCGGCCCCCGTGTTGTTTTGTGTTGTTCCATCCCCTTTGTTCTGCTCCTCCTCTATCCTCCCCGAGTTGCTCCCTGTCTTTTCCTTGGCTCGTTGTTCCTCCCGTTGTGTTCTTTCATCAGTGGTTGGTTCGGTCCCGGGGCCCCCACCGTGGTTTCCTTTTTGTGTTCCCTGCCCCCGGTGCAGGTTCTGTTCGGGAGGGTGAAAACGGGCAGTCACTATGCTCAGCAACCTGTGACAGACATCGGGCCAGTTTGCTCCCACTGGCAGCCCCTGTGACAAAGCCTTGTGCAGACTAGCGCTGCTCTCTAGAAGGGGGATGAGCTCCCTGTACACGTTGTCCCAAAATTCCACATTTCCTTCCCCGTATTTTAGGTGCAGGTTTTCCATTAACCATTCTGCTATTTCCTGCAGTCCCACTTTGTGTGTCCCATTTTCCTCCGTTCCTTCTGGG
>BFEA01000398.1:927787-941517 GCA_003427395.1 Chara braunii
GACGCCTTCAACGGGAGTCCGCTGTCTTCGTCGGGGAGAGTCAGCCCCCGTCCTCCACGCTCTTATCCTCGTGTTCGCCGTCTGTTCCTGGACGCTTTCCGGCTTTCCTTATCTCGCCGTGCCGCCTGGTTCTTTCATTCCCTGCTACAACATGGCCCGGTCACCCCTCCCTCACTCCCTCATATCGTCTTTCCTTTCTCCTCCGTYGACTATTCAGCGATGCCCCTTTGTTTCCTTCCCACCCCTGCTCCACACCTGTATGCGTTTTTTTTTTTTTTTTTCCACTTCGCTTATTCCCTTCCGGTCAGTCTGTAGTTAAAACCGCGCCACACTGTTCTTATTGATATACCTCGTCTCTCTCTTGTAGTCCGCCTCTCCCTCGATACTCTCTTACTTTTCAACCATGGCGGGAGGCAGCGCCGCGCTGCTCTATTGACATTTCCTTGCTTCTCCCTCATAGAACGATTCCTCCTCGGTGCMCTCTTCACACTTTAGCCATAGCATAGGCTCACTCCACTTCCTCTCCGCCTGTGTCGGCCCCAGATGCCACGTGACGACAACATGGCGGCCGCGGATCTCCACGTGGAACCCCCGTCTGGGGGGTCAGGCCACTATTCGCGTCAACCCGTGACGCGGTGTGACCCAGCGCCGATCTGTGGCCGCGCGTGCGCTAAGCGCAAATCATTTGTCGCTTGCAGACTTAAATGCGGCATCGTCATGAAATGCCCAGTTACTGGCGTCGTTCATTGATTCAATCTAAGAGATGAGGGTTTCCACTCTTGTATTACTTATTGTTACTTTGGGTAGTGGTAGGTAGACACATATTTAGCCAATTACGGATCATTCACAAGAGGCCCGACTGGGATCAGGATCTCGTGTTTGATTTGCTTAGCCCTATCATGTCACGTGAATTGTCCTCTGATGGTGTGCCATAGTAGTGTAGAACTTGTTTTTTGTACGGCAGGGGGTTTGGTCATCATCGGCTAGGGTTTGACTTGGTTTGATGATCTTCACGTATAGATTAGAATTTTCTTCCAATTAGTGTGCTCCCCTTTGGTTTGCGTTTGTGTTAACTACTGTTGTTTAGGGGAAGCTCGTCGTCATCACTGATGAACTGTTAAACTTTCTGGCCCTGTTATCAATCTCTTTGCCTTATTGGTATCTCCCCTACTCCCCACGGTGCAGAAGATTGAAATAGGGATAATTGAGGAGTCTTGTAGGGCAGAGCTTGATTTTGCACATAACGGGGTTAATCCTTCCTCACTGGGGAAGCAATCAATGCCCTGTGACTATGCTATCTTCGTGTTATACAGGGAAGCTGTCTCCAGGGGAGCAGTGGCTGAGGCTCTTCCAGCCCTAATGGGAAGAGGCGTGCGTATAAGTGTTGTAATCAATTTCATAATTGGAGCCTTGGGCACTGGGCCCTTTCTCAAAAAAAAAAAAAAAAAAAAAGGGGGGTAGGACAGGGGGGGGGGGGTGCGCCAGGGCAAAAACATGAGAGGAAGCGTGGGTGGGGTCTTCAGAGGGCTTCATCTGGACAATCAAGTGGGCGATTATGGGTGACTGTCATCTGCCTGGTATCCCACCTCTACAACAACCTGGACTTTAAATAAATTTTCAAAAAGAAGAAAAAAAAAGGATGCGTTTATATTCCGAGGTGTTTTTGTTTTGTTTTTGCTCTTTCAGAAAGACTCTTTTTTTTTCTTTTTTTTTTTAAACACACCATCAATTCCAATATAGAGGTAAAGACACGTTTCGACTGGCTGTACTTCAAAAGAGGAAAAAAAAAATTGAGTACTCGATGGGGCTGATATCATGGTTACCGTCTGGACGTGTGGATGCCATTCCGGACCGTCCGCGTCTGGGTGTCCGGGCGGACATCCGGTCCAGTAGGTCCCACCCCCCAAAAAATAGTTTTGGGATTTTTTTACTATTTCCCGGCCCTTTCAGAAAGCCAAAATGGGCTGGGCTGACACTGTGTGTGTGTGTGTGTGTGTGTGTGTGTGTGAGAGAGAGAGAGAGAGAGAGAGAGAGAGAGAGAGAGAGAGAGAGAGAGAGAGAGAGAGANAGAGAGAGAGAGAGAGAGAGAGAGAGAGAGAGAGAGAGAGAGAGAGAGGTGCACAGGCTGGATACTGCCTTGACGTAAGTAGGGCTAAATCCACTCCCTGTCTGTAAACCTTCTGTAACCTTTTCTTTTCTTTTCCTTTCTTCTCTCTTTTCTTCTTTTCCGGACGTCAATCTGGCCGGGCCTCATGCTAGTGTCCGGGTGCTGGTCCAGGGTAACCATGGTTGGTATTGACCGCCATTTTTTCAGTCGGTTGGAACCCTATCGAGTACTTGATTATCTTTCAAAATATAAGAACTGCACTAGAGAGTACAAAAAGTGTCAAAGAAGGGAGTCCTGCCGGGCGCCCTAAGGGACTCCCTCACGGTGGTAAGAGAAAGCAATTGCCACAAACCCATCTGTGATCATTGAGCTCTAGCTGGGTGGGGAGCAGGGGTAGGAGACGGGAGGGTGGGAGGGGAGGATGCCATGAGATGAGAATGAAAGCAGGGGCGACAGCCAAACATTGACGATGCTTGGACGTCTCGCATCAATCTGGATGTGCTTTTTGCAGAGATGCATAGCAGTTGAATGAACTTCCGCACAAACACATTCAGATTCAAGGGTTGAGTTATTTTCCCCGACTTGGCGCAGTCAAGCAGTCTATTCTCCTGCTCAACAAGATGGCCGCCAATTGCAGCACTTTCAAATGTTGGCGTCCTTCCCATCTTGGGAAATGTGATGTCGCCATTTTATTTTGTTTAAGGTCTTTAAATTTTAAAATTACTTTTCTAAGTTTTCTTCCTTTTGTCAAGGTGTCACACAGGTCATAATAGGCCATGACTCATGTGCTAGTGGAACCATGCCCCTGCTGGCTGCTTCTGAAGCAAGAAGTGAATATGTTCTTTCGAAATCACAACAGCTCATGAGTACTCAAGAGGCTCTGCTTGACTGTCTTTTCAGATACTGCTAAATACATCACTCTTCAAACCCGAGGATTCCACAAGCTGCCGAGAGACCATAGACAGGCAGCAGCAGGCAACCGACCAAGTCTGGGGTGAGTTCCTCCTACTACTGGAGGCGGAATATCGGGCTGACTGGACCAAACTGGCGCGCGAAATGCGCAACAATCCAGACAAGCAGCAACAGCTTTACAGAGGCTTCTTCACCGAATTACTAGGTGATGGCAGAATAGGCACAATAGCCAGGGGAAGACTTTGTCTCCATTGGCCTCATACAGACGAACTCCCCGCAGGACACGCAGGTCACACCATAGACCGCCTGGTGTTCCCCTGAGGCAACGCAGGATAAGTGTCCCTTGCATGAAGCCGGACACAAGGCAGATGGGTGGAGAAACAGCAGCTATGCATCTGAGGCACAACCAGTAAGCTCACCAACTGTGTGCGGCAGGGGGACCACAAGGCAGCAGGGGGACCATCCAGGCTAGGCTGTGTGGCCGTGAACGGTATTTCTCTCACAGCCTGGACAAGCGAGTCCCCCGTGGTTTCCCCGGGGGGCTAACACCGCCGAGTAGGCTAGGGAAGAAAAAGACGGCCCCGGAGAGGACAGAGAAGAGGGCACAGGGCAGGAGAACTGTGGTGGTGGTAGTTATTTTCCAGCATAGCGTCACAATACAAGGAAGTGTAGAATGGGCACACCAGGCACAACAAGGGGAAGATCACAAAGAGCAAAGTTACAGAGAAGGGGCAGAGCAGTGGTAGATCCTCCCAAAGAGGGAGCAATCAATGCCGCTGTCTCAGGGCCTCCCGGCCATAGCAGGGAGGAGCGTGGGGAGAGTATTACTGTTGTAAGGGACGCTGGACCTGCTCTCCAGCCATTACAATAAAAGGTTTCCCTTGGAACAACAACAAGCGGATGCCCACCGCAGAAGCGGCCGTGAATGCCTGGAAGACCATGAGACAGGAATACCACGATGAAGAACATGCCATCCTCAAAGAGGCTATTCGGAAGTCGTATTGTCAGATCTGGCAAGACCCTCACCATGTCTTCTCTGAACTACAAGACGATCTCAATATACAGTGGAAACACTGGAGGGCAGGAGAGATGGCCTGGCAAAGAAAACCTCTGGAAGACTTTGCAGTCCCGTTCCTCCCGACCAATTTTCTGCTGATCTCGTAGAACCCCGCCGCACAATGGCTCATGCCTCCCTCATGCAGCGACCTATCCCGCCTGCCCATCTGCTACACCCAGCACTGTCCTCCCCCCCCCGCCCTTCTCCCACCCCCATACCTTCAACCACCCTGTCTCTTCAGATGTTGCAGACAAAGGGGGGCAACTGGGTGACTTCAAGACAACGGATCGTCAAGAGAGGAGCGACAGCAGACAGGGGTCAGAGGCTACATCCGGTTGCGCACAAGAGATCATCAGACATGGGATGCCGGTTACATAGCAAACAGTGGATCCACATCCGGGCACTCTGCAAAGTCGTGGGGTAAGAATAACCTCAAACCTCAAGGGGACGACGTCAACATCTGGACGTCTTCAAGACGCTGTGGCGAACACAAGGACTTCCTTTTACTTGAACAACTTGCCATGACTTGCAATGAAAGAGACTGTACTGTGCTGAGGGTTAGGGGTTGGGGGTTAGGGGATAAGATTATGCTCCCCAGATCCCCCGCATGATGAAGTACCAGAAGAGATCACGACATATCTGGCGCTCAGAGGATGAGTGAAGAGGTAAAGAAGGTTCAACTGCAGATTTGGGTACAGACCAAATTCCCACAGATTGTAGCAGTCTCAAAACATAACTAACACAGTCTTGTTCAAAAACCCATGTTCCAAAGGGTGCGGGCTGGGGAACGGGAGGTCAGCTTGCCTACATGCACTGGGGCCCATTCATCGGTGATAGAGCCTGGCTCCATGACTGAAGGGAAATAGCAGCCATGGGACTCGGGTTTACTACCACCTAACTAAAGATGTCATGTAGGCAAAAGACTTACATTATTGAGTAGGTGTATGGCTTTATTGAGAAATCGCCTCCTTCGAGGATGGACCATACAGCTACCGGTTACCACAATCAAACAAACAAACAAACAAACAAAAAAAAAAAAAAAAAAAAAAAAAAAAAAAGAAGAAGAGAATTTAGAGGGGTTTGCTATGACCTTGTGCGAGAGCATGTGGATCAATCCAAATGTATTTGGTGTACATGCTGGTCCACATGCCTGGGGAATGCTGAGCAGTGGAGCAAGAACCTTAAAAAAGAAAGCAAAACAAGAAAAAAGAGGTAAGAAAGCAGGAGGAGTGGAGGAAATGGTTGAAAATCAGAGGCCTGATTGGCTATGATAGGATGACTAAGATTACTTTTAGAACCTTGCTCCTACGCCAATCAAAACCTGTTCTGAGAGAATTGGCACACCCCGCTAATCGAAATGCTCCCATAACAAATGAAATAGGGGAGACGTGCAAATATGCTAGACATTACTTTGCTGATATTGTGACATCTAGGCGCACGCAGGATTCTGCTGACTCAGACCTCTCAAGGGTATCAACCTTCTGGGATTCGCTGCGTCTCAGTCTCCCGACATCAGCCAAACAATGCTAGGATGCCCCCTTCTCTTCTCAAGAATTATTTGAAGCGGCCAATGCGATGGCCACAGGTAAATGCCCAGGGCTAGACAGATTACCAATTGAGCTCTTCATTTGTACATGGGATGCCTTTGGCCCTTTTTTTGGCCAAATTTTCAATAACTTACTCCAGTCAGGGAGGCTTCCCAAAGGGTGGCTCACAGGGGTCATCTCGCTCCTATATAAGAAGGGTGATAAAAAAGAGGTAAGAAACTATAGACCTATCTCAGTGCTGAATGTGGCATACAAGATCTTGGCAAAGGCCCTGGTGATCAGATTGGGCAGGCACTTGCCTCAGCTTATTGGCTGGGAGCAAGGTGCCTTTGTGAAAGGAAGGACGATCTTCGACAACATCATGGCTACCATACAGGCCCTAGAGATTATCGGTAAGGAAAAGAGAGAGGTGGCTATGCTGCTCCTTGACATGGAAAAAGCCTACGACAAGGTAGTCTGGGCTTTTGTCTTTACCACTCTCTCCAAAATGAAGTTTGGGGTAGGTTTTTGTAGATGGGCCAAAGCAATGTACCAAGATGCAACATCAGTGGTAATGGTTAATGGCAGTCTTTCAGAACCCTTCCCTCTTTCCAGATCCTTGCGACAAGGGTGCCCCTTGGCCCCACTTCTGTTTGTTATACAATTAGAAATGCTTCTCCATAATGTTGGGCAAAGGGCGCAGCGCTACCGGGAGCGCTGCGCCCCGGCAGCATCCAATCAAGGTCACCGCCACGGAGAGGAGCCGCGCGCGCCGGATAACTGCACTCAGCAAGGAAAATTGCGCGCGTGCGCTCGACGATTGCGCGCGATTGGGCGCGCGCCCTGAGCTGAAAATTGGACCACCGGTAGTCTACGCTGAGGAGCTGAGGTGGTCCAAATTTCAGACCAAACGGTCCAGCGGATCATGAGATATCGAAGTCTTAGGGCGCGCCATGAAATTCGAGCGTGTCGGGCGATGAGGACGACGGGGGGATGGAATGGCATCTAAGCCTTCAACCTCAACACCTGCTGTTTCCTGACTTTTGAAAGCACGTCTACTGCCATCTCTCTACTTTGCGCTTCAAACGAGTGATGCTACAGGATAGCATGCCGGATGAAGGAGGGTACTGCTTATTTGGGCACTACTCTAGGAGTAATCACTAGTGCTCTTCATCTTGTGACTTTTAGGTGAAGGAGGTCGGCTCGGCGCGAGAAGAAGAAGAGTACAGTGTGTCCCGTGGAGTGGGAGGAGGATTGTTAGGGGATAGTGAGTGGGAGGGCTTCGAGGAGAGAATCCATTCCGTCAAGTGAGTAACGAGATTAGTCATCACCGTTGYCATCATCAACAGCATCATCATCACCATCATCTTCATGTTCAGCATCGAGGTGGAAAGAACGTGACAGCGGGAGTGTCGGGCAACAGAAGGACAAAGAGGAGCAGCAGCAGCAGCATTATCAGTAGTAGTAGCAGCATTTCTGACATCATCATCATCATTATGTGCATCTTTATTGGCGAGTCATCATTATCTTCATCATCAGCTTCATCATCACCATCGTAATCATCATCATCATCATCATCATCATCATCATCAGTATCATCATCATCAACATCATCATCATCATTATCTTCATCATCATCGTCAGCATAACTGACATATCATCATCATCATCATCATCAATATGAGCATCTTCATTGGTGCGTCATCATCATATTCATCTTCATCATCATCACCATCATCATCATCATCATCATCATCATCATCATCATCAGCAGCAGCAACAGCAGCAGCAGCATTATTGATATCATCATAATCATCATCATGAGTATCATCATTGGTTAATCTTCATCATCATTATCATCATCTTTATCATCAGCATCAGCATCATCATCATCATCATCATCATCATCAATATCTTTTTGTTATCAGTAGAGTTTGCTCTTCAAAGCTTCGTGTCGCTTTTCGTATCATCATCATCATTCCCGTTATCATTATCTTCAGGGCGCTATCCTTCGCCTCCAACAAAATCCAAGTGGAATGACAATTTGGTGAGGGGGTAGGGGAGAGCCCGGCCCCGCCGGGGTTTCATTAGGAGGGAGGTGGAATCCTGGAGGGGGTATGGGCAGATTGTGAGGAATACTCTTTTCTGGGGCTGGGCATCAAATCTCAGCGGGGGCATATTAGAGTAAAGGGATAAATAGGGTAATGGAGAGAATGGAGGTGTGCTGAAATTCTTGGCTATCATTATCTGATTATTGGTATATTAAGCTTTTTGGTGTTCTGAAATTYTGGCTGCATCTCGTATTCTTCCACATCCGGGATATAGGTCTTCAGAGATGGTTGAACCTGGTCTGATATTTTCTGAGTTGCTCTGTTCTGTGCCCTTGGTTTGCCGATGCCAGAACGACGCTGGCCAGAGCTGGGGCGTTGCCCTGTAACCTGTAAATAGCAGGCTGCAGGAGTGTGAGGCCTTGTAGAGAGATCTGGGGTTTGCTGAGGGTGGAAGGCATTCCAGTGGTGAACCGGGGGGGGTTGAAAGGAGGCGAGAAGAGATCAGCTATGGTTGATGTTGGTCAGGTTGTTTCTGTCTCTGTACTATAGTGTCCTGGTATAGGGAGGGCTAGGAGTTGTACTGGGATTAGGAGCCCAGAATAACTGATATAGCATCATCATCATCACACCATTAGTTTCATCATCTGATTATTGTTATATTAAGCTTTTTTGTGTTCTGAAGTTTTTGGCAGCATCTAGCATTCTTCCACATTCGGGATATAGGACTTGGTCCTTACCCACTAGTTTAGGAAGGTACCTAGCTAAACGAACAGCTAGTACTTTTGCCAACAGTTTGTAAGAAACATTTAGTAGTGAAATGGACCTCCAATTTCAGACATCTGATTTCTTTTTTTTTTTTATGTAACAGCATGATTACCCCTTTCATCATGTTTTTGGTTAGTGAACCCCCGTTCAACACTCCATTATAAATTTTCAGTAGCATTGGACTAATAAAGTTCCGAACTGCCAGGTATAGTTTTATTGGCAGACCCCGTTCTGGCCCGAAATGGCTCTACTGTTTGAAAAATTATACGTATAGGTACCCAACTCCAGTATGTTTTTTTCGGAGGGAACCTGTATTGCAGGCCGATGGGCCTTGATGGACCCTGTAGTTAGGCTGAGGGCCCTCTACTGGCTCTGATAAGAGCATGGCGGAAAGACGAGAGAAGGCGACAACCAAGTGGCGAACATGGACAAAGTGCTCAGTATGATCTCGAAGAGATAGCGTACGCAGTAAATCTCCGTATAGGGAAGGCACAACATATCGGGGGATTCCAGCCCCGGTATGTTTTTTCGGAGGGAACCTGTATTTCAGGCCAATGGGCCTTGATGGACCCCTGCAGTCAGACCGAGGGGCCTCTACTGACTCTGATAAGAGCATGGCGGAAAAACGAGAGAAGGCGGCAACCAAGTAGCGAACAAAATGCTCAGTATGATCTTAAAGAGATAGCGTACGCAGTAAATCTCCGTCTGAGAACCGACAGGACGCGAGGACGATAACGGACAAAATGATGACTTCAGCAATGAGCTACAGCCAAAGAACGGTGCTGCTAGTATCACACGCGTGGAAAACGTGTGTGGCTTCAATGAGTTTATTAAATTTTTTTTTATTGTTTGGGTTTTTTATATATTTTTATTTTAATTTTGCCTCAAAAGGAGAGCTAAGGCCGTGATGAAGTATTTAACCGCGGACAGTTGGAATCCGCTACAGCTTGAGCTGATGGAGGAGAAGGGCTGTACGGGTGAAGTGTGGCTGCGCCCGATCTTCTGATGTAGTTTATCTGTGATATGTAAACTCCAGCTACATTATTATCATTTTGAGTTAATCTCATGTCTCCGGGCCATTTACCTGTCGCCATTTGCTTGGCTGCCCAGTGAAGCTCATCTGAGGTAATTAGTCTTTCAATATCTAGATTTCCCTTAGTGTGAAGAACCATGTTTGAGTATTTTCAAAAGTTTGATGAAGTTCTCAAATTTGTATTGAAGTTATCGAACGGTATACGGGTTGTCAGTGTGTCATGAAAATAAAGGCATGCATATTCACTCATAGTTTCTAGCTGGTCTGGGATTTGGGGAAACACCGAAAAGAGGTGGGCCCACTCCAGCATGGGCGTGTGTTTATTATGCAGCAACATCATTCTGAACGTGTCCTTTGTCATTCTATCCCCCATAATTATGTTCTTTGGGCCAATCAATATTTTCATTGTTCTTGTTGTTTGATTTCACGTGCTACTTATTGTTGTAGTGCTCTCTTCCGGACTGTTGTCCAATAAGCATAAAAAATCGGATGTTTTTCAGACTCTTTCTCTGCTTTACTTATTTTTTGGGTGAGCTTAAATTCATGTTTCTTGCTGTGGAATGCCCTTATCTGCGAAATATTACTCAACGATCCCTGCAAAATCCAGAAGCCTACATCTGTCCAATCCTCCTTTGAGTTGAAGAGGGGTTTCATGTCTTCCCATTCCTTTAAATGTCGCTGGATCCAGACGATAACTTCAGGGTCTTGTAGGTGTACTGTGTTAAGTTTAAAATAAGAGTGTCAAAACTTTCGTTATTGTGTGAGTTTGAAAGTTGCAGTGATCAGAGAGTGATCCGAGATTGAAGAAGAACCAGTTTTTATTTTGCTGCAACAATCGTTAGGCGTATCTCGAATGAGGAAAAAATCCAGTCGTTTTCTCACCAAAGGGGTTTGTGATCCAAACTAGGAATATCCAGGGTTGTCTGGGTTCAGCAGCCTAAAAGCGTTTGTTAGCCCCTTATTCGTCATAAAGACCTTAAGGAGGCTAATGTCTATTCTGATAGGCTCTGCTTTAGAACGGTCAGGCCCAGGGTTTAAAATAGTGTTTCAATCTGCTGCAATTATTAAATTTGGAGAATTTGCAATAAAGCTTATCTTTCCGAAATAAACTTCACCCTTTCACCATAACACACGGGCAGGTATGCTGACATGACAGACCAATCCTCCTTTTCAATGGAAAAGCTAACCCACACTCAACGTCCCCATATGTCAGCCATGTAGTCAAAAATCTGGATATCTAAGTTCTTATGAAACAGGATCCCCACTCCTCCACTCGTTCCCTGGTCACCTTGGCCCCCTCTTGCTGGGCTCCAGAAATGTGGGCCCGACCACCACTTTTTGGTTTCCTGTAGGTGAGATTCATCCAATTTCGATTCTTCTACACAAATGATTTGAGCGTGGTTTTTATGAATGCAAGATTTAAATCTGCTACGCATGTATTTAGTGCCTGTATTATTCAAACCTCGAACATTCCATGATACTATATTCAAGTTTGAATTATTCGGCATTCAAGCTAGGGAGGTCTTTGTTGCCATGGATGCGGCCTCTTGTCAAAGAGGATAACTCTATTTGCTTCCTTCTCCTCACTCCGTCCTAGTTGGTGTGGAAATATTTTCATCCAACCAGGGAGATTGCAGAATGACTGACAATGAGTCATCGAAGAGGATTCCCCTGTGCATGATTGCATCATTCAACCACTTTGCGATGAGTTTGGCTGTGAATCTCTTTAATAAAATCAAGTCAAGTTCCTCGTTCAGGTCAGAGTCAAGTATTTCCAGAGAGAACCAGCCCCAATCGAGGGTTTCCAGTTTATCTTTAATTGCATTGTCCATTTTCGCGTTCAAGAAAACAAATAGAAATCCCATATTCCCTTTATCCATAGAAATAGTGTGGACCCCTGTCCGCGGCCACTGAATAACCCGGCACTGCACGCATTACCTGCGAGAGAAATGCACCTTGGGGGGCAGTCTAGTATTAGGTGTCTCGCTAGGAAGGAAAAACATGCATATTAACCCGTAAAAATGTTGTATGCCCGTAGGGTCGGCTCGCGATGGTACTACAATAGAATAGAAATGGTACTCTGGGATGGGTTGGATCCTCCCGTCTGGGCAATCCGAATGGATGGCGATTGAAAGGCTGTACTGTCAGGCCGGGCATCTGACCTTTATAACAATCCTGGGTTTTTGAAAAAAAAAAAAAAAGGAATAAGTGATTTTTTCTTTTTTAAAATCACGGATTTTATAAGTATTTTATTTGCCTCGATCGTTGGCAGTTCCATGGATCCATCAGCCAATTGTGTGGCTAGGATCTTAACCCCTTTACTCGAGTTAGCGAAGATCAACGGGACTAAAAATCTAGGCGTGTCTTCTTCTACTCTGCCCAGTGTTTCCATCGGTACGACCCACGATAGACCCTCTCCCATGCCCCCTTCTGCCGTAGCACCTCTGGACTTTGGTCCCCTGTCGTCCCCCGACCCTCTTGCTTTCTTTCCATCCCCACTTCCCCCCCCCAAACCCGAAAACGAAACATCATTTTTTTGTACTTTCTTTACGTACTTCGTTTGCTTTTGACAAAGTCATCATTGCTCCTCTTTCCAACTGAGACTCTCTGGATTTTGAGTTTTATGAATCCGAATCCGACGAGTCTTCGTTGTGACCAATCTGCCCCAAGCCCTCTGTTCCACAATCCGACGCTGCCCCTGAGTTGAGGTTTGCTTTAGAGCCTTTATGATTTATTTTCTCCTTGCTTCTCTTTTCCCTGTCTTCCGGTAATAGATCCTTTTTACCTGCCCTTTTTTTCCTTGCAGTTTTTTCCTTTCTATTTTTGTTGTGTTGGTTTCCCCTTTGCCCCTGTTGTATCTGTCTTTCTTCCTTCCGGACTTGGGATCGGTACCAGTTTTGATGCCCAACTCTGACTCGGATATCGTATAAATCTTGAGGTCGGTGGGGAATCGCCTTCTAGGACAAAGCCTGAGAAGGGTGGGATCGGGAACTCCGACGCATTTGAATGATCTGCAAAAGGGTTCGCTTCCACATTCCCTGAACAACGATCATTATTCTCATAATGGTAAAACATCCTGCAACGCTCACACTAGGGTGTTGCCTGAGAGATGATTTCAAAAAAGAATCCCTCTGTCCCGGGATTCTTACTACCAACCTTGGCTTTACCCATACCTTGGAGGACACGTCCAAATCTAAACGAACCGATCCTAGTTTTGGATCGTCTTCGTCTTTTTCCATTGGATGGACTTTCAAGATAGAGTCGAAAGTTTGTTCCACCACTGCGTACATAGCCGACATCAATTGAAAGGGGTCTCTCAAACATCGGATCCAGAAGTTGCTATCCAGAAGTTGCTCATGCCAACATCTTTGAAAACCCTCATTTCTGGTAAGGTCATCCCTAAAACGAACTGAATATAATATTTTTTTCCGTTCGCAGTCCGAACCTGGTCTTTCTTCTTTTGGATCATCCATCGGATGATGGAAGGTTCTGAGGAAACAAACGACGCTAGATTTTTCCCCTCACTTTGGTAACGCCCTCTTTTGACACTCTCATCTAAGATCCCTGCATCATACGAAGCATTTTCATGAACTCTGACCAATTTTTTCTTGAGGCTATTGGATAGAGCGTTTACCTCGTTTAGGAACACTATCATCACAACGTGCTCTTTTAACCATTGAATATTCAAATTTGAAAATTCCTCGTTTAGACTAAACCGAGCTAAATCCTCCTCGATCTCGACGACCTCTATGTTGAGGCCGGGCGGTAAGATCCCATCTCTAAAGCAAGCGGTGAGGAGGGTGCAGATGTGTTCCTTCTCTTCAATTGTGCATTGCCTGTGTAACGCTTGATTGCCCGGGGGAATCAACATTCCTCTCATCCCCAAACAACCAATTAGAAAGAATAGGCAGAAGCAAAGGAGGGTTAGACGAGGCTTGTCAACCGGAGTAAATTGGTTACCAAACATGAAAGCCAGACTCGATAGGATTCAAGGAAACAGGGTTATACCTAATGTGGTATAAAGTTACCGCACTCCCGAATTGGGAGTAGTCAAGATGCACAGTCTTCTTCAACGAACCGACGGTTCTGATGATGCTGGAGTTGATGCTGACGTCTCCTTCTCACGAAAGCAGAGCTACCGAGCTATGTTCCCCTCTGGCCGCGGCCGAGTTCGGTCGTGGCCGTGGCCGCCGACCGTGGTCGGGCCCCCCCCGGCCGTGGCCGCTCCAACCGAGAACTTTTGGCCGCGGCCGTGGCCGATCGGGGAGGGGTTTTTAGG
>BFEA01000398.1:941891-958125 GCA_003427395.1 Chara braunii
TTTTTTTCTTTTTTCTGTTTTTATTTTTTTTTACGCAATAGAAAACAACAATGCCCCCCCCCAAAATATGGGCGTGTAGGGTTTTTTGAACCCTACACGCCCATATATATATATATATATTTTTTTTTATGCGCTAAAATATGGAAAAAAAATTGTTGCACCAAACTTGGCTAGTCAGTCGTGGCCGAACCCGGCCGATTTGGCCGACGGCCGCGGCCGCGGCCGAGTTTTCGACCCCGGCCGTGACCGGGCGTGCAACATAGCCGCCGAGGGGGTTAGGAAATCCAGGCCGCTACCTGGTGGAGAGGCCCATCCTCTGAGAGGATGTTACTTGTTCTAGATGAACAGTGGCTTTACCACCCCGAAACCGCCACGACAAAGCTATGGCGGGCAAACGGCCCGATAGTAACCCTTGAATCGCCTTGTTACCGTACCCTCGGGACTGCCGTTGTGAGAAACTCTATGCGCGCTACCGCAATGGCGCCTGGGTCCTAACTCTGGTAGGACCGCCTCCTGTCACTAACCCTAGCGCTAATCTTGCGAACGCAGGATTCATGTAGAATTAGCGTAGAACCGGCGCTACCTTTCTTCCCTCCTACCCTCTTTCATTGGTTCGAAAGGGCCAAAGCATACTACAGAACGGATTTCACGTCAAAGGAAAATTTTACAAAATGATAAAATCTAATAGGTTATTCTCCTGTATTTCGGTACTATTAGATCGCAATACATCAACGGCAGAGCTCCATCCCACCATGCCACACGTGATAGAAAGCTCAGCGTTTAGAAAACTCGACGTTGTAGGTGGGACCAGACCCGTGCTTATCTTTTCTGATTGCACTGGAGAGTTCTTTTTTTGTTTTTTCACAAGAGTACCAACAAAACAACAAAACGGGACCCATTGAAGAAGCTCGGTCCAGATGCTACCGGCTGACCCCTGGCCGGGTGCAGCACCTGCATGTTCCCTTGTTGGAGGCTTGAACTCGGGCTGGCTGCTACAGGGTTCCCCGTGGTACTATAATGATAATAAAAAGGCCAAGACTCAAACAAACTCAGAACCACAAACTGAAAATATGACTCAACACACTCAAAACAAGTTGGAAAACTGGGGTTTCGAGGAGAGAATGCCGGATTGGCGTCCTCAGAGAATGCCGGATTGGCGGGACGCCGGCGCCTAGCACACGCGCCCTAGGGTTGGTAACTTGAAGTTGGATACGTCACGGGCTGACGTGAAGCGAACTTCAGACACGTACCTTGGAGAAGACAGGTATCCCACGTCATTGCTCCTCTTCGTCGCCATCCTAAGATTGGCGACATCATGATAGGAGTACGTGGAGTATTGTTGACTAAGGAAAGTGTGTGTCCACGATCACCACTGGAGACAGAGGATTCTTTCGGCGAAGCGGCGGCATTCATCGGATGTGAAAGACTATTTATAGTCTGATCATAACAGAAGTCAAATGGTTCCTACAATCTATAGGTTAATTATAATCTAGGGGGGGCAGATACAGTTGAGGTCAAGTCAAAGGAAGGGTAAGAAGCGGGACTGGCAGCATTGAAGCATCATCTGCAACATTGTCATAGCTAAGGGCTTAAGGAGTGATTCAAAGGTGACAGGATTATCCAGAACTGATCCAGAAGGGGCGCTAGTGGGAAACATTGGAGGAATCAGTGGGAGGTAACGTAAATAGAGGTACGTGCGATCTCCATATTCTCATCCTCCCCAAGACCAATCCCCTACATCCTAATTTTCCCCGTACCCCTTCAGATATTGTATTCTCTCTCCAGCCAGAAACTGTTGAATCAAAGGGAAAAAGCAATTAATCGATAATTGACAAAATCAACGAAAGAAACACAACACCGTTAGGAAATAGGGAATTCACAGCTTAAATAACCCCAACGGCAACCGCTCTCCCATTGGCAGATTAGTCATCCCCAGTTGATCTCTCACCATCAGATTCGTCATGCCCTTTCGTCTGTCTTAGTGGTCTGATAGCAAAGTGGTTTTCCCATCCACCTTCCTAAATCCATCCACCCACAGTAACCGTTCTTACACCGTCTGATTCGTCATTCCCTTTTGTCAACCTTCGCAACCAGATAGCGAAAGGGTCTTCCCATCCACCTTCTTGTAACATTTCAAGACAATCTTGATTCTCCATAACAACTCTCTTGGATCCACATTATCAACATTCCTATCCCCTCTCCCTGTCAGTCTCATCTACACTTCTAAAGGATTACCATCCCCTCCTCCTGCCAACCGTAATCCCTAGATCTACTAGCAGAAATCAGCTCCTACCTTGCCTTCATTCCCCTTAAGCAATCATTCCTCCCTGTCCTCCTTCACTCCCTTTCTTCGCACGTAATCAAACCGAAGGAACAGAATGTTCAATATGCCCTCGAAAAGGGCAAAGGGGCAGGACTCGCTCCTGTTTTATCAAGAAGCAATGTGCCACAGTCTTCTTCGACAGTTGGGAGCGATACCGTATGCGAGACCCAATACTCCTACTCATGCTCATTACCAGATATCATCAATACCCAACACGAATGGGAATATTTGGAAAATGAGGAATGCGGCAAAATGGCTATCCCAAACGGAGCAGTCAACAACGAACAGGGAACGGTTGACCCACACTCACGAAGAACATCTAATTGAATTCCCCCCCCTCTCCAGAGAAGGAACCCATCAGCATTACTCCCAGAAGGAGAAGGGGGAAACAAGGACTTCACAACAGAGGGGGATCCGTTCTCATCACCTAACCCCAGGTGAGAAGGGGGAAAAAGCATCATCGTCTCAGCAAGGAGGGAAATCTCACTCCCCTCATCCTCTCAGCACAATACATAACAACAACTCGCAGTCCCAGACACATCACAGGAATTCAGAAGACCAATCCTCAAAAAATAACACAGGAAAGGAGACAATTACGAAGGACAGAATAATGCAAGACCAAGATGAAATGCTTACGGAAGAAGAAAAATGGTTGGAACAGAATGTGGGAGGCCAAGGATCCCTCCAGGATATAAAGGAAGAGTCACCTCAAGAACCATACGAGACATGGGCTCAGAGGGTAAGGACGACACTCCAGGACAAAACGCTCAATGTGATCAGGTCAGTGTTAGGTCCTCCAGGAACTCTTGCAGAAGAATTAAAGATTCCCCTTAGAAATCTTTCTTCTGCGAGAGCTTATTTCCTTTCTCTCTTTCTCCTCCCTTCAGAACAGAAAGTGATTGAACAAGGGGGAAGAAAAACCTTAATGAAATCCTATCCGACAGAGAAATTGCCAAAAAGGGACGCCATCTACACAAAACATGCGAGTAATTGGATTTTTTTACGACGAGGGGGCAAACAGATCGACGAATGATAAAATTAAATGGATTTGCAAAAGGCTGGAACGAATGAAAGAAAGCACAGAAGCAGTTTCAGAATTCTTTTTAATTCAACCTATCTCCCCAACAGTCTTTACAGTGCTCTGTCTCTTTGAGAAAGACAAAAAGATGATTGATAGCTGGAAAAAACTCCTCTGGGGTACTTCCGAGGTTAGAATTTACCCGTGGGTACCCAAGAAAATCACTCCAGAGGAAAAAAGGGACCAGTTGATGAAGGACTTTTATTGGGTAGAACAAAGACACATACCGATAGAAATCCAAACAGCCTTTGTACATGACTTTGGGCAACAGTTCAAAATAATGGATTTTATAGATCCACTCCCATCCCATGTAGCTAAGAGAGATGACTATTTAATGCTTGCACTGGACTTATAAAAAAATCAGCCGTTCTCTATGGATGACATAATCTCATACAAAATGGGTGGAAGAGTTTATCAAATACATACAACACATAAATTCATACCCTGGTGCTTTAAATGCAAAGCATATGGTCATT
Source organism: Chara braunii (assembly GCA_003427395.1). Classification (NCBI taxonomy): domain Eukaryota; kingdom Viridiplantae; phylum Streptophyta; class Charophyceae; order Charales; family Characeae; genus Chara; species Chara braunii. The sequence continues at coordinate 945,769 of BFEA01000398.1, forward strand.
TGAGCACAGAATTCGCTTGCCCGCTACACCCACAGCACGTGTCGATAACGGAGCAGAGACTACACAAAGACCTTGTGCGCCCGTATCGATGGATGTCGGGGGTCCCGGGACACGAGAGGTGGGTTTACAATGAGAAAACCAATGCAATGGGTAAACCGATAGGGTGGTGCTGGGAAGGCAGAAATGACCAGCGTAAGACTCCACGCCCGCCGGCAGACTGGCTGTCACCTCACCTCTTACCTCAACAGCAGGGACATCAACAATCCTATGGAGCACAAGGTAAACTTGAAAACCAGAACAAACATGGACAACAGGTTAGTCATCAAAATAGAAGAGGTCAACATATTCCTCAAGAACCTTATGCTCAGGACATGCAAAAGAAACAACAAAACCAGGACTCAACACACAACGGACAAAAAATTACAGAGGTAGAAGAAAACATAGCTGACATGGGAAGTAAAAAATCACTCGGTCCCTCTCCGCAAGCATATATACAAAAAAGGGCCCAATCAAGCACTATGGAATGGAAGGAAGTAGGGAGGAAATCTAATAACCCTCACCAGATCACCAAGGACTATGAGACACATCAACAACAAACAACACAACAACTGCAACAACAACAACAACAATAACAACAACAACAACAAATGGGACAGCAAACACATATGGAACCCTCTAAAGTTGCTCAACGAGAACAACATAATATATTGAATGGTATAACAGAACAGAGGGGAGACAGTGAAACCACGGTGGACATGGAGATAGATCAATTGAAAGAATTTTTTTCACAAGATGAGATGGAAGTAGAAAATGCCCCGGTAGCACCCTCGACGTTCGCGGTTATGGGGGTTAGAAGCGATGAACACAATTCGTTAATGGAACTACAGAACAACCTACATAGGATGACGCTATGGCTCATTGCAAATCTGAAATTCAAGATTCCAGCAGAACAGGGAGTAGACTGGAATCAAACCCAAACTTATGTCACATCTCTCCTCATGACTAGTGGTAGTCTGAAATCGGCGCTTCAATACGGTCTACCTTCACACGCAGCCTGGTCTGATATATGCGATAGACTTCTCCATGCTGTAAAAGGGAGACTGTCAATATCTCTTCCCCCAGACTCAACAGACCCAGGAAGTCATATCATTCTATCTCAGGATAGCCCAGGCAGAGAAAAGAAACAGGATGCCAGAATGGAAACTCAAATTTTCAAAGGGGCCAGAAGAATGAAGGAACTGGCGAGGAAAAAAGTCGACCAAATGAAGCTCAGACACAAAGAATACAATACAGAAATGAATCTCAAACAGCGCAGCAGGTATTCACAGAGTCACAGCTTGGTATTGTTAAGAAGGGTTGGGAATCAAAAGAGTTCACTGTGTAAGTTGAACCTAATTCCAAGAAGAAAGCCAATCTCAAAACATGGCCCAAAAAAAAAAAAAAAAGGTAAAAATAAAATTTTAAGATGTCATGACCAGGCTCTGATCTTCCACCACAGTATCACAGAACAGGTTCTGGACTCCGAGCAGGTAAATGGGAAAAGCACAACAACGCAGTTGATCCTCACATCTGCTCAAATGAGAGTCCAAAACTCAGACAAGGCAGAGGTAGCAGATCTCTCTACAATGGCCTCCAAGGGAAATACTATCTAAACTGAGAGTTATAATGAACCAAAATTTGTGGTAATAGTTTCTCCAATCACAGGGGGGAAAAAAATTCTCCAATTAGAATCAACGAACCGAAAACAGAGAGAAAATGTCCTCCCTACTAGTTGAGGAGGACCGCTGTGCTACTCCTCTTAAGCACGGAACAATAACTCTTCAAGGAGGTCTAAGTGGGTACCCCCACAGGTCTACAGACAATGAAGACGAAGCAATTGACCTCACCCAGGACTCCCAGGAACCGCAATCTGTGTTCACAGCTACAGAGGGGTCGACTGTAGAGCAGGGGGAACAGGAAGAGGGAGTGCCTGAAGAGCAGGGAGAACAGGTTGAGATTCTTTCGAAGTCATCACAGAAGGTGGCACTGACGGATCTCACGAGTAAAAGGCAAAAGCTCAGAGCACGTCTCACATTGCTGGACAAACAAGTTTCCCTATCTAAATCTGGTATATTTTATCTCCAGTAAGATATAAGGAAGGTGGGTGGGAAGCGGGCCTCTCAGTAATTGACCCCTCCCACTATGGGGAGATCACTTTATATGGAACAGACATTCTGACAGATAGATCGGAAACAATCCAATGGATAAAGGAGAAATTCCCAACAGGGGAATACATCTCCTCACCAACATCACCAGGACTGGAGAGTATAGCAGAGTGTGATATATTTATTAAGTGCAAAATAACAGACTCTCCCTCTCTGAAATGGATGAACTCATAAATGATTAAGGATTTACAAATCCTTAAAATAAAACCCAATCAGTTTTGGTCAGAGGAGGATATCATCACCCTGCTCCTCAAACTAGTGAGTGAGGCCTCCCTCAAGAAAGGAGGATTTCTTGATAAAGTAACATGGGAAAAACTACAGTAAAATGGGGAGTAAAAATGAGGAAGTGAATTTAATAGACCTCCTTTATAATAAAGACAAAAATTGGAAATGTCTCAAGAGAAATGCTGACTTGGACCTCAGATCCCTAAATGTAAACGGAATTGCCTCAGCCAAATACTCTAAGTCCCAAGCAGTAATGGAAATGTCAAAAGGGGTGGGAGGGAAGGTGTGGCCTGATATTATTTGTGTCCAGGAGACACACTTAATGAACACAGATTCTCACAACCACGCTCACAAGGAATTCTGGCCTCATATGGCGTATAGGGCCCATGCCCCCAAACTTGGGAGCGCAGGGGTGGCGATATGGGTTCCTCCAGATTCTAAAGTTGAGGTTCTCAGATGGGAAGTTGACCAGCAGGAAGGAAGATGGGGATATATACTGGCAATGCTGGAATTAGAAGTGGTCAGTATTCTAAATGTTTACGGACCTAACGATGTTGGGGAATGCCAATACTTTTTTGAGACATTACTTCCGCACCTCTCGGTAGGGATCCCAGTTATTATGGTAGGTGACTTCAATGCGGCACCGGATCACAACCTGGACAGATGGAATATACCGATGACATGCCCTCCATATATAGAAACCGACGAACTAATTATATCTAAACTCTGCAGTTCTTACAACCTCTTTGATACCTTCAGGAGACTGAACCCTACCACTAAGGTTTTTTCCTGCTTTACTACGAGACATTCAAACAAACCTACTAAGTCCAGGATTGATCTAATTTTAACATCAGAAGATTTACAGGGTGGGCTGCAATTTGCAAGTATCCTACCTAGAAGTCCACATCAAGGTCTGGACCATGCGATGTGCATGACGGTCTTCTCCTTTCGAAAAAAGCCTGACCAGGGCAGGGGGTTCTACAAACTAAATACGTCCCACCTCAAGGATCCTAACTTCCTCCAATATCTGGAGGATGTATGAGAATTTTGAAAAACGCAGAAAGCATGCATTGGTAACAGTATCACGTGGTTCAACAACGGCCTAGCATTCCTAGGACGTAAATGCAATGAATATTCCAGAGCCTTGGCAAAATCAAGAAATCAAAAAGAGCGGGAAATTCTTCAGAGAATCCAAGAACTTCAAAAAAGGGAAGAAAAAACGGACAGTCTAAATCTAGAGCAAATGGCAATGGAAATCCAATCACTAGAGGATCAACTAATTAAATACATGGAATCTATGATAAAATTTCGGATATCCGGCAGACCAATTTTATCCGGAATTTTCAATCCAGATGAATTTTCCGGATGAATTCCGGATATGGAAAATGCGACCCTGCGCAAAATATTTTTTTTTACCAAAAAACAAAAAATCAAAAAAATCTGGAAAAAAAATATGTTGTTCAGCTGAATGATACAAACAACATTTGGCTTGAAGGTCATCTTTGATATCTCAACAGATATAAAGATAAAAAATAAAACAGAAGAAGAAAATAATATTAAAATAAAAAATTATAGAATGAATTAAGCATCCCCCCTCTAAACCCCTTTATTCCCTATCTTACCCCTTTTGAACCCTTCAATGCCCTATCAAGCTTTTCATGAAATAGGAATGTAGTTCTACTGTATTTTGCATGCGCAATATCACTTTTTTTTNTTTTTTTGCTTTTTTTTTGGCCTTTTTTTTAATCATCCGGATTTCCGGATGATCCTACCCCCCCATCATCCGGCCAGATAATCCGACCAGATTATCTGGCCAGATACCCAATTTATCATAGCATGGAATACAGATGGCAAGGGTTCAGAAGAAGGGGGAAACTAAGGAAACATCAGATGGAAGGGGACATGGACGCTCGCTTCTTTGCCATGGCTAAAGTAAGGTCAGGTAGAACCACTATAGAGGCCTTAATGAACCCCTTTAATTGCAATGAACCTTATGAAAATAGCTAGGGATTTCTATAAAGATTTATTCACATCAAAAAATTCAGCTATTCCTCCAGAGCTAAAGGAAAAGGACATAGAAGAATTTCTTATTCCCCTCAACAAAACAATAACAGACATACAAAGAGAACATTTGGAGATGTCAATTTCAAAGGAGAAAATTTGGAAGGCACTAATTCTCTTGGAAGAAGAAAAGACATCGGGTATTGACGACCTTCCCAAAGAATTTTGAGAAGCCATGTGGGGTCCCCTTGCACAAGATATAACGGACTATTACCAAGCAATGTGGGAGGCAGGGGACATGGGGGAGATAGCAAATCAAGGAGTCCTCACACTTTTGTATAAGAAAGGGGATAAACTCAACATTCGCAATTACCGCCCCATCACTTTTTTTTACGATGGTCTATAAATTAATAGCAAACGTACTAGCAAAAAAAGAAATCTTACATCACATTCAACAATTCATTTGTGCTTGGCTAGGGGGACCTCAAGGGGGTAAGATAGGCAAAGTAAGTTGGAATGGGGGAAGGAGAGAAATCAAGGAGGATCAAAGGGAGGTTCTCGAGAAGGACTAGTGGCTGATCTTCCATGAATGGACGGAAATAGATCCTGCTTTTCCCTTTCGCTCGCTGTCGGATTTCCCTGACCCCTTCCCTCTACCCTCAAATTGCTTGGTTCCCTTGAGTTGGTTTGGAAATGATTAAAGGAATGAGTATACAAGTTCCGACCATAACCAACAGGAAAATAACTACTAGGTTCAAAGTAAGATCTGGCGCCCCAGAGAGGGGTGAAGAGGTAGCAGCAACAGTGATCCTTCTTCATGATGAACGCTGGTCCTTAGTTGCCAACAGAATTATGATAAAATGGCATGGTTAGTCACAAAATCAATGTTCAGGGACGCTGGACCCGATTTCCTGTAGGTGTTGCTCCCCACCAATAGATGGAGCCTCCTCGACAGTGCTAGCGGCGTCTGCTCTTACCATCACTCCTAGCACCTGCTCGAGTTKTTYKTTYTAAAAAAAAAAAAAAAAAAAAAAAAAAGGGAAAGGGAGGGAACGGTTCTGGGAAGTCTGAGGGAGGGCGCAATGAGAGTGTGGGCTCTATGTTAGTCCAGTCTTTGAAAGTAAGACGGTAATCTCTCATGTCTTCCAAATCCCTCTGTTCCTCTCCCCTATCTCCACTCCATTTTACTCTTGCTATCCATCCCTCTCTCTCCCCTCCTATCCAATATGAGCAAAAGACTGAAATTTGTCTCCTGACATCTCCGATTTGCCTAAAGCGGTCTAGCTGTGCTTTTGTTTCTAACCATCTTTGTGTGAGTTTCGCTTGCACCTGCTGTTGGATCTATTATGTGATTTCTGACCCTTCTACTCTCACCTTTTCCATGGCTAAGGTGCATCTTTGTCACCAAAGTGCCCATAACACTGCTCTCCTTCCAAGTTTGTACATATTTTCTACGAAGGTCGTGGTTGCTAGTAGCGGCGGCCAATGGCCAGCCAATATTGTTTGCTAGGACAACGACCAGGGGATTTCCACTTCCATTTTCCTCCATATGCGGTCCCACCATCTCCATGTGAATTGGGCGATCGGACATTGCATGAAGATGTGTTCAATAGTCTCCACCTTTTTGTGGAAGGGGAAAAAACTCCCAACACCTCTGACACCATGGAAGTAGCAGACCTCTTTGTTCTAAATTAGTGCGATCAGTCAGCCAATAGTTGGTTGGTAGGCAGCGATGAGCAATTTGCCACTCCAGGGAGGTGATCTTCATGGGTTTATATTTTTGTTCTTTGAACCATCAGATTGGAGTCAGAAGAGAGCGATCCACATTTAAGTGTTTGGCCCATCGGTCGTTGATTGTGTCTCTCAAACACCTTTTAGGTCTGAGCATTTTATAGGCCAATTTAATTGATAACTGATATAGACTGGTGTGGCCCAGGACACCCTTCCTCTGAGGGAGCTTCCAAGTCCATTCGGTTTGGTCTAGTGCCAGGTCCTGGATTGGTTTGGAAGGCTGGAACACCAGCTTCTGCCCCTTCTCTTCTATCACTCTCACAAGGTACATGAATGATCTCTCTTTCCATTCAAAGGGGGTTTTGTTTCCTTGAAGGGTGCCTGTTCTGGTGATGGCATAATATTCGACCAGGACAGTTTCGGGGGAGACCATGTGTACCTGGCCCATCCTTAATGGGGTCTCCATACTCGCCACCCAGTCCCCTTCCTTCAAGGTGGGGCCTTGTTTTAAAATTCGGTACCATGTCAGTGGGATGGTTTCAATCAGGTTGTCAAAAGTTCCTCTATGTGGTGGCAGTACCGCAAAGTTCCTCTCAATTGGTCTCCTGTTTTCCAGTCCCGTCTGTCTTTGTCCCATAGGTTTTCCACCCTGAGCACCCCTCTTTTTACCCAACTTTGCCAGGGCGTGGATGAGCTTATCAGTATGCAACCTTTTGAGTCTGTCACCCACCGATTTCCAAAAATGGGTTGGCGGTAGACTTCCTCCCATCGGTCGGGGAGAGCTTTGTCAGGGAGCGGCAATTTGCGCCAGGTTTATAGCAGAGATGCCATTGTCTGACCGCCCTCCAACCCTTCCCTTCCTTGGGGGAGTTTACGTGGGATTGACCAGAATCGGTCTTCTAACCATATCAGGGGGTGAGTCATTTGGGGGGGTTCCGGGGCCAGTCGGGCCAAGTGTTCTAAGACTAATACGCACCATGGATTCTGGGGAGTGAAAATGATATTTTTAATCCATTTTAGTCGTAGTGCTTGTACTTGTGTGGTTGGGTCGATTATTCCCAGACCTCCCCTCCTCTTGGGTTGGATTATCGAGTCCCACGCTACTCGGCTTATTACGTTGCTCTGCTCGTCGTCTCCTCTCCATAGAAAAACCGCTGCCTTTTTCCTTAGGTTCCTCATGGCTGTTTTGCTCAAGGTCCATAGCAGTGACTTATACCATAATGATGCAAAGATAACATTGTTGATTACTAGGGCGCGACCGAACAGGGATGTGTGCCTGTTTCTCCAGTTATTCAGCTTTTGTTGAGCCGGGGTACTGATCCAATCATCATTTGTTGGCAGGGTTCCTCTGTGGTCATTGTTACCCCTAGGATTCTTACTGGGTCGTCTAATGGCATCCATGCAGTACACGGTGACTCCGGAGGGCGACCGACCCCCTTGGTAGTGAATCCATCATCCCTGTGTTTTGCTCCCCGAGTTGACTGTCATGTCAGAGACCTTAGCGAACTTTTCCATCATCAGTTGAATTTCCTCGCCTCTGCCAGGATTGTGAGATCGTCTGCAAAAAGGGAGCAAACTGGGATTACGTCCTCCGAGATGTGTGTGACTCGAATTCTGGTAATATTTTTGTTCGCTCGAAGGTTGGCAGTTAGCACTTCCATAATGACAAAAAAGAGGAAGGGGGCGATTGGGTCCCCTTGGCGGACCGACCGTTCCGGGCGTTTTTTTGAAGATAAGAATTAGATTTTTTCTTTGGTTTTCCCCCATTGTCCTGTAATAACTGTTTGTATTTGCAGTTTGATAGATTCTGTAAATTCTGGTCCTTCCAGCTTAGCTCCTTCCATTTCTAGAGTACATCGTCTTCTCCAAAGGGCCCATATAATGACCCTTTTCCATGTGGTAAATAAGTTTTTGGAGAAGTCATCAAGTTGTTCCTGAGACCATGTCTCACATAATATGGCCCTCCAATCCCAAGGCCAGTTCACTGAGGGATTTAGGGATCTCCAGATCCTTTCCCACCATCTCCATAGCCATACCGCTCCTGGGCATTGAAGAAATATATGCTCGATGGTTTTAGGAATGCTTCTTGACGAGAAAACTGTTGAGCATGATTTACACCAAGGAAGTGCAATGCCTCTCTCTTCTAACTCTGTCTTCTAACGTTGTCCTGTCTATGATCCAATCATTAGTGGGAGACATCGGTGGTCAATCTGCCATTGCAACGAAGCTACTTTTGTGGGTTTACATTTTATGGTTTTGAACCATTTAATCTTTCTTAGTGTTTCCTTGCTTATATTTAAATGTTTCATCCATCTAGCTTTCACCTTCTCCTTCAATTCAGTTCTTGGTCTCAGTAGACGGTAGGTAGATTTTACTGACAGTGTATGAAGAGATCGGGTGCAGGCTCTTTGTTTTCCAAATGGAACTGTCCATACCCATGAAAGAGGGTTAAGTGCTAATTTATTTATTGCACATGCTGGCTTGAAAGTTAGCCAATGTTCCTTGCACTTCAATACTCTGATTCTAAACACTTGCTCAGACTGAACCCAAATGGTTTTATTTGTTTGACTTTCCTTTAGCCAATTGTTATGACCGGTAGTAAATAGGGAAAGAAGAACGAAATTGTCATCATTTACTGTTACCACATTACCTACATGTAATGGGTCTCCCTGGATTCCTATCCAGTCACTCTCTTTGAGCGGAGGGTCTTTCATAAAGATCGTGAGTCATTCAACGAGGATAGATTTAACAATTTTTTCTAGTGCTCTTGCAGATCCTCTACAATAACGTAAGGAAGGCGAGAGGTCCGAGAAAGAGTACCAAACTCTAAATTCTGGATTCCAGATGTCACCTATCATGAGGATACCATTTTTAATCAAACCCTTCCATGGGGATTCTAAACAGTGCAGCGTCCTACCTTGAGAGTCAGTGATCCACCTGTTGTTAAAAAGTGATTGTTGACAAACCTCTTCCCATCGATTGGATGAAATCTTGTCCAGTAAAGGTAACTTGCGCCAAATCTTAAGAAGTTGTGGCCATAATGAATCGTTTTTTGTATCCCTTCGTGTAGTCTGACGGCGTGTTTCTGGTATCTGGCCTGAGGGTTGTGCTCTACCTCTGGGAATAAACCAATTACGGTTTTTCATCCAAAGAAATGGATTTGTCCCTTCTGGGACCTCCGGGGTTAGACGCATTAGTTGTTGTTCTGCAAGAGCAATCCACGGGGTTTGTGGGAGAAAAATGAGCCGTTTGATCCACTGAATGACAAGTGTCATGGCTTGGGAGGCAGGGTCTAGAATTCCTAGCCCTCCTTTTGTCTTTGGTTGGATTACCGCATGCCAGGCTACCCTACTAATGACGTTCTTATGATCGTGGTTACCTCTCCATAGAAAAACTGTTATTTGTTTTTGCAAGGGTTTCAGAGCAGATTTGTCTAGAGGTCAAATCGCCGACCTATACCAAAGTGAAGCTAGGATCACATTGTTTATAACCAGCGATCGTCCAATGAGGGAGGTCTACTTATCCTTCCATAATTTCATTTTAGCTAGAGCCGATTTGAAGATTCATTCATTATTCATTGATGGTTTTCCTTCAGTAGACAAGGAAATGCCCGATACTCTGATGGGATGTGAGGGGGGCATTCAATTAATGTTTGGTTGTTCTGGAGGTCTTACACCTTGATGGTGTATCCACCATCCTTGTGTTTTGGTTCCCCAATTTATCTTCATATTTGACAGGGAGCAAAACTTGTCCATCAGCCTTTGGATTTCCATTAAGTTTTCTCGAGAGGCTTCCACCATTAGAGAAAGATCGTCTGCAAACAAGGAGCATATTTGGAGGGCTTCTTTAGGTATATAGTTAATATCAATGCGTTTGATATCCTTATTGCATCGTAGATTTGCTGCTAGGGCCTTCATGATGATGACGAACAGGAATGGGGCGATGGGGTCACCCTGTCTCACTGAGCGTTCTAATTCAATGGGGGAAGCCAAATTTTCATTCACCATTACACGAGTTATGACATTTGCATGTAGAATTTTTATCCATCTTCTGAAACTGGGACCAAAATTAAACTTTTTTAGACATTTGTCTAAGAAGTGTCAGTCTACATGGTCATAAGCTTTTTCAAAATCAATGAAGATGAAGGTTGCATTATGCTTTGGTTGTCTAGAGAGTTTGACTAGTTCATTTACCTGTAGGATGTTGTCTTGGATGTTTCTTCAATGAACCCTGTCTGTGTGGGGTGTATGATGTCCATCATGACTTTCATGAGTCGATTCGTAAGTGTTTTTGCCACCAATTTGTAGACTACTGTGAGTAGGATGATTGACCTATAGTTACATATGTTTGTTTTATCTCCTTTTTTGTATAATAAGGTCAACACCCCTTGGCCTACTATTTCTCCCATTTGGCCTGATACCTATACTGCTTGATAGTAGTCCATAAGATTCTGAGCTAGGTAGTCCCACATGAATTCCCAAAATTATTTTGGAAGGTCGTCAATCCTAGAGTTTTTTCCTCCTCCATCATTATGAGGGCTGTTCTGATTTCTTTCTTCGTTAGCGGTCTGTCAATCTTTTCTTTTTGATCGTCTGATATAGATTTTGTCAATGGTTTAAGAAAGTCTTCTATCTCTTTTATTCTTTGATCTTGGGGTTGGTGATTGCATTCTGATGTGAAGAGAGTTTTGTAGTAGTCTCTTGCTATTTTTGTACATGTTGTTGTAGATGTCTCTAGAGAGTATTGGTCTCCTTTGGGATCTGAGAGAACTTCAATAATAGATCGTCCAACTTTGATTTTTGCCATAGCAAAAAAATCTGGCATCCATCACCCCTTCTGTATTGTAGCCTTTCATCTTTCCTCTGATTCTGATCCCTTGCCAGCGATGTCTCATATAATTCAGGATTTTAGATTCTAGTTCATTTATTTTTTGAGTGATCTCGTTTTGATTGTTTCCTTGTACCATGTCTACTTCTTGTTGTTTCAGTTGTTTCAGCTGTTGTTGTAGATTTATTTCCTGTACGTGACACTGCTGGGCAAACAGTTTAGAATATTCATTGCTTTTACGGTCCAAAAACCTTCTGTTTTCTCCAGAATGACCATACATCTTGTAGATATACTTTAAACTGATTAATGTTGAAGAGCGAAGTGTTAAGTTTATAGAAACGTCGGCCTTGATCCGGCTTTTTCCTGAATGAGAGTAAGGCTACGTTCATAGCGTGATCAAGGTCAGGAAAAACACTCTATGGGAAGATTTTTGTTACTTGGAGCGCTCCTTCCAGCTCTTCTGACAAGAGGATTAAGTTTATTCGGGACTTCGAGGCTTTGGTAGTTTGAGACTTTCTGAAACAAGTATAGGTTCGTTTGGTAGGGTGAAGCCTTCTATATGCATCAAAAAGATTCATTGATTGACAAAGGCTTTTAATGATTTGTTCGTCAGTTTGTATATATACTGGGCAAGGAGAGGGAATGTGCCAACGATCCAGTTGCCTATTTGGGGCAGCATTGAAATCCCCAGCCATAATGATCGGTATACCAACCGGAAGGTGGTTTTTTATTGAGTCAAAAAATCGTCGTCTCTCCCCTGTTTCATTTGGCGCATATACACACAGGATAGTGACTACCTCTATTTCCAACATAGCCAAAAGATAAACCCATCTGCCTTCCTCTTTGTCTGCCCCCCAATTTAGCGGTTCAATCTTCGAATCGGGAGGTACCCAGATTGCCACTCCTGCACTTCCTGGTCTAGGAGCGTGGGCTCTGAAGGCTTGGTGGGACCAAATTTGTTTGTGTGTATGGTTGTGATCCGCATTATCCATCAGGAGTGTTGCTTGTATACAAACTGCATCCGGCCATTCTCTTCCTTCCACCCCCCTCAATTGTTCGTGTATGGCCTGACGTTTTCCATGGCTGAGATTCTCTCCTGATCTCAGCAACCCTTACTGCAACCCTCAGTCCAAACACCCATACATATAACAGCCAACACATGCAGAATTTGCAGAATTTATGAACCCGGGAGGATCCCCACTGGTGCCCCCCAGTGACCCCTCCCAGGCAGACAATGGGACGCTGGACCCAGTTTCCAGCTAGCAGTTTGGCTCATCACGGCACAGAAGAAGAGAGGAACTAGGAAATAGTGATGTAACTGGCACCCGAGCAGGGTGAAGAGGTTCCCCCCCTCTTTCCCCCCCCCCCC
>BFEA01000398.1:958732-986416 GCA_003427395.1 Chara braunii
AGCTATATTCTTCTCTCAATTTCACCTCACACTACCTACCTACCACTACTCCTAATTGTAGGCATATGGGGAACCCCGTAGCAGCCAGAACCGTGTTCACGAGAGAACATGCGGGGGCTGCTCCCGACCTGAAGGTGGGCGATACCGGCTAGGGGACAGCCGGTAGCATCACGGACCATGCCAACAGGACCAATCCCTGTGCCTCCCCTCAGGTCCCCTCCCCTATGAACATCAGCAGACTCTGCTAAATGCCAATCGGGGGATCCAGCGGTCTATCTCTAGGTGGCGGGCGCCAAGCATGCCCAGGAAGGTACATGAGGCCAATGGGGATTGAACCCACGACCTCCTGAATGCCACTTGCGAGCCTTACCAACTGAGTTAGGCCGCTGGATTACGTTATAAAAAATAAGGAAAAAAGCTGTTTCTAGCTTTTTTTTCAGTTTTTTTTATTTGTTGTTTCGAATTTATTAATGTCGACATGGCGTCACACCGTTGAGTTTCCTAAACTCAACAGCCGTAGGTGGGACCAGACCCCTGGACCCTCTCAAACTATGATCTGATGTAAAAAAAAAAAAAAAAAAAAAAAAAGAGAGAGAGAGAAGAATATGCTTGCAGGGGTGCCCCTGTATAGGCTTAGGAGTAGTGGTAGGTAGATAGTGAAAGGTGAAATTGAGAGAAGAATATAGCTTAGTAAAAAGCAAAAAAGGAGTAAAAAGGAAAAAAATTAAAGCTGGCCAGGACTGTCTGGTTTGTTTTTCTTTTTCTTTTCACTCTTCTGAGTTCACTGGGATCCCAATTGAGGTCTGTAGGTCAATAGTTCATGGTTACACCACCAACTGAACCCCATTGGTTGGGACTGTCTCTTTTGATTTCTTTTCGGATGCTGTGTGGTGAGGTCCCAAGTCGTACAAATAGGCTCGGCTAGTTGCGCATCTCTTTAGATGGCCACGCGGCAGTGCAGGGGAGGAGTGGAGGATCCCGACAACAGGCCTCCAGCTACACCACGTACGGTACCTTGAGATCAGCAACGCGGACGTGGGAGCTCCATGACTGACAAAGGCGTAGGGAGCCTGCTGATAGACAATTGAAACGGGAGTTGAATTTACGACTGACACGTGGCACACTAAGCTGCAGAGCTCCTATTGGCCGACACGTGTACGGATCAGCCGACGATTGTCCCTCAACCCCGCATTAACGACCGACCACTCACGGGCGCGTTGAAAAGAGAGAGAGAGAGAGAGAGAGAGAGAGAGAGAGAGAGAGAGAGAGAGAGAGAGAGAGAGAGAGAGAGAGAGAGAGAGAGAGAATACTCTTGGGCCTCCATTGCGCGCTCTGTATTGCTTGATGGCGTTGCAAATTGTGGAATGCTTCAACGCTCTTCGATATTTGATCGCTTGATCGCGCCGCTGTTTGGCATACGCGTCTTTCCCGCGCTACCGTGTTGAATACGCATGTATTTGTTCATCACTCCACTCTCGGTTTCTCTGTGTCTCAGACGTCCTACTGGTTGGATGACGGTCTTGCTAGTGCATAATCTGCTGCGATCAGCATATATTACGGCATCTTATCAGCGATCTGAGATGTAACCCCTTGTGAGTTGTGATTGGCGCCAGTTCCTTTTTGTTGTTGTTGTTGTTGTTGTGTGTGTGTGTGTGTGTTTGTGTGTGTGTGTGTGCGTGTGCGTGTGTGTGTGTGTGTGCGTGTGTGTGTGCATGTGTGTGTGTGTGTGTGTGTGTGTGTGTGTGACTGGAGAGCATGTCCGGACGAAGGCTGAGCACGCACCTGCTGATATTATAGGCTTCCCGTTTTCCGATCTACTGTCTGAATTGATATGTTGACTCATCCCTGTGGGCAGGCTGCTAAGCAGGGAAGGCTTTATTTATACTGTTCGGCGTGAGAATAATTTTCCCACCTTTTTGTAAGTTACCGGGGGCACACACAGAGAGAGAGAGAGAGAGAGAGAGAGAGAGAGAGAGAGAGAGAGAGAGATTTGTGCCGTGCGCCTTTGAAAAGCTCAGCGTGTAATCTTTCCTCAGCGTCGATCCATCGTCTATGTTTCATCTGACCCACAAGTGTCATCTTTCCTCGCCGTCGATCCATCGTCTATGTTTCATCTGACCCACAAGTGTCATCTTTCCTCGCCGTAGATAGGGTCTCCCTGCCTTTGCCGCGTTTGCCAGTAGTTTTGTGTATATTAGAGATCAGACGCCAACAAAGAGACCTTGGGAGTGACTCGTCATGATTCATTCTAAATCGGGAGCCCCGCTGCGTTTTCTCCCTCCCTCCTCCTCTCTCCCTATCTCTCCGTCGCTGTGCTTGTCCGATCGACAGGAAACCAGCATATACACACCCGACGTGACAACAGAGCACCGGCCTGTGTAACATCACGAGGCCAGGGCGCGTATTTTAGGGCATACTCAGTACGTCTTTCGTCGGTGAATCTCCCTCGAGTAATGACCAGATTCAGTCAAAGTACGTAATTCCCACATGAGTTTGCCATGAGTCAGTGCCCTCCACAGCTGCCCGTTGTCATCTGAAGGTCTAGTTTGCCTCCTGAGGATGACCGCAGCGCAAGCGGTCCAGACGCGTCGAGGATTGTGCGCCTATTGAGTTTGAGGAACATTTTATTCTTTTATAGTATTATACTTCGTGTTCGTGAGCAAGTGTCAGTCATTATTGCTTCTTCTTCTTCTTCTTCTTGTATATTTTGTGCTCCTTTCCTTTTTTGTGTGTTTTGCCCCTTTGGTGGTCGTGATTTGCTGCTTTAGAAAAGTGCTGTCGGCTTTCTTGCGGTTTCGTCGTTAAGTGGGACCCAGTGTTGTCGAGTCTTTCCTTGTGTCACACAGTGTTGTCGCGCGGGAGAAAATGAGAGTCGCTCCGGTAGATGACCGATCTTCACCCCTGTCGGGCGAAGAAGAGCGAGACACGGATCGCAAAGCGGCCTTGTCGTCCACGTGTTCCTCGTGTCCGGCCTTGAGCTCATCTACGTGGTCGTCCACGTGTTCCACGTGTCCGGCCATGAGCTCGTCTACGTGGTCGTCCACGTGTTCAGCCACAGGTACGCGCAGGTCCTCGGCAACCATGAGCGCCACATCTGTGCCATCATCGCCCCCGGGTTCAGTCACGTGTGCATCCTCGAGTGCGTCAGCATCATCGTCCGCGTCCACGTGCACAGCCACTAGTCCATCCACGTCGGCGCTGTCCACGTGTGCATCCACGTCGTCGTCGTCGACGTGGTACCCGTGGTGCTTGTGCGAGAAGGCGGCGGCCCACTTGCCGTCCACGTGGACTGGTGGATATATCACGTGCACCGGTTGTGGGAAAACGCTCGCCAAGGCGTCTGCGGTCGTTGAGTCGTCGGGATCGGGATTTGCGGCCAGGTTTCTGGCGTTCCTGGGATGGCACAGATTCCCCCACTTCTGGTCCTGGTCCTGGCCTTGGCCTTGGCCAGGTACGCGTGACAAGGACGAGGATCCGGAAACGGGCGGCGGGGATGAAGGTCCCAGCGTCCCTGTGCTGCTGGTTCCGGGGATCGGAGGGACGGTACTCTTCGCAGAGGATGACGATGGGACGAGGGAGCGAGTCTGGGTGCGGTTTTTCGGAGCGGATCATGAATTTCGGGAGAAAATGTGGTCCAAGTTTGATGCCGAGTCGGGTAAGTTTGGTAGGGAAAAAATAGGATGGAGACGGGGGATGGATGAATGGATAGATGGGTGGTACTTGGGGACATCAGGGCATCGCAGCCCTTAAAATTGAAGAAGTGCAGAGAAGATTATTATTATGATTGTGATGATTTGCTTGAGAAGCATGTATGAATGACATATTTTGGCCACTGCTTGTTGCCGCTCTTTTCCTTTCCTTTTCTTTCGTGTATGTGTCTGCCTGCACGCGCGTGTTTTTTTTTTTTTTTTTTTTTTTTTTTTTTTTTTTTTTTTTTTTTTTTTTGGGTGTGTGTGTGTGTGTGTGTGTGATCGTGCTATCTAAACCACCAGAACAAAAGGAAAAGAAAAAGCCTGGCTCGGACGGAGAGCTTCGTCGGGGTTTTCACCAGCTCATCAGGAGAGTGAATCTAGACAGACTGTCTGTCTAGGGGATAGATTCCATTAAGCACGGAATAAGAGATCCGGACCGTAGATAATGAAGGTCGAAGGCCAGTACATCTCTTATTCCGTGATGGTAGTGTCCTCTCAGCCCCCAGGATGCATGTAACGGATGATTTCTTCGGGGGGAGAGAACAAGAGAGAGAGAGAGAGAGAGAGAGAGAGAGAGAGATGCGGACAGGCGCGTTCCTTACCGGAACGTGGCAGTCATAGCAGACTGAGTAGGGGAAAGCGTCAACAGGGCCGGCGATAGGCCCGGTAAAACCACTGTGGGGAAAACCATAAAACCAGTCAGTCAGCCCATTTCGCACTCATTGTGCCCTTTCGGCATGATCGCAAGTACGGTTTGGACTCGAGCCGCATCGGCCCACGCCTCACCGGAGAGCTAGCAAGACAATCTGGCTATAAATTTATAACAGTTGCAAGTTCAAGAGTGAACCAAAAATTTAATGTAGTCCTTCGGGACATCCGTTAAAATTGGAACGATACAGAGAAGATTAGCATGGCCCCTGCGCAAGGATGACACGCATAAATCGAAAAATTTACTGTAAAGTGTCCTTCGGACGTCAGAGCCGTTAAAATTGCAACGATACACAGAGTGGAAGAATAGCATGACCGCTGCGCATTCATGGATGGCACTCACCAATCGAGAAATGCCGCAAACAAGAAAGAAGCAAAAGACCTGCAAGCGTCCACCAACGGGGCTAACTTAGTTGGTGCACCCCTGAACTGTTGAAATACAGACTCCAGTTCGAATCCAGATACCTTCAGATGAAGAGATACACACTTGCAATGATAAACAAAACGTGCGAGGCTTTACTTCACAGAATACACGTCCTGTCCATGGCATGAGACGAAAACATCGTCTCTATTACCCTTCTACCTCTCTGCTCAGGAAATCATTTCAGCCACTGTCCTCGAAATTTATACCCTGTGTCCTTAGCCTTCCCCACGTACTTTCCTCATCCTTGCAGTTCCTCATCATTCTTTCCTCCGAGTCTCTGGTGGTCGCGCTCAGATGAAGAGAATAAGCCGGTCAGTTCGATCTGTTGAAGTACAGACTCTACCAGTTCGAATCCAGATACCTTCAGACGAAGAGAATAAGCCGGTCAGTTCGATGATGATGATATCTAAAGGCCGTCACCCTTTTCTGTTTTGGAAGAAAGAAAAAAGCAAATCTGTGAGTAGGCCACATCACATACAGCGCAGCTAGCATCCGAACCTCTTACAAAATAAGCAACCAGTCAATGCTAGCATCATACCTTACAAAATAACCATCCAGTCAGTCTCGTTGAAGAAAATCTGGCTAACTAATTTCCAGATCCATAGGCGCACTAATTGACACACAACGTTTTGATTTGAGCACACTGCCCAGGGAGCGACAAGAGACCGAAAAGAGAAAGAACACGAGAAGCAAGGAATCACGCGAAGGGTCGAAAGCCGAGAAAGAGGAAATGCAGAGAAGAGAGGACGAAGAAATCAGCAAAATAGAAGAAGGTAGAAGCAGGAAAACAGAGGGAAGAAGAGAGAAGAAAGAAGAAAAAAAAATGAAAAGGAAAAAAAGAAAGAGAAGCAACAAGGAAGAAAAGAAAGAAAAAAGAAATTGAAAGAAAGAAGAAAAGAGAGCGGAACGGAAGAAAATGATTTTGAAATCTCTCGAAACACGGAAAGAAATGACCAAAAAATGTTTAAAAAAAAAAACATGCCGCTGCCGGGAAATAAAGGCTGCCAATCCACCATTGCCGAAGCAGTGCAGGAGCGTAGGTCTGGGCTTTGGGCAATGAGACCCCCCATAGCGTTTCGGCAGATAGTCATGTCCGGCCTCTGCAGGGGTCTCGCCTGAGTCGTCGTCGCAGGTCGTTCAAAGACAGGCAGGACTACCATGGCCGGTCACTGCAGGGGTCTCGCTGTCGTCGTCGCAGGTCGGTCAGAGACAGGCAGTCCGGCCTCTGCAGGGGTCTGGCCGGAGTCGTCATCGCAGTGCTGTCTTGCCTGTTTTTGACCAACCTGCGATGACGACTCCAGCGAGACGCCTGCAGAGGCCGGCCATGGTAGTCCTGCCTGTCTTTGACCGACCCACTACGACGACTCAAGCGAGATCCCTGCAGAGGCCGGCGATGGGGATCGGCCGAACGCGCTGGGGTAACGAGCTACGCTACTTAGTGCAAACTCCAAGCGCCCGACNATCCCTGCAGAGGCCGGCGATGGGGATCGGCCGAACGCGCTGGGGTAACGAGCTACGCTACTTAGTGCAAACTCCAAGCGCCCGACTAACGCAAAATTACCGTAGACCCAAGTACTTACAGCCGAAGGTCATTATCGTTGTATCTAGACTGAAAGTTGCCCAAAACGCAGCTTGAACGACGAAGAATCCCAGAGTCATATCAGTACCACCTGAAACCATCAGCTAATCAAAAGAAGCCTGGAAACGACAAAAAAGAAGAAGAAGAAAAAAGTCCCTCGCACAATGAAGAGCTCCACAAATGACGAAGGGTACCTTGTTATCCTCTCTCTCTCTCTCTCTCTCTCTCTCTCTCCACATAGCAAAGCTCCACAAATGACGAAGGGTACGTTGTTATGCTCTCTCTCTCTCTCTCTCTCTCTCTCTCTCTCTCTCTCTCTCTCTCTCTCTCTCTCTCTTTCTACACACACACACACACACGTAGCAAAGCTCCACAAATGACGAAGGGTACGTTGTTATGCTCTGTCTCTCTCTCTCTCTCGTTTTTTTCCCTCTGTGTGTGTCTGTCCTGTTCGGGAAGTCTTGTTGGGACGAGTTAGAGGTCAATTGTCGTGGGAAAGTGGAAACGTCCACTGCAAAGCGTGTCAGAGTGTTCCTGGACGTACGTGGCTCCAGGTGCATTCTGTCAAGGGCTCCCGTGGAATGTCGAAAGGGAAGAGCACGATGAAAAGAGGGAAAAAGAACGCAGCTTGCTCAGATTAGCAGAGTGAGGAAGCGAGCCCGTTTAGAATGCACCTGCTCGTTCAGATGCGCAGATGCAATCTGACCCGGGTAGTGTCGTTTGTCCTTTTCAAACATGCACCCGCTGGATGTGCAGATGCACCTGGATATCATCGTTCACGCTCTTAGAAACCTCACAGGCCCATGCAGATGCACTTTTTTTCTCTTTTTCGGTTTGTTTTGTTTTTTTGTTTGTTTTTTTTGCTAAATCACAAATTCATTACGTAATCAAGAGTTCGAGGCCGGGGACCTCACAATTCAACCCGGTAACCGAGGACACATTTAAACCAGACCAACCTGGCAGACAAATGCAGAAGATAAAACTGGACGACCACTCGAGTATTCTCTGCTGTGGACTTCCTGAGCTCTATGTCGAGGCTCTTCTGACCACCTGATGGAAAGGCCTCACGAACTACCGAGTGACAGGTAGGTTCTGCCTTACATCCCCTTCCCATTCTAATTTATTATAGTCCCTACTTATATTTGCTAGTTCTGAGACTACTGCTACTTCTAAATGTGAGTACCCAGTCCCCACCCTTTTTCGGTTTGTGAAGGACAAGCTAGAAAATCTTTCGTTGCTGTTGGAAAATCAAACCCCCTCCGCGTTCTTACTCCCTCCGCTTCCCCCTGCCCTTTGTTTCTCGAACATCCGTATGATGGGAGCCAGTTGCTGTTAAGAAGCGCTTTTAGCAGCGTGACATTCATATCGCTCGTGTGTGGGAGTTTGTGATCATCCCTCGGCCAAGCATCCATATCGCTCGTGTGTGGGAGTTTGTGATCATCCCTCGGCCAAGCATCGGTGAGCAATTTAGGGTCTCGCTGCACTACTCCGATTCATGATTTCGGAGAGTTTTGCATCGCTGCTCAAACTCTCCGAATGGACGAGGGAAAAAAACTCGGTGAGCCTGCAACGGCCTTTTTTTTGGATAGTCTTCCGTGGCAGTCTCCGCGGTGCACTGGAATCTGAGAGCGGGCCTCCGACCTCGGGAACAAAGTGCAGATGATGCCCTGTCTTTTAGTGATGTGTAGTGCTGTGTAGGCGTCTCATAGTGCACTCACGATCCGTATAGATGAGGAAAAAGACCTTGGAGAACCTGCACCGGCCTTTTTTCGATGGTCCTCCGTGAGAGTCTCTGTGGTGCACTGGAATCGGAGAGCGTGCCTCTGACCTCGACAGTCAACGTGTGGATGACATAGAGTATTTTAGTGTTGTGTAGGCGTCTCATAGTGCACTCACGAAATGGAGAGTGGGGCCTTTGAGAGTAAGTGCAGCCATGACCCAAAGGATGCGGAAATGGGAGTCTGACAGCTCTCTGCGGACTCTCCAATCCGGCTGAGAGTGGAGAGTGGTGCAGCAAGACCCTTAGCGCGGGTTTCTATTTCTCAGCAGAGGAAAATAGAGGAGCTAAATGTCCTGCAGTTCGTTTTGTCCCTTTCACTTTTCAAGAAAACAATCACTTCCCTTTTGCTTTTCAAGAAAACAATCACTATTTACGGGACCACAGTCATAGTTTAAACATCATGCCATGATGTTGTTAGTGATAGTTTAACAATGGGTATAAATATCTATACGTATTTGCTTGCTTAAACCACCTGTACGTCCGCCATGTCATGTAGATTTTCTGCATGAACGCCGACCGAAGCTAAGGTCTGGACACCACAGGCATGCGGAAGAGCGTATGGGTTGGTGCAGAGGGTTTTTTTCAGACCCCACAGGCTGACGTTTTAACATAGGGGCATGATGGGAAATTCCTCCATGGCACTCCAATTTCCGAAAAATTGTGGCAAAACAACATGGTAGCCCAGAGGCTATCCTCTTGATTCAGCCATCCCGTGCGGAAAGGAGGCACAGGGATTGGACGGTGTGCTGAAAAAGAGGAGGCACACTTGCCCGAAAGGGCAAGTCTTCCTGATCTGGTAACCTAAACCCGTGGACGTGCCGGAATCCTCTGTGGCAGTGGAGTTCCGTTTCTCTTGTGCTGGCGGATGCTTTTCGGGCACCGCGAGCCTGTGGGGTCCAGCCCTTAAATCCACAATGACAAGGCGTACCGATGAGCTTAGGTCAGTTCGTACACCCGTGAACTGTTGAAATACAGAACCCAGTTCGAACTCCAGATGCCACCGGATGACCGGAATAAAATCATGCTGAATTACTTGGGGCCGTTCAGTGCGAGATGATATCCCAGTGACAAGGCACGGCTTAGGTTTGGAGATGATATCCCAGTGACAAGGCACGGCTTAGGTTTGGAGGGACTGGGCCAACGGGCCCGTGAGAGTTCGAAACGCCTTACCGGGTTTACATGGTGGGCGGGCAGCATATGTGAAGATGTCCCGCCGGCTTCAGGGGAAGCCAGAAAGCCCTGAACATAACGCACCCTCATTATGTCTATACCTGGACCGAAAATATAGCTTGTATACATTCGTTATCATGGTGCGTTGTGTTTGGGGGAAGATTGTGCTTGTGCAATGGTGCATGACCCTGCCGTTGCACGCCCACACACTCAGACAGACACACACACACACACACACACACACACACACACACACACACACACACACACACACACACACAATCATTTTTATGTATGTCTGTTTTTTTCCCCCCTGTTGTCTATCCTCCCTCTGTTCTTTTTCTAAGTATTTTTGTTGACCCAACTGAGCACCCTTAAGTAGTGCCAAACAGTCGGTGGTTCCTCGTTAGGAGTGCCAACTGCACTCTTAGGGGGGCGTTCGGTTCGGGATGTCTGAGTTGCCTGTCAGTGATGACGGATGGTCGTCAGAGTGTCTCCCTGGCTCAGCGGGTGGTGGGAACCAACAGTCTGCGGGGTTCACCCGTGATGTGAGTAGGTGATGTGCTGCTTTGCTCCGTGTTGGATGTGTGGAGGTCCTCGTCTGCGCTCCGCCGCTGCCCTGCTGCCTGTCCCGCTTGCTTCGCGTGCGGCTCTCTGCGAATTGCTGTGTTCGCTGTGTGGTGTGGCCGTGTTGCTGGTGTTGCCTTGCGCTTTGCTGCTTCGCTGCCGTGCTGCTCATCCGCTGGTCGTGCCTTCCGTGTTTGCTGCGTGTGTGCCATGTAGTTGGGTTGCCCTGTTGCCGGTGCCTTGTGCTCCGCTCCACGGTTGCCGAGCTGCTGGTCCGCTCGCCCTGTCGTTCCCTGCAGCGCCGTTGCCTTGCTTGTGTTGTCTTGTACTTCACTGCACGGATGCCGCGCTGCATTCCTTGCAGTCGCTTTTGGCGTTGTGCAGCCTTGTTGCCTCTACTGTGTTGCCTGGTGCTTCACAGGGTTGCTGCTCGCTGCTGTGTTCCGTTTTGGACAGTCTGCCTTCAACAAGGGTCAAAGGGTTCATGACCCAAACCATCAAATACGGAGATTCCGCAGATTGTCGAGGGTTCAGCCTCCTGATGAGTTGGTGCAATTCCGACGAAACAATCTTTCATCATCAATTTTTATTTTTTTCGGTTTCTGTTATTTTTTTGTGTACGTTTTTTGTAGTTTGGCTGGTTACTGTTTGCCTCGATGTCTTTTCCTTCTTTGGTTCGTGCTGTTTGTTTTCTGCCCGCCTTGTGTACTTTGTGATGTCTGGCGCTATGTGTGACGACCTTTCACGTCCAARCTCAARACTATTTCAGTGTTACCTTTGAAGTGGTTTCACTGATGGTGTTCGTGATTATGTTACGTTGGGGATATCATATACATGTGTGTTACACGCACATCTCTCTCTCACACACACACACACACACACACACACACACACACACACACACAGACAGAGAGAGAGAGAGAGAGAGAGAGAGAGAGAGAGAGAGAGAGAGAGAGNGAGAGAGAGAGAGAGAGAGAGAGAGAGAGAGAGAGAGAGAGAGAGAGAGAGAGAGAGAGAGAGAGAGAGTTGCAGATCTGGCCAGGGCTCGGTCCGTGGACCACATGCCTGCCGAACATTTATATTTTTTGGCTATGTACTCAGTACCGGCACATTTGACTTTTCTGTCCCTTGGACATTTTCATCGGTACCCATCTGGTACCGACGGATGTCGTACATACCCCTGAGCCCAGCCTAGCCATTAGGCTGTTCCCAGGTATATGTACCGGTCTCACACACTGGCAAGACACCTTCTGCTGGACTTTGTTTCAGACATTGGATTGTGAGTTCGACATTGAGTTGCTCATCGTACCAGTCAAATTCTGCATCGGAGTCTGGTCGTGTGTGTGGGGTCACTCCCTCCTCCTCGAACCCACTGCTCGTGACACCCTCGCCCTCCCACCCTGCTTTCCATCCTAGACCCCTGCCCTGTGTCAGGGCTGCGAAAGGAGCAATTCCCTCCCCCCCAGCCCCCCAGCATCTTGGTCATGGCCGCGGTTGTCATGGATGTGATTGCTGCCACCATCGTCGTTTGATTGCTATCGTCCTCGACATCATCACCATCGATTTGATCGTCATCATCATCTATTGGTTGCTGCTTGCCATCATTGCCGCCAGCATCACCAGTGGGTCTTGCTCGGCATCATCATCACCATGTCACTACACCATTGCCATCATTTGTTATCATGATCTAGGGTCGTGTTCGCCTTGGCGGTCTCGATTCTTGCGAGTCCTTGCAGTTCGTCAAAGCTGGACCGTTCATCCAAAAGGTGTCATTTTCTTGGTTGCAGTTGCCCAAGCGCGTGCCCCTCCTCACCTCCGCCGCATCCTGACTTCCTCCCCCTATTCCCTATTCTCTCGCTTTCCCAACAGTTTGCTCAGAACTTTGATTTCTACATTTAATCAGCCCTTACTTCCGACTTCATTCAGTCCTTGCTTCCTAGGTACTGCCAAAGTTGACGTTGTTTATGAAGATCCAGCTGAATTCAAGAATCCCTTTGTTTGGAGAAACGTTTCTCATTTCAAAACCGTTTATTCTTTTTTTTTTTCCTGCTGAATTTGAGAATCCATTTTTTTTTTTTTGAAGGTTTTCGCGTCCTTGGAGCCATCGTTTGTATGAGCAGTTCTTCGCGAGCTATCAATAATCAAAGGCTTTCTTGCTGTCCAGACCAATAGCGCGGGGATTGCTTTTATTTTATTTTCCTTAGGGGTTCACCACACCACTGTCGAAAACACAATTCTCACAGCCTGTCGAATTTGGAGACGGGAAGAAAATTCCCGAGTTGTTAGAGAATGCTTTCTGACACCTTCTTTCGAAAGTTGTTGAATCCCCAGTCTGGTACTCCGATGCTTTCAACAGTCCTCGGCTGCGCGATCGACTTCTCCTCGAAATTTGGTGAGTGGGCTTGAGGTCGGGATGGACTAATGCTTGTCGTACCCTCAGGCGCATTCGTCTTTTTCCATCTTGCATTCGCAAGTGTGTCCATTCTACAGTGCTGTGTGGCTAAAGGGAGGCAAATTGTTGAAGGGAGGCTGTCAAATTTATTCTGACAGCCGTCAAAATTTTCAGCCTTCCGACAGTGGTGTGGCGAGCCCATTATTCTTGAACACTCAATTTTCTCCGCCCATGATCTGAACAGTAATAAGGTCTGTTCTCTCATCAGTCGGTGACCAAAGTTGTCAAAGGAAAGAACAAGATCGTGCAAGAAGAGGAAGAAGAAGAATGAAAAAAAGAGAAGAAAGAACCGTAAGAGAAATTAATGAAGGACGCCATGAAATCACGTGGTCTTGAAGACAATGACACTCCAGGAACTGTCTCTTATACACATCTAGATGTGTATAAGAGACAGGTAATAAGGTCTGTTCTCTCATCAGTCGGTGACCAAAGTTGTCAAAGGAAAGAACAAGATCGTGCAAGAAGAGGAAGAAGAAGAATGAAAAAAAGAGAAGAAAGAACCGTAAGAGAAATTAATGAAGGACGCCATGAAATCACGTGGTCTTGAAGACAATGACACTCCAGGAAAGAAGTAGAGAAGAAAGAAGAAGAGAAACCGAAAAGAAAAGAAAAGGTGAAAGGCCTGTCGCTGAAGACTGCCAGGTTGCCTTGTCCACTTCTTGCCTCGGTGAAGTTGCCAAGGAGTGGGTCTTGTCATAGGCAAACGCTATTGGCTTCAAAGACGTATGCGAGTGGGCGAAAGGGAGGACCTTACACGAATTCTTGCAGACAAGACCTTCGATGAACTGACCACGATAGGACAAAAACGTTGGACCATTGTCGATGCTTTGTCTCATGAGGTGGACCGTTTGTTGCAGGTACCTGGATTGAACCTGCAAGGCAACCAGGTTCTGTATATCTTCTCGCAAGCTTTTCCTGAGCCGATTCGGGGCTAGTGTACCCGGGACAAAATCAGGTAAAGTTATTTACCATCACTTCAAGGATCATGCTCTGCAGAGAAAGTAAATGACTGTCCAGATCAAAGGTACGTATGCTGGAGTCATGAGGGGTGGGCAGTCGAATGGGACCGGGAAAAACATTTTGTGGAGACTCCTAACCTTCGATGAGGGTAACAATTTAGACGCATGGAAGACTGGGTATGCCTTTAGATGAGGGGGTACGCCAATTCAATAGGAAGGTCCATCGGCATCCCCAATCACTAGGAGAACTTCCCAAGGTACATCAGATATAGGAAACAATTTGTTAGATATGCCTTTTTCCAAAGAAAATCCGTTAAACTTTACCCACACCGAACCTCCTTTAAACCACGAGCACATGTCAACAATTGGCTGCATGCTCCTTTCGGAGGCCACCCGCTGCATATTTATTTTATCGACGGCGCGCGAGCCTCCAAAATTTTAGGAGCGGCTCAATCAAACTCTCGACCTGGCTGGGGCCATGTACTGGTGCTTTAAATTGAGCAGGCCTGCGATGCTTATTAGTTTGCTCTATTATTTGGTTTTGGGCCTTTTTTGATATTTTCTTTGACCTTAGCAATATCTTGTTCATATAGACTTGTAAATTCTCGGGTTCCTGGGGGCAACCTTTGGATCTGATCACTTGTTAGAGAATCAATCAATAGGTCTAAACTTCTCTAAAGTGATGGTGTAGCGGACTTCTGGTTGGCCTGTGAGACCAGCCCCTTGGCCTGTTCTCACAGGCCTGTGTTGTATTCGGGTTAGTCCTGTCCAGGTCGGTACCTCTGTCGGTACCAGCCAGTTCATTCCAGTCCAGTGAGTCCGCTGGGGTATACCCCAACTGTTGTCTGTTTGTGAGATCATTCTACATTCGCACAATTTTGGAGTAGGTGCGTTGGAGTCTTGCGTGGGAGCTGCGCTGTGCCATCTCGCTCCTCCCTCGCCCTCCATCTCCATTTGTATCCCAGGCGGAGCGCCTCACCCGGTGGGTCCGCCACATTGGTCTCGGAGCGGGATCGATCCTTGATCCCGCCCACCCACTCTAGTCATCTTGCTGTCTGGTAGTGGACGGTGCTGTACTTTCCCGCTTGGGAAAGTAGTGAAGAAGATCTGGCCGCCATCACTACGGGCGCTACGGAGCTGCAGCAGGCGAAAAGCAGCATTGTGTAGGGTGGCTGCAATCATTGCGGGTGGTAGCAGCGTTGGATGCTTTTGGCAGAGGGCCGAAGCAGCAAGATCGGCCAGCCTAATGGCTGCGCTGTCAGATTTCGGCTGCGGAAATGTTCTTTGTGTCGCGTGATGGTAATCACGCAGTTTGCGGCGCGTGGGGTTTGAACCCGGGCGGACGGTGGCGGCGGACGTTATGGGACGGCGTGCTAATCACTGCGCCAAGTGGTGCAGGTGGCTGAAACGAACGAACCAGGGCCATCACCCCCAAGGGGATCTACACACCCTCCTCACCTCCCTCCTCACGCCCATCCAGGCGCAACTCGCGACCCTTGCACCCTTACAGGCGTAGGTGGCGACCCTTGCCGCCGACATGCGGCAACTCCAGGGCGCTGCCTGTCCTTCATCTCCTGACTCTCTCTCTTCTCCTGGCTCCCAGTCCGGGTCCCCAGTCCTCCGACGGGGTGGCCACGGTGGAGCTTCCTCCTCTGCTGCCCCCGACCCGACCATCTTGGTGACCGTCCACGCCCCTAGCTCGACGGCCGCCACGAGCCAGGCCCTCCCCCACTCTACGGGCGCACCCACCCAGATTCTGGTCGCTACGGCCACGAAACCACAACCCGCTGCCGTGGTCTCAGCGTTTTCGGGTGCCCCGCTTCTACCCCCCCTTCGCACGACTGCAGCGCCACCTGACTCTCCTCCCTGCGGGATGCCCCGTGCCACTCGTGCGTCCACTTCCCCCACTCTTCCTCCTGCCACTCCTCGCTCGATCTACGTTCGATGTCTCGAGGGCGAGCTTGCACAGATCCGGGCCGACCTCGCCCTCTTACGCCTTCAGCCACCCCCACGCTCACAGGTGGCCGTGCCTTCGGGCGCACCCCCTCCTTCCTCTACTCTTCCTTCCATGCAGGCACGCTTCCCTCGCCTTGCACCCTATCCAGCCCCATCCTACCTTCTTCCTATTCCCTCGGTTGCTGCGACCTCTTCTACTGCAGCTCCCCTTGCAGCCTGCCGCAGTTGCCCACGCCGCTCCCCCATGCGGCCCGGGCGTACAGTCAGCTGCGCCCCTTTCCCCAGGATATGCACCGACTTACTCAGCCGTAGCACAAGCCTCTGCTTCTCGATCGCCTCGCCACCAAAACGGTGGCGCATCACTCGTCCGCTTGGTGGACATTGCCTTGTACGACGGTACATGGGTACGCGAATCTCGATGGCTGCAGTTTGCCACCCGCACGCTCCAGCTCATGGGCGCCCCACCCGACACGTGGGTGGGTCACCTCTCCACACGCCTGCGTGGCGGGCCTTTCAACGCCTGGGAGGATTTCTACGCACACTCCCTTCGTGAGGGTAAGAATCCTGAAACATTGCCTCAGTTCGGATTGTTCTCTGCAACTCGAGAACATGAAGCTGGAATCGCTAGTAATCGCGGATCCGCATGCCGCGGTGAATATGTACTCAGGCCTTGTACACACCGCCCATCACACCATGGGAATTTCTTTTGCCCGAAATCGTCTCTATGATAAACCAATGACCTTGATACGTTACGCACGTCAAAGTGCGCAACATGTTTTTCGCATCGTTGATCATAGAGACTATCACGGTGGAATCAGTGACTGAGGTGAAGTCGTAACAAGGTAGYCGTAGGGGAACCTGCGGCTGGATGTCGGAACCGGACCTTCATGGATTTTTAGGCGTTCCTTGAGGACTGCTTCGGAGCTCGACATGACGTCATTGACGCCTTCGAGCGAGTCGTCAGCACACGATGGTCTGGCTTTGGTGGCGCTGCCGGCTTGGACCACCACATCCAGGTCTTTCAGGATATGGCGTTCCTCCCTGAGGCTGCCCTCATCGACTGTTTCTTGGCCAGCCTTCCCCTTGAGTACCGCTCCGAGTTATGGCGGTACGAGTTCACGTCGGCCGCGCAGGCTTACGAGGCCGCTAGGACCCATTAGCGGATGCGGGCCCATCTTCACCCCGCCTCCTCCTCCCAGCCTCAACGCATTGGCTACGCCGCCTCCTCTCACGACACTTCCCAGCGCCGTTCCCCTTTCCGCGGCCGCCCTCGCCGTTCCGCGCAGCAGGGACGCCACTTCTCGCGTCGCTTCAGAGAGCTCGAGTATGGTGAGCAGGACGTTGTTGCCTCGCTGTCGCCTGAGGGTGACCAGAGCGACGACCTCCACCTCGACGAGGCCATCCACTACCACCTGGAGGACTCTACTCTCCCTATGGCCGAGCGCCTCCAGCTAATCCTCTCCACCCTCTCCCGGGCACGCAGCCGCCCTGGTCACACTGGCGCGTCCCCCCCGAAGGTCCCTCAACAGGATTTCCCTCAGGGCTTTGTCCCTCCTCGCGGTGTCCTTTCCGCTAAGGAGCGCGCGACCATTTTGGGCCGGTGTGGGTGTTTACGATGTCGCCAGGACGGTCATACCTCCTTGCGGTGCCCTTACACTGCGGCCCTCGACCGCCACTACACTGACCTTTCCCGCTAGCATCGTGCTCAGTCCCCCCCCCGGCGCCTTGCATCCCCGCGACGCCTCCTAGCCACGGTGCAGTGTACACCTGCGCCCTCCTCAGTAGTGGGCTTCCCGACGCCTTACATCTCTGTCGCGGTTCGCCCCTCTCGCTACTGCAGCTGAGGTATCACAAGACCCGACAGTGTACTCTACCCTCTGTCGCAGTACCGTCTGCGCCTCCGCAGACCAC
Source organism: Chara braunii (assembly GCA_003427395.1). Taxonomy (NCBI): domain Eukaryota; kingdom Viridiplantae; phylum Streptophyta; class Charophyceae; order Charales; family Characeae; genus Chara; species Chara braunii. Next base: position 975,931 of record BFEA01000398.1, read on the forward strand.
CATCTCCCCTCCTACCCCTCTGCGACTACCGACGTGTCGAGCCATTCGCTCAGCCCGTTGCAGCGAGCAGCTTGCTACTCGCGAGGACGTTGTGTCCTCTCTTCTGGACTTGAGCATGCTCCAGGCTCGTCAGGAGCGACTCACCCTCCATGTCGCTGCGCTGCGTCGCCTTCTCACCATCCTTTCTGACCCTAATCGCACCCTCCCGATCATCCCCGTCCGACTGGGGACCTCCACGAGGGTGTACTGAACGCTGTGGGATTCCGGTTCTCAGGGCGACTTCATTCACCCACGTGTGGTGAAAGAAGCCCGCTGACCCACGACAGGGTCTCTGACTCCCATCTCTGTCACCCTAGGGGATGACAAGACCCAGCGCTTTGTTGATCAGACGGGCACCGACCTCCCTTTCTTCCTCACCCTCAAGCCGACCGATCGTCCCCCGACATCCCGTCGCCACCGCTCCTCTACACATTCCGATGGGATGGAGACGGGTTACGATTTAATTTTCGGTATTCCGTGGTCTCGTCGGTTTCGCAGCACCGAGGCCGATTGGGCGACCAACACTCTCGTTTTCAAAACGAAGTGTGGACAAACGTATCGCGTACCTTTCATAGGTACTACTACGACACCACACCCCGATCCTCCTCCCCTGGAGCCTTCCGTGCCCACACCATCTCCTACGATCACTGTCACCTCGCCTCGGCAGTTCGCTCACTTCATCCGACAGGACGACGTCACCTTCTTTATGGTGAACGTTATGGATCTCTTACAATATGATCCACCCTGTCCCGACGTCGAGCTCATCCCCCTGCAGCCAGGTCCTCTTATCTCCATGGCTCCCATCTCTACTTCCCTCCCTTCGCCGTCCGTCAAGTCCACCCCGTCGTCACGCGTCGACGCTGACGCTGAGGAACTCGCACGCTATAGAGCCGACCTGGAGCCCGCAGTTCGTGCCCTCATTCGAGAGTACCACGGCGTTTTCCCATCGTCATTCTCGTACGTCGGCATCCCACCGATGCGCGACGTCGAGCATTCCATCCAACTTGTGCCTGACTATCGTGTTCACCACCAGGCACCCTACGGACTCTCGAGCCCCGAGGCCACCGAACTCGAGCGTCAACTTGAGGAGCTCCTGAGACAGGAACTCCCCGTGGGGTGCACCTGTCCTCTTTGCTCGCAAAGCGGATAGAACTCTCCGTCTCTGCATCGACTATTGCGGTCTCAACCGCTACACGGTTAAGAACAGTCACACGGTTAAGAACAACTATCCCATGCCTCGTTCCGACGAGCTGCTCGACCGCCTAGCAGGCAACCGCTTCTTTACGAAGATTGATCTTCGTAGCGGTTACCATCAGATCCGCGTCGCTGCAGCAGACCAACCGAAGACAGCGTTCCGATCACACTTTGGCCACTACGAGTTTACGGTGATGCCATTCGGCCTCAMCAACGCACCCGCTACCTTCCCGAGGGCGATGAACGACATCTTCAGGGACATCCTGGAGCAGTACGTCCTCGTCTACCGCGACGATATTGTGGTCTACAGTCGTACCCTTGAGGAGCATCTCAGACACCTCCGCGACGTCCTTGACCGCTTCGCAAACATGGCTTCTACGCCAAGCTGAGCAAGTGCCGCTTTGCCCAGCACAAAGTGGACTTCTTAGGACACTACGTGTCTGACCAGGGTCTCCACATGGACAACGCGAAGATCACTGCTATTGCGGAGTGACCCGTCCCCACATCCGCCAAGCAGCTTCGTGGCTTCCTAGGCCTCACTAGCTACTACAGTAATTTCATCCAGGGATACGCTAGGTATTCCTATGTCCTTACCTCCTCCCTCCTCTGAAAGAACCCGCCATGGGCTTGGACACCCCTCCACGAGAAGGCCTTCCGCGCCCTCAAGAAGGCGGTGACGTGTGCACCGGTTCTTCACCTACCCGATTTTGATCGCCCTTTTATCCTTACCACCGATGCGTCAGACTTTGCTATAGGAGCAGTGTTTTCTCAGATTTTCCCCTCCTCTCCTGATTCCTCTCATCCTAGTATCCCTCGCTTCCCACCCCCTACCCCTGCCACTGCTTCCCGCCTGACGCCTACTCGTCCAGTCGAGCCGGCTTTTCTCGGGTTTCTTATCAGCTCCTCTAGGCTCTCCCACTTCGTGGCCTTCGAATATCGACGAACATACAATGGGAAAAGTCGAATTGTACGCGTTCAACGAGCAGGTCACGTCACTTTACTCGTTGATATGCGGAAGCCGAATGTCCGGAGTGCAAAATTGATTGCACAGGCTCTTTCTTGAAAAGCATACTACAAGTAGAGAGTAGAATTAACACCATAGATTCAAAAGCATTCAAAGTTTCTTGTTTAAAATAATCGAAACACATCAAAATGGTGCTGGCAGTACCAAACAATAGAAAGATTTTACAAAAATAGGTCAAATTATCTATGATTAGATTATTATAAAACAGATTAGCAGTGGTTAAAGGATTATTGATCAGCAATAGAATTGTCATCAAAACACTCAGTAACCCCTCTGCCTGACTGTGAGACCTACAAGTCGAAAGAGACGAAAGTCGGCCATAGTGATCTGGGGGCCCCGTGTGGAAGGGCTTTCGCTCAACGGATAAAAGGTACGCCGGGGATAACAGGCTGATGACTCCCAAGAGCTCATATCGATGGAGTCGTTTGACACCTCATCAAACTGTGGACCAAATTTCTTCGGCGTGCTACTAGCGAGCCTTCTATTAACTATTTTCCTACCATCGTTGAGGACGACACTGTGGAGTCTCTCTCAGGTGATTGTCCGATAGCCTTCTACTCCCGCCAGCTTCTGCCCACCGAGATAAACTACACTGCTGATGAACGTGAGGTTGTCGCAGTAGTTTATGCCGCTCGGCACTGGCGTCACTACCTGCACGGGGCACCATTCATGGTGCGCACAGACAACTCTTTTGTCCAGGCTTTTCTGACAAAGCCGAAGCTCACTCCTCTACAGGCTCGCTGGTGGCGCGACCTATCCGAGTTTAGTTTCACCACTGAGCACATCAAGGGTGAGACTAATCGAGTCGCAAATGCCGTATCTCGGCGCCCTGGCCACGATCAGGAGCAGATCCATCTCGCTTCCATCTCGGTCACCACTATCCACCACTCGGTGATCGACGAGTTTCGCACTCAGTACCGCCACTGCCCCGACTATCGCGACATCCATGCGACCCTTCGGAGTGGCAAGACCGTCCCAAACTACTCTCTCGGGGACAACGGTCTTGTGTATTGGCACGGTTTATAGGGCACCAGAGAGCCCCTTATTTGCGTTCCCTCCACTGGACAGCTATGTGTCCGGGCAGTAGCAGAGTTCCATGACTAGGCAGCCGCCGATCATATGGGCTTCCACAAGACGTTGGCTCGTGTGAGCCGCCTGTACGTCTGGTCGAAGCGCAAGGACTTTGTGAAGGACTACGTCGCAGAGTGTCCCACCTGTCAGAAGGTGAACAACGCGAACCACTTGCCTTATGGTTTGCTCCAGCCTCTTCCTATTCCCGAGGGTCGTTGGCAATCCATCTCGATGGACTTTATCGGTCCTCTTCGTCCTCCGACCCCTCGCGGTCATGATGCTATCCTGGTCGTCGTCTACCGCTTCACGAAGCGTGCACGCTTTGTTCCGTGCCCCTACGCCATCAGTGCACGTGAGGTTGTCAACATCGTGTTTGACCGAGTCGTGCGTGACCACGACTTACCTTTGAGCATCATATCTGATCGTGACCATCAGTGCACGTGAGGCCGTCGACATCGTGTTTGACCGAGTCGTGCGTGACCACGGCTTACCGCTGAGCATCATATCTGATCGTGACTCGCGCTTTACCAGCCGATTCTGGCGGACGCCTCCACGAGGTTTACTGCACCCATCTCCGCTTCTCCTTGTCTTACCATCCCCAGACTGATGGTCAGACCGAGGTCATGGACAGGACTCTCGGAGGTATTCTCCGAAAGATTGTTCGTGACGACCAGCAGTGGGATCTCCATCTTGCCCATGCGGAGATAGCCTACAACCACGCCATCTCGCCAACCACGGGGATGTTGCCTTACTATTGCGACCTTGGCTATCACCCTCGTGTTCGTGCTGACTTCCTTCGACCGTCACAGATGCACCCCGACATGAGTTGTCCCGCGCTGGATGATTGGGTTGCACATATGACGTCGATCATGAAGACCGCGCATGAGCACATAGCCGCTTCCCAGACTCGCATGGCAGCACATAGCCGCTTCCCGATCGAGGATGGATCATCCATTCAAAGTCCGTGATGATGTGCTTATCGACGCCCGCCACTTAGAGCTTGAAGCGGACACACTCCGCAAGTTTTGGCGTCGCTTCTTTGGCCCATGCCGCATCCTCCAGGCTGTCGGTTCTGATACGGCTTCTAGCCCGCGTGTGAAGCTGCCCGACTACCTACACTAGACTCGTGTGCACGATGTCTACCACGTCTCATTACTGCATCCCTACCGCAGACCGTCTGGGCGTTTCGCTGGACGACCATACAAGTGCCCCCCACCCATCATGGTGGACGGCTATGAGGAGTTCCTCGTTTCAGACATCATTGGTCGCCAAGTCACTGACGACAACTCTCCTCACGTTGAGTATCTCGTACGTTGGAAGGGTTACCCTGATGAGGAGGCTACTTGGGAACCCTTCGAGCACTTGCAGCACGCTCACATGTTGGTGCGTGCCTATGACCGTGCTTGTCGTGCTGAGTTGACTGCTCCTCTTCAGCCCACTAACCCTCCTCCTTCTCCCTCGGCTGAGGAGACCGCTGAAGTCGAGCCTACTCCATCTGAGGCAGACCTTCAGCAGCAGCAGGATGCTTCTGAGCGTCCACAGTGCACCCGTCGTCGTTCTGCTCGATACGACGCTTCACTCTGACTTATCTTCCCACGTCTTTGACTTCTCTGTACTCCATCCACTCCAGTTTTGCCACTTCAGCTCGTCGACGTTGCGGCTGTTCCTTGACGACATTCCATACTTCTCATCATGGATGTCAGCGGCAGCTTCATGGACTTCGTCATGATCAGCTCTGCCTACTTCAGACGTCGTTACTCTCTTACCACCTTACCCTGTACAATACCCTGGTTGAGTCGCATGATGGTCTCCCATCGTCGGGTTCCTCTGAGTTGGGGTCTCCCTTGGTATACGCATAGGCATCGGGACCTAGCGTTGCCTTGGTTTCCCAACTTACGGATCCAGCTCCGACTTCCCCCACCTTAGGAGCCATTTGCATGATTCCCTTACCCATCACTTTTTCTACCCTCTGCCGGCCCTCACGCCCTAGTTAGGCAGCCTCGCATGCTTCATCTAGGTGCGCCCAATATACCAGGCTCCCTTGTTCCCCCCTTGCATGGTCGACCCTCCATCGCGGTCACCCCTTTAGTCAAGCATTACCCGCCCTAATGGTCTATCTGTTAGGGTCATTGGTTCTGTTCGTCGGGTTCGCCCCCAGTTCCCTTCCCTCATTGAGCTTGATGACATGTGTCTCCCTGTTATTTATGTGTGGATACCCTTAGGAGTTTATCGAACCCTAGGCTGCATTCGCCACCCTCAGAGACCATCCCACCCTTTGGTGTGCGACACACTCCTCCTGCGACATATGGTTGCCTTGTTGTTGCTTTGTTGCTCTCAGACTGAGGCCACTGCCTTTGGCATTTCTAGGATTTAGTTCTTTTGCTTTTCACTAGTCAGCTGTTTCCAGACTGGGGCTACTGTCTCCATCATTCTAGGATCTAGTTGTCATTACTTTCTACTTTCCTACCTTCTTCCACCGAATACAACGCACGGTCGTTGTAGCTGTATTTGGGCTAAATGGTAGTCTAAAGACAACTATAATGACCGTGTGTTGTATTCGGGGGAAGAAGGTAGGACATGTATGCTAGTTAGTTGCTTCTGCTTTCACTTAGGCTGTTAGCTGTGACATTTCTATTTTTGTGACATTTTCTATCCTAGGTTGCATCGCATGGACTCAGCATGGAGCTTGCTCCGCATCCTAGACTACTCAGGTTTTCATTTTCTTTGGTAGTGATCGGGATGTGCGATTTACCAATGAATTGTGGAAGGCCGTAGCTGCAGAACAAGGGACACAGCTGCAGATGACTTCCGGCAACCACCCAGAGGCAAACAGGCAAGCAGAGCAGCTGAACCGCCCTGTTCAACACCTGCTGAGGCATTACATCAAGCCCAATCAGGTGGATTGGGATGACAAACTTGCTCTCATCGCCAGTCTGTATAACAACGACGTGCACAGTGCAACGGGGGTGAGCCCCAACAGTCTGCTACTGACTTTCAAACCTAGACTGCCCTTAGATTTTCTACTACCTGAGAATCAGCGTTCTGCTGCACCAGGCACCTTAGCGTTTGCATATCGATATGAGCGTCTGATGCAGCAAGCTGTAGAACAGATGCACAGGGCGCAGGCGACGATGATAGAGTTTGAGAACAAGCAGCGTCGCCTATCCACATTCCAGGTAGGGTACATAGCCTGGGTCAAGTCCTCAGTACTGGGACAAGAACACAGGATATCCCGCAAGCTCATGCCACAGTACTTTGGATCCTGGGAGGTTCTAGATATCGTCGGGGATGATCCGGAGGGGCCAACATATGTAGTTCAGATCCCTGGTCATCTTCGCACTTACCCTGTCTTCCACGCCTCTAGGCTTGCCTTTCGAGGAAACTGATCATTTTCCCTCACGAAGCTCAATGCTACCCCCAACCATGGATGGAGAGGTCGACATTGACGACATCGTGGACCATAGGGAAATGCCAGTTCCAAGACCAACAGGCAGAGGATGTCCTCCTAAGCCGAGGCTGCAATATCGCGTTCGGTCCTGACATCACATTGATCCTAAGGAGGACAGATGGTTTAACCGGGATGAACTGATGCAGACCGCTCCACAGGCTGTCGCCCACTACGACAAGTTACTGCAGAAGGGAAAGCGCCAGATTCAGTAATGGAACTCAGAGGACTGTCGAAGTATGGAGGAGGGAATGCGGGGCATAAGGCCCCAATGGGCCCCTTTTGACCCTGTAAGCAGCACAGTCGGCCGCCTTAAGTGAATTCAGGCCCGACCAAGGCCAATAGGCCTATTTTTCGGCTACCACGCAACTAGGTAAATTCAGGCAGTTGCGGAGCGCCAATTGGTTGAGAGCGCCCAGGCCCTGGCTGCCTTTTTCGTACATAACTGAGGCAGGCCCTGCGGCAGATACACAACAAGGACCGAACACAGGCGGCAGGCAGTTGAGCACAGGCAACCGTCACAAGCCCTAGGCCTGATTCGTTTGGACCGGGGCTCAGCCTCTCGGGGCCTACCGGAAGCTTCTGGGCAGGGGCCCAGCGCAGCCAGGCCACAAGCAGCAGGCAGGCCACTTCCATTTAGGAAAGTGCCTGCCCTCGCATTTGGCTCGGGCACTGGCTGCATGCTGCGCTATATGCTGGCCAGAGCCCGCGCGCTCACGGGCGAGCTGGATGAGTAGGCAGCCATAGCGGAGCTGCGCTGCACTATGCTGGATGGGGCGCATGGTGGTCCTTGGGTGCATGTGGCATCTGTGAGTTGGGGATCGAGGTTGTGAGTGATGCGAGAGACATACCTTGTGCTTGAGGCGAACAACATTGACCGAGATCTGCTCGTACTTCGGGGAGCTGCTGACATCACCAACGACATTGTAGATAGGCTAGATAGGATCTGCCATTTCTAGTCTGGGTGCAGAGCGCCAGATAGGATGTGGATATTGGTTCATTGGTGATGATGATGAGACTATCCCAACATTATCACTTCCGAGCTTTTGTTGTGCTCTTATTTGGTGGAACTCATATTGCAATTTTGCTTTTGGTTCAAGTTCATGACTATTTGGTTTCATGTGTATGATGCTGCTTGGTTTTTGGAGTTCGCTATCGCTCATTTTCCTTGCACATATATATCTATTTCAACTTCAATGAAACTACACACTATAATATTACCATCTCTTATTCATTGTTTATATTATTCTACTATTATTTATATTCTATATTAGATATCTTTGAATTGAATATATTTATTTTGTTTCTTATTATTATGGACTTAAAAGAAGAAAAGAAAAATCTATTTCTTTATTACTGAAACAGTATTCACTTGTCCGCAGTAGCCGATGCAGATCCCAGGGCTCGATCCCTAGTTCCCACCTTACCTATGTATAGTATCTGTGTCGAACCCGAGAGTTGAATCCGTGACCTGTGTATTTGTAACAGTTGGTAGACTGTCGTAGGGTCCGTACATAGTAGGGGTTCGATTTGTAGACTTGTCGGGTAGGAATTGTAGCAAGCTCTAGAAGTCCTAATTGTAGCTCCTCCGAAAGGTCAAGGTCGTAGCTGCTACAGTCCAGAAGGGTCAAGGTCGTAGCTGCTACAGTATCGAAAAGCCAAGTCCACGGCCTTCTGGAAGGTCCTAGTAGTGGCCTTTCGAAGTTGCTCACGTTGAGGCTGAGGCAAGTGGGCAAGTGGTGGAGTCTACCCGTGCTGAGTCAGCGGTCCTAGTCCTAGTCTAGTCAAGCAAGTACCGCATGGGATTGTGTGCACCACGGGCATGGGAAAGGGGCAGACCAACAAGATACAGAAGTATAAATACAATGGGCAGCGCCCAACTATCCATTCATTCCCGCGTAAGCCATGCGGAAGCGCTGCTACAGCAACTTGTGCAAGGTGGTCTGCAGTGAGCCCGAAGACGAAGTGGGCGAGAAGGAGCTTAGCCATAGCGATAGGGTAGCAGCGGCCATAGCCGCCATAGCTGATAGGAGAGTGTAGCGTGTATGTGTGTGCGTGTGTGTACAGTGTGATGCGTGTGGGATATCCAGGGTGATCCTCTGTGTGTGTGTGTGTGAAGAGAGAGTTGTACAGGCGCTGTGACGCCATAGCCATTTGAAGTGAACCTGTACTTGAACTGTGTTCTTGGCTACCATATCTCTGAGTTCTGAGTAGGCGCTTGTCGCCAGTTTGCTGCGGAACCTGTTTGCATGCGTGTGAAGTGTGAATGAGAGCAAGTCTGATTGCGTTGATATCGGAGCTGGTACCCGCTATTCCACGCGCATCCGTCGTGTGCCGCAGGGAGAGCTACGCGCCATAGCCGAAGTCGCCATCGGAGAGGAAGTCCGCCATAACGGGTCCGGAGGTGGAAGAAGTCGTCGCGCGCACCTGCAAAGAAGACCACGAAGAAGAAGAAGGAAGAGAGAGAGAGAGAGAGAGAGAGAGAGAGAGAGAGAGAGAGAGAGAGACGAATGATACAAGTTTGGTTTACTACGTACCTCTGTTGAAGACATCGCTACACACACACAGAGAGAGAGAGAGAGAAGATTGGTTGTCATGTACTTGTGAAGTCCGCCGTGCAGTCCAACGTAGAAGAAGGAAGACGACCATAGCCGCGGAGCTCGACCACAAAGAGAGGACGGAGGGAAAGACCGAGAGGATAGAGGGAACCATAACCGAGGAAGAAGAAGGGAGAACCGAGAAAAAAATAAGAGAAAAGAGAAGATAGACGGGGTGAAGAAGAAAGAGGCGAGGAAGGAGAAAGGAAGAAGAAGGGTGGTGAGGAAGGAGAAGACGACAACCATAGCTGACTGCGAGAGTTGTCGGGCGTTGACCAGAGTTGACCGGGGGAGTTGACCACACGTTGATCGGGTGTTGACCGGAGTTGACCGGGAGTTGGCCGGGGGTTGACTACAACGTTGACCAAGCGTTGACCAAGCCGTTGACCAAGACTGTTGACCACGAGTTTGACCAAGCTGGAGTCGGTATAATCTCGCCAAGCCTTCAACCTATCCCCTCGCCCTATGGATGTGCACACACCCTGTGGTACTTGCTGAGTCAAGTCTGTCTATCTCTTGTCCTGCATCGATAGGGCCTTGTTGACCTAACCCACACGGGCTGAGTAGGGCTAAAGACTATGTCTGACGACTCGACTGTCCCGGAGGACACAAACCCTACCAAGGACCAGTACTGACCGGCGGGCGGCTTGGTGTGGCACGGTAGGCCCAAAATCCGAGTTGTGGGGTTCACAACAGGCCGTCTAAGTCTTGAGAGGACCTGCTGATCGTGTCGTCTTGTCTGTGACGTTAAATAATTCCTGAGGAGTTACGGGGGATCTCCTTAAATGCCTCCTGATCAGCAATAGGTCCTGTAGTGACAGTCGTAGAGTAGGTCTAGGCTAGAGACCCTAGTTGACAGGATCCTGTCCGGATTCTGTAAGACCTTAGATTGAGTCAGTAGGTTGTGTCAGTCAGGGGGTAGAGTCTAAGTGGTGAGAAGTGGAACCATAGCTCGGTTGTGCACCTAACACCATGGTTGACACACGTGGAGGAAAGAGTACTACCCCTTACACCCAGACTTAGGAAGAGCAATTCGCTGCCATTCTGAGAGAGAGAAGGGAGAAGGAGCTCCTCAAACAGGCGAAGTTGAAGGCGATCGCTGAGGAGCAGGCGGCG
>BFEA01000398.1:1006915-1024008 GCA_003427395.1 Chara braunii
CAGCGCCAGGCTCCTTCACACCTGGTGAGGGATACGATGCATGTTTAGTCTGAGTTCAAACATTGATTGGGCTCGTGATTGGTATTCTAGCATTCTGCTTCGCTACTTGTACTACGTGTGTGAGGTCAGTCCTTGTCAGGTCAGTCTTTGTATCTAAGTCTTCCCTGCGCTATTCAGCACTTTTGTATGTATGARAATGCACATTGTCTGTCGAGATTCTACTCTCACCGCATTGTCCATTTCAGTCCTTTTTATCACACTGCAGTTCCTCTGTTATTACGAACATCACATATCTGTGCATGTAACAATACACTCCCGACAAATGGCATGTTGATTGCAGGCCAAAGTGCAGGAAGACCGCTCACCATAAAAGACCATGCATTCAGTATAGCGCCCATGGCCACAAAATGGTTATATATTGTCCGGATGTGGAGGGTGCATGCAGTCAAGAACATGGGGACAGCCCTCTGCACACATGGATGCAGAAACCATGTTATTGTAGTGATTGTGACAGAGACAATGGCGGCTACAGCCGAGTGTAACAGTGTGTAGCTGTGCATAGGAGAAGGTTGCAGAGTGTTGTTACGTTACCCTGCTGCAGAACGGGGCCAGAGGGATGATCTTCGACATAAAAGAGATTGTGGACTGTTTGATGTGGCAAGAAAACAGCATCAGAAATGACTAACATCAGTCATGGCATGGTCGTGCATGGACCAGGATGCTGTTGTCCCACAGCTCCCAGTGGTCAGAGGTATGTACATTGACCATGTAATGGCCAGGTCTTTGCACAATGCAGGCAGAGATGTGGGATGGAGGATTAAACCACTCACCTGCTCGAGCATTGCATAGTTCAAGTTGGCGCTCCCTCGTTGCCACTTGTAGGACAGCAATGGTAAAGCCTCTTTCCCTGGTATAATTACAATCCTCTGGCTGTAGGGGGGGGAAGATCAGCATCAAGCTGAAGGGCGATTGCAAGGAAGTCTGATGATGTATAGAAAGGGCGGTTGATAATGTGAAGCAGATATTAGTTGCAGTCAGACCACAGAGATTGGTGAGGATCTCAGGCTGGTGGATGCTGGCCAACGATTTGCAGATCACCCGGATGGTGTTGCAATCCCAAAATGTCTTGGGTTGCTTGCTGGTCGGTCATTTGCAGATCACCCATGTGGTCTTCGCGTCGAGGGGGCCATATGCAGATCCCCCATGTGGTCCACGCCTTGCGGGGTCAACTACAATCCGAGCAGATCATGTTCCAGTCCCTCAACGTTTGGGGCAACCTGAGTAGGGACTGTTCCTGGAATTGGGAGTGTACTCTTGGCAGGTACCACATCCTGTTGGACAGGTAAATCGCAAATATCTATTCTGAAGGGCATAAAACATGGTGTTGTGGCTGCCTGCAGGCAGCTGGACTGTCTTCAGGAGGCATAGCAGCGGATACTGTTGTTTGGAACAAAGGAACTGCAACAACCTGTGGAGAAGGCACAGAGAGAATTGGGGCAGACACAGAAACAGACTGTGGATCCTTGGACAAGTGACGATACAACAAGGGGAGTAGTGGTGTTGCAAACAGAAGATGAACATCTCCTTGGCAACAAAGTTGGAAAAATGGGAACAATGGAAACCGGAGAGTATATATATGTTGTATATTGTTAATGTATTGTTATAAAGGTAGGAACTAAGAGCATGTTTGAGAGAGAGAGAGAGAGAGAGAGAGAGAGAGAGAGAGAGAGAGAGAGATTTGCAACAGGGCTGGTCCCCGGATGGACCGGGGGGCATCCCCCAACTGGGAGCCTGCTGGTCGGACTGGGCGGTTGACCGGCCAGGCAGGCCCCCGGTCCAACCCAGTGCATCACGCTGGGGGGGGCTTTACCAGGGATTTGAAAGCACCCAGCCTCTGGGATGCCGCCGCTGCTGTCAAAAAAGAAAAAAATGCGCGGTGGATCTCCACCGCTGATCATCGGAGATCAGCGGCAGAGACCCATTCCGCGCTTCATTGAGAATGTGGGGTCCTATAGGTCCTGGTTTCTGCAGATCGGCAGTTGAAACCGACAGCATTTTCGAATTCGAAATGGAACATGTGGAGTCCTCCACGGCCTAGCCTCAGCCTCGCTCCAGCCTACCCTCGCAACCCCGCCCCACGTGCAAGTACGTCGACACGAGGTTGACCCCACGCTCATCCGAGCGGACGGCGACTTCATGCTGCAGCCCAGCCCATCAGCGCCATCGCCCCTGCACCAGCTCGTCATCGCCATCGCCATGCGACGGAGCACGTGCTTCCTGATCTCCTTCTTTCTTCATCTTCTCGGTCGTCTTTTTTCGTGTTCTTCTTGTTCTTTTCTTTGCCTTCTTGGCCTTCTTCATCTTTTGTCCTTCTCAGGGCCTTATTTCAGCCTCTGCGCAGCTAAGGGAATTCAGGCAGTTGCGCAGCACCAGTTGGTTGAGAGAACCCAGGCCCTGGACTGCCTGTGTGAATGTATGGAAAGCAGGCCCTGGGCTGGATACGGGTACTGGGCCGAACACAGGCCAAAGGCAGTTGGGCGCATGCAACCACCTCAGGCCCAAGGCCTGTTCTTGTTCGTGCTGGGCCTCAGGCTACCGGGGCCTACTGGAAGCTTCCTGGGACTGGACGCAGGCAGGCCACTTCGATATAGCAAAGGGCCTGCCTCCGCATTCGCCATTCGGGTGCTGGCTGCATGCTGCGCAAGCGCTGCTGCGCTATTTGCTGGCTGGCGCCTACGTGCTCACGGGTGAGCAGGGAAGGAGCAGGCAGCCATAGCCGAGCTGCGCTGCTGTGAGCTGGATGTGGTGCAGGGTGGTCCTTGGGTGCAAGTGGCATCTGTGTGTTGGGGAACGAGGTTGTGAGTAAGGCGAGAGACATACCTGGTGCTGGAAGCATGCGACATTGGTCGCTGTATGCTCGTACTTCGGGAGAGCTGCTGTCGTCAACTTCGGCATTGTAGTATAGGCTAGATAGGATCTGCCACATGTAGTCTGGGCGCCGAGCGCCAGATAGGATATCAACTCTGGTTCTTCGTTGATGATGATGATGGGACTGTGTTTCAGCATTATCAATTATGAACTCTTGGTGTGTTCTTATTTGGTGAATCTCGTGATGCAATTCTGCTGTTGGTTCGAGGTCACGACTATCTGGAATCGTATGTATGATGCTGTTTGATTGCTGAAGTTCGCTATTGCTCATCTTCCTTGCATCTGTCTTGACTCTCACATACTCTCGATATGTTTCGGTTCAATGCTGTCTTGACTCTCACATACTCTCGATATGTTTCAGTTCCATGCTCTGTCTTGACTCACACAAACATGTCCTGTGCAGCGAGCATAGCTGGGCGGGTCCACTTGTCCTACTCATGAAGAAAAAACACCAATTCGATAAACAGAAGGAAAAAGGCGGCTGCCGCGGGGGTTCGGGGTGGGGGTGGAAGGGGTGGGAGCTGTTCCTGCCGCCTTATGTACAGAACCGCTGTTTTGTCTCACCTCTTTGTTGTTTTCTTCCACATTGGATTTTTTTTTGAAATTTTGAATGGGCATTGACTGACGACTCTCATGATTGCAATCTGATGGTGCTGGGGTCCTTAGAGCCCACTCTCACATACTTTTTCCAATGAATCTGCCCATCGTTATTGCCCAAGTGACGTCCTAGCGCGAGTATGCCCTGCTCGCCTGTGTTAGAGTTGTCAAACTTAAACCACCAGTACCAGCCATCAAAGAGTGTGAAAACAAAGGCTCGATCTGTGGGACCAAGGGGGGTACTGAGGGAGTGCGCTGAAGTCCGAGTACCCCGGTTTTGACGAGTTTAACTTCCTATTTCTAGCGACAAAAAACTGCAAACAAATGAGGGATGTAGACTAGGTCACACCGCATCTTCGACAAAAATCGAAAATAAACAAACTGAATACATTTTTGCATCAAAGTTGCGGTCACCTACCTGGAGTGATGTTTCACGCTAGGCAGGCCAGGGGGGTCACTTCTTTTTTATTCGTACAAATAGGCTCGTGTGACTGGTGGTTTAACCTTCCTGCGTTTGCCTTGTGTTTCCCTCTTCGTTCTCCTCCTCCTGTCTTCTTCCTTCCTCTCTCCCTCTCCCCCCTCTCCCCCGTTTTGTTCCCCCTCTTCTGCCCCCTCCTCTCTCTCTTTGTTGTGCGCGCGATAACTGTGAAGCAAATCAGACTTGACGCAGTGTACTACTTTCATGATCTCATAAGGGAGATGGCGAGCTGGGGCTATGTAGAAGGGCGCACTTTGTTTGGTTTCGGATATGATTTCAGGCAGAGCAACAGGTGAGTCTGCTCTTGCCTCTTTGCTTTGCTTTCTTGCTTAACTAGGAAGGACCTCACCGTGCTTTTACTAATTAATCGAAGAGGGCCTCAGCCGAACCTTGCACTTTTTGAATTCCCCTTTGTATCAGCTGGAGACCAAGATTCGAAGTAATGATCTGTTTGCTAACAGTTACGTCAACTTACATATGTGTACCATGCCAGTTACATAAACTTACATATGTGCATCATGACAGTTACATCAACTTACGGATGTGTACCATGATGTTTACGAAGACTTACCATTGAGGCATATGGGCTGGGTCTGCAACACTGCTCATTTTTATTCCTCCTCCCCCCCCCCCACCCCTTCTCCTTTTCCTTTTGTATTTCTAATGAGAGCAAAAAATTGGACCGTTTCTCGATTTGCACGTGTCATGTTAATTAATCTTCTAGGTATAGTTCATCTGTTGTTTTGATGGATTTCTTGAGGTACAATGACCATCACAGAATGAGAACTATGCTGTTTTCAGAGTTTTGCCACTGGACTGATGTGACTTGCTGAGATTCCCATATTCTGCTGAGGTTTCTAAGTACATGTGTGTGCATGATTGCTGAGTTTTCATGTGTGTGCCTGACTGCATGATTGTTTTGGGCATGTGTGACCCACCAGGGTACTTGTTTGCTGAGAAGGCCCCCTGGCCTGGTACTTACCTGTGGCCGTGCTTTTGTGTGGGGGCAGGAACTGAGAAGTAGGCTAGGCCCGTGTAGGATTGAAAACACTCAAGTGGCAGGTAGGTAGGCAGAAGAAGACAAACTGTTAGTACCTTTAGAGGCTGAAGGAATTTTAGAAGTCCGGTAGGCTTAGTCTAGGGGTACCGGTCCAGTAGTTTGAGTCTAGGACCTGTAGTCAGGTATATTGAACTGCACTGTTGTTTCCCTCCGAAAGAAGGAATGTACCGATAGCTTGGGAGGCTATGCAGCCTGGAAGTCACTGCCTGGCGAGGCAGTAGGCCGGTATATCTTCAGGAAGAGCGAAGAGCCCTTCCTCATTTGCAGCTTTGCAAGTTTGGCAACATGTTGCTTGTGCAAGTGCTCAGTGTAGTAGCGCTAGGGAGGACGAAGGCGGCCTTGGTCCTCCACCGCACTATGATGGAGAGGGGCCCCAGGGAAGGAGTAGGAGGAGGAAGATGGTGAGCAAGGAGGAGAATGGCGGGGTTGCTTACTTGACCATGGTTGTCTGCGTCTTCATCTTCTTGTTTGGCGTTACACCTGGAAGGCCCGAGTTGGGGTTGGCTTCATCAAGGAAGACTGCGGGGTAGTGATAGGAATGGTGGCCATAGTACGAGCTTCACATTGCCCTTTGAACATCGGAGCTTTGCTCTGCTAGTCCGCCATAGCCACCTACTGGACCAAGAGGAGAAAGGATTATGAGATGGCTATGGTGGACCTTATCAGTGGCTGGGAGTAAGGAGAGGATTCACACATTGGTTCTGATTCATTCTTTCATTGTCTTCTCTTCCCTATACCCTTGAAAGATATAGCGGTCCCACCGACATACGCGGCCACGGGCCCATGAGAAACCATTGCGGGGGGCTGTCGTCGGGTTTGCCAGGGACCGACAGGACCAGTGCGGGCGCAAAAACCAAGCTGTCTCGTGCCAGGGACCGACAGGACCAGCGCGGGTGCAAAAACCAAATGGTGCGCGCAAAAAGACGAGCGAAGAGGACCGGCGCAGGCGCAAAATGCAAACGCTGCAAAAGAACAAGCGAAGAGGACCAGCGGGGCCGCGTCCGAAAAGGCCAGCGAGGGGAGAGGGAAGAGGCGGATGCGGGCCTGGGCGTCGAAAACTGTGGGAAAACAGGTGGAATATTTCGATGTTCTAGTGGAAGATTCATTCAATTTTGCTAATTGTGTGTGTGTGTGTGTAGGTAAGTAGTGTATATTTCGATGTTCTAGCGGAAGATTCATTCGATTCTGCTCATCGTTCGTGTGTGTGTGTGCGAGAGAGAGAGAGAGAGAGAGAGAGAGAGAGAGAGAGAGAGAGAGAGAGAGAGAGAGAGAGAGAGAGAGAGGCCAACAGGTAAGTCTCCAACCCTGCAACTGGCCTAACGCTACTTCCATTGATAGGTGAGCAAAATCGAATGAATCTTCCGCTTGTGTGTGTGTGTGTGTGTGTGAGAGAGAGAGAGAGAGAGAGAGAGAGAGACTGGCCAACAGATAAGTCTCCAACCCCGCGACTGTGGAGGTGGGTGGCGCGTGGAGGGGAGTTGGGCAAAGGGGACATGCACGGAAGGGGGAGAAGGGAGGTGGAGGGGGGGAAGAGGGAGGAGGGAGGAGTGGGAGGAGAACGGGATGAGCAACAAGAAGAAGAAGAAGAAGAGGGGGAGGTGGACGAGAAAGCCGAAGAGGAGGGGGAGGAGGAGAAAGCAGTTGAGGGGAAGGAGGGGAAGGGGGAGGAGGAGGCGGACGAGAAAGCCGAAGAGGAGAGGAGGATAAAGGTGAGGAGGAGGATGAGGGAAAAGGCAAGTGGAAGGGAGAGAGGTGGAGGGAGGAGGCGGCTAAAAAACTTTTTTTTTTTTTTGCATTCCTGTCCCGTTTTCTTCTTCGTTTTGCGTCTAACTTTTTTTTTTTTTTNGTCTAACTTTTTTTTTTTTTTTTTTAGTTCTTGCGTCGTTTCCTTCTTCGTTTTGCCTTTGCTTCTCCTTTTCTTTTTTAGTCCATTACAGTTAATCGATCAATCATCAATCATCAATCAATCAATGAATCAATCTCGACCAAGGTCGATCTTTATTGATCGATTGATTGATTGATTGATGGAGAAGGAGACTAGACCCAGTTGAGGAGGAGGAGAAGTATCGGGGACGGACGGTCTGGCGTGGGTTGGGGAGGGTGGGCCGAGGGTAAATCAGGTTCGGGACAGGGGACAAGAGTAGTCGGGGAAGAGGCAGAGGGCAATGAAGGCGCGCTGAGGAGAGGCACACGGAGGGGGGGGGGGGGGGGGAGGAGGTGGGAGGAGGGAGGAGGGAGGAGGGAGGAGGGAGGAGGGAGAGGGGGGGGATGAGGGGACACGCGAGTTGAAGGGAGGGAGGAAGAGGGAGAAGGTCGTTGGAGGAAGAGGAACAACTTTTTTTTCTCTGTCTTGTTTTTTTTTTGCTTTCTATTTCGCTTTCCTTTTCTATTTGTCAAGTTCCGGTATTCAATCAATCAATCAATCAATTAATGAAGATTGACTAAGGTCGATCCAATTGCATCTACGACAAGTTGGCAACTGCCGGGCCATTTTGCAAAGTTGGGCAGCTTTCGGTAGGGGTACATTGCGAAGATGGTATCCAACTGATGGCTACGGTGTTTTTTTCATCGTCCTCGCTGCGGCGGGTCCACTTGTTACTATTAAAGTTCATCAGTCGTGGGCTTTGACACACCCCTTCTTGGCCAATCAAGGTCGTCTGATCATGGATCTGATGACAATCGGATGGTCGAGATTCGTCTTGAAAACGTTTTCTTTGAGTGACACTTGGTTGTGCAGTTAGTGTACTAGTGGATAGTCTGCCTGGTCGAGAAATCTGCCAGTGAGCGTAGAGAGCTTCTGTGAATGTCAGAAAGTGTCGGAGATTGTTAGATATTGAGAGCCATCATGACAATGTGATTTGGCACATGATTTAATGTGTAGGTAAAGAACACCGTTGTGTTTTTGGCAATGTGGGATGAAAATGAAGAAATGTGTAAATGGGGAGATTGGAAATTTGAAAATTGATATGATTTCTAACACCCAGTTTGTGTCAGATATTGTCAGGATGTGGGGTGTGTTTCATATGCTGCCGCAGCAAGGTAACCACTCTTCTTAAACCACACTTTTACCAATTCGACTGACAATCTCACTGTTTCGAGTGGACGAAACTCCCATCTTCTTACTTGTTTCCGACTCCGTTCGCGTATGCCTTGCTGAGCCCATGGGAAGCTTTCACGAATAAGCGAAAGACACAACAACTAAGGTACTCTACAAACTCCTTGTGCGATGCCGACTCAACTGCCGTCTTGGGTGAGTCAACGGAAATCACCCTGAATCACGGCAGTGACAGTCACTCTGGACGTTGGTCATAACAATGCAGACCTCTGCTTGCATGCCCACAATGCGTGCGGCCATATAGGAATTAATCTCTCTCTAGCTCACATTAGTTTACAAAATCATTGATCATGTTGCCGGTTCGCAGAAACCCCAGACGTCTAGATAAACAATGCGCTCGAAGTGGATGCCCACACACTCATTAACCTAATCTTATGCACGCTCGGCGTTCCAACTTTTGGGAGTCGGTTGCTAGCTGCGTAAAAATAAATGTACCACCGCCTTGGTTATCATCACTGACGCATCTTATGCGAGACGCAAAAATACACGCAAATACCCTTGTAAGGGTGTTTCTGCTGACAACGACAGGAAGGGTGATGCGATGTCCTAGTTCGCTGCTACGCGAGCTTACTTCTACATTTTGGGGACTCCCCTGGTTACTCAATCGGTTGTCGTGGGGATGAATGTCTTGCCCGAAGTACGGAGTTGGGTTGAGATCCAAGCCATACAGGCCGGATACACCAGGCTGGAGATGAACAAGTGGTTGAAGGCCACATACATCATTGCACTTGAGGAGCTCTTCGTTAAGTGACATCAAGATCCACACGCTATTGCACGAGCGAGGTATCGGCTCTGCAAGCACAACAAGTAGACCAAGAGTATGAAAGGCCGGATGGCACATCTCAACAACCTCTTTGCCATACTTGGCTTGGAGATGACAACACAATCATGCCTAGATGTTGTCAAATGCCCAGTTCCCTCGACCATTACTAATTGCCTTGGGCTAGGACTCGACGACTATACAGACTGGCTTTCCCTCATGAAGGATGTGGTCGGGCTAGAGGCGCAGGAGCTCTTTCGCACAACAGGTAGTGTAAAAAAGACCTATGGTCGCCGGCGGCACGAAGGCAGCAACCGTTTTGTGTCGCACAACCTGTTGAAGTCCGATGATGAGGCTGGTGCTGATGGTTCTACTCTTGGTGACTATCAAGAGCAAGATGCTTACCTAGTGTGTTCTTCGACTTAAGAGGCTGAAACTGCAGGTGATGATGAAGCGATGAATGCCTTTAAAAAGACTGCCTTTAAGAATGAGGGGCAGAGGAACTCAATGAAGAACAATACTAACACCATTCACCTCCCAAAAGGAGCAAAGACTCCACCCAAGCCGGAGGATCTTGCCACAAAACCATGGGTAGATCTCCGGATTACTCAAAGTGATTTGAAACAAAGAGTGAAGAAAGGGGTTTTCTTGCATTGTACCAAACCGGGGCATTCAGTCTAGCAATGCTTTAGGTTGCGGCGGTGAGACCAGTCAAGGAGGTAGTATCAGCACACTCTACTGTAGGGAGGTTGAACTAGTAAGTGCAGGGCCTTCTAAGGATTATGATCCACTCAACAATCCTCTCTTGAGACCCCAACTGATGTTGATTTCAAAGTTGAGAAACTGCATATCCTTTACAAGGAGGCTCGAGTTGAGTTGGACGAGGTTGACTTTTACCTCTCTTGCTGCGCTGGGCTCAGATGAAGCAAGAGCACATGCAGGGAAAAACGAAGTTGGTCTTTTTCAAGCTCCGCATTAATGGAGGATACATCATACATCCATGCGTTGGCTGATTGTGGCGCAGCCACCAACTGCTCACTGTTGGAGATTCGTAAGGCATGCACAAGAATTAAGCAAGTAGCTTTGCAGAACCCTTGTCGGACCCAAGTGGGCAACCAAGAGGTTGTCACATCTATTTAGTTAAAGGTGTGCGCACCACCTTTGACGCAGACTCCACAGTCACTCATGAGTTGATCTTCTAGGTCCTTGATAAGTGCCCCTTAGACGGGGTTATTGGCTTGGGCTGGTTGCAGGCCGAATGCAAAAGAACAACATGGAAGAACTCGCATATCATGGTTAAAGATGCCATGGGGATCGAGCGCTCAATCCTTTTGGACGAAACGCGCAAGTCCCTAGCCGAAGAGGACCGTAGAAGATGCATCTCGGCATGAACGTTAAGAAGTTGGATAAGTCGGTTGCGAGTAGAGTGGTTGTTAACCGAGAAATGAGAGTTGAAGATAATGTCGAAGAGGTAAAGGCATACTTCTAGTTGGAGGGGGGGACTAAGTTGGAGAGAGTTTTGCACTCCCTGGCCCTCTATGTGGAGGACAATCTACCCTTTGACCTGATCGCAGGAACGGATTGGGGAAACCTTGCATACGAGGATGTCAAGATAGGTGAGCACAAGTGCTAGCTGCCCAGCCCCGAAGGTGGGAAAAAGAAAATGTGTTTGTTTCGTAAGTTCACGAGCATTGTTGCACGAGTGCCCCTACGTTCACTAGGCACGTGGTAAAAAAAAACCTGATTGACGAAGTCTTCGTCGCTTATGCTAGACTCGTGAGTGAGCAGTCGAAAGGGGAGGAAAAGGCACCACCCGAAATAGAGAGTTTGTTCCAAGAGTTTGCTGGTGTAGGAGAGGCCCCAACCAGCGTGGTAGAAAGGGAAATTAAGCTCCGGATCGAGATAGAGCCTGATAGCAAGACCCCCAAAGGCCCCATCTACCGTATGTCTCCCATGGAGTTAGACGAGTTGTGCAGGCAGCTAGACGAACTAATCGAGAAAGGGTGGATAAAGCTATGCTCATCACCATATGGCGCACCAGTTTTATTGTGCCAAAGGAGGAGGGTGAACTGCGTATGTGCATTGGCTATAGGGGACTTAACGCAATTACCGTGAAGAATGTCAAACCATTGTCGGCGCATAAACGATCTATCGGATAGGGTGCAACACTGCAAATATTTTTCTAAGATTGATTTCAAGTCTGGGTACCATCTGATCGAGGTACAACCCGAAGACAGCCTAAGATGGCCTTTAGGACGTGTTATGACCTCTACAAATTTATGGTTATGCCGTTTGGTCTAACGACCACCCCTGCTACCTTCAAAGATGCATGAACCGGTTTTATTTGTGTCGTAGGACGAGGGCGGACGTGTTATGACCACTACAAATTTGTGGTTATGCCGTTTGGTCTAACGATCGCCCTTGCTACCTTCAAAGATGCATGAACCAGTTCATTTGTGCCATAGGACGAGGGCGAACTGCATATGTGCATTGACTATAGGGGATTCATCTCAATTACCGTGAAAAATGCCAAACCTTTTTCGCGCATAGACGATGTATCTGAGATGGTGCAACGCTTCAAATATTTTTCTATGATTGATTGAAGTCAGTGTACCATAAGATAGAGGTACAACCCGAAGACCGACATAAGATGCCCTTTAGAACGTGTCACGACCACTACGAATTTAAGGCCATGTTGTATGGTCTAGCGAACACCCCGGCTACCTTCAAAGATGCATGAGCGACCTCTTAAGAGAAGGGCTTGATTAATTTCCAGTTGTCTATTTAGATGACATCTTGATTTTTAGCAAGACGTTAGAGGAGCATCAACAACACTTTTGTCTAGTCCTAGAGAAGTTACGAGACGTCGAGTTTAAGTTGAATCCAAAGAAGTGTGAGTGGGCCAAGCGCCAAATGTTATATCTTGGGCATGTACTTAATGGAGATGGAGTCCGACCGAAAGATGTAAAAGTAGCAGCAATTAGAGACTGGCCAATCCCACATACGCTTACGGAACTGTGGTCGTTCCTAACACTGACCAATTATTATGGGAAGTTTGTGCGAAACTTCACTTCCATCACTGCACCGTTGTGTAAGTTGCTGCATAAACAGATCGTATGGAATTGGGATAAGGATTGCACTTTTCCACGTTGAAGAAACTGAAAAAGTGCTTAATAGAGTAATGTTACGATCCTGGCCAATTTCGAAGTGCAAAATTCTCGAGAAAGCACTATGTCGTCCAATTGCAAAAGACATGAATAAACTTGAGAGGAGAGAGATAAAGAAGAAGAAGAAGAAGAAGATGTACACTAGTAAAAGATCAATGACAATCCCCCTACTTGTCGCCAACCAACTCCTGCGCCTTTCTCCACACAATAAATAATGATGAATGGCTGAACCAGAATCAAAGTTCGAATCCCACTTTTAGTGCTTAGCATAACTAGAGGTCCACCATAGCCATGGCCTCCGTCCTCCTCAACCAGGACGAGGCTATGGCGGACTACTAACGGACTAGCTCTGCTGTGCAAAAGACAACGCAAAGCAGCTATGTCTACTGTTGCTCAGGCCGCCATGTTTGACTCTGCCTTGAAGCCTTCTTGTTGCGGCGCTACCCCCACCGGGGCCTTCCAGAGGCAGCGCCTAACAAGGTGATGAAGATGGTGTCCACCATAGCCAGGTAAGTTTTGCGCCCTTCTCCACCATAGTCCCTTCTTCCTCCTCCTCCTACCCGCGGTGTTCCTCCATAGCCAGAGAGGCCAACTAGACGCTGCGCCTCCCAGGCAACGCTAGTGGAGCTGCACTCTTCCCAGCAACGCTCTAAAGTCCACGCTCTAAAGTCCAACACCCACTCTAGTAGCATGATGCCCAAATTTGCATAGCACAAATGAGAGTAGCTCAATGCTCGACCCGGAGACATAGCGGCCTACTTGCCTCTTGAGCGGTGGCTTCCAGGTCGTGCGACCTCCAAGCAACCGTTACCTTCTCCCTTTCGGAGGAAAACATCATTGCAGGCTCTAATATCGTCCGCACAAGCCCTACACTCAGGCTACTTGGACTGGTACTGGCATACCTTTAGCCTACCACTACTGGGCCTTTAAAAATGCCACTCTTTTTGTCTTCTTCTGTTAGGCCTCCAGTTCCCAACACATCTACCACTATGTGAGTGGTACCGGTCTACCTGCTACTTGAGTGTTTTTCCCTGCTTTTCTCTCGCGAGTCTACTCCCGCTACTTTTCCCCGCTGCAGCCCTTAATAGTCACAGCCATAGGTAAGTACCAACCCCCGTGGGCCTTCCAAACAAATAAGTGCCCTAGCGGGTCACACACATACTTAGACCGACAAGCAGTTAGGCAAGCACATGAACCAGAAAGCACGCACACACACACACAAACTTAGAAAACTCACCTGAATGCAAGCAAGACATTCATTCCAGCGGCAAAAACTCAAATCAGCAGTGTTCTCAGTCTGTGTTTTGGGGGGTCATTACACTGACCCCCTCAAGGGAAGGTCCATTCGAGCGAGTAACTCACTCAAAGTCCCTGCACAATGCATCATAGGCGTAGATGGCAAGGACTGATCGGGTATATTCTGTTGGAGTGAGAGTAGCAGTAAACTTCGACTCCTGTTTTGGTTGCTGATCGGAGGACTGTGGCTGTTGTTCATAGACAGTCAGTTGTTCATGGCTTTGACGACTTGTGGTGCACTTTGCAACAATTTTTTCTAGTAAAAATCATCTACTAGGTAATACAGAAAATGGACCTTATATTGCTTGGTCTTCCCCTTTCCATTGCGACACCCCCTCTTCTTCAGAAAGCTCATACATTTTGACCAAGACGTAACTTCCTACTGTCAAAGGTTCAGGCTGACGCTTCTTCTCAGCATGTTTGATCATGGCGTTGCGTCACTTCTCCATAGCTGCAACAGCAACCTTGAGCAGGCGATCGAACTTAGCGTTGTGGCCAGGTGTTAGATCAGGAAACAGGTAGGATAGAGGATTGCGAATGTCCCACGAGATTCGACCGATCTGGTGCCATCATCATGGCGTTGCGTCACTTCTCCATAGCTGCAACAGCAACCTTGAGCAGGCGATCGAACTTAGCGTTGTGGCGAGGTGTTAGATCAGGAAACAGGTAGGATACAGGATAGCGAATCTGCCACCCGAGATTCGACCGATCTGGTGCCATCCCAATGGAGGAGTGTATGGAGTTGATGTACAACCCTATGCACAATCAGCAATTCCTCATTCCAAGAGTTATGATGGAGAACAATCAGAGTGTGGAGAAGTTGGATCATAGTCGGGTTGATCTCCCAAGTCAATTCAGGTTGCAGGATGTCAACGAGATGTCATCTTGAGTTTGATGTCATAGATCTGGGAGGTGAAGTCCTTCCGATCTGCAATTATGAACCTGGTGTCTGGGTCACTCATAAGAGTCTTTGAGGGGTCATACTGCAAAATGGACCTCTCGTTTAAGTCCTTGATCACAAGGTCATTAAGGGGGTGGGGTGGTAATGGAATTAGAGTCAAAAATTTTGAGAAGCGGTCAACGATCACCATCTCCTACGAATGTCCGTTTCTCTTCTTTCCCATGTCTGTGAAATCGATGGAGACAGGTTCCCCAGGACCGGCAGGGATAGGAAGAGGATGCAGTAGCCCATAGGGCTTTTGCCGAGATGGTTTGATGCGTCGACAAACTTGACACTCAACCACAAACTTTCGGGCCATTCCCATCATGTAAGGCCAATCAGACTCGTGTAATGGGCATATGAAAGTCTTTTCAAACCCAAAGTGTCCACTCCGGCCATGAGCCAAGTCCAGGAATTTAGTGTGGATAGGCTCATGGTTGGGTACACACAACTGGTTGTGCTTTCCATAGAGTAGGAAGATCAGACCTTCACAAGTAGAAATCAGGCTGACTGTTAGGGTCAACTTTGATCTGCTCAAGGATAGGACTGAGGTCGGGGTCCTTGGCAGTCTGGTCAACTTGTTCCTCCTTCAAATTCTTTTGGAGGTCGTTGGAGCTCACAAGGCAAGTCGTGTACCAGGGTGGCGAGACAGACCATCTGAAACGGGATTGTAATAACCTTTCTTATTTTTAAGTTAAAAATCATACATATCAATCTCATGCAGCCAGCGGGTCAATGTAGTAGATGGATTATTTTGCAGCTTGATCCCATTTCAAAGTCCCATGGTTTGAGAATACTTTGAAATGGCGACCCAAGAGGTAATGTTTCCAATGGTCTAGTGTCTCTCGCAAGACATAAAGCTCCCTCATGCAGGTGGAAGTGGCTACCCTTTTGACTGGGCATGTGTTGCTATAGTAATCATCACCATCATCTTGCTGCAGCAGTGTGCCAATTCCACATAGGCTCGCATCCGTAGTTACTACGAAGGTGAGTTTGGGATCTGCAATCCAGAGCACTGGATGACTCACCAAGGCCTCTTTCAATGCTTGGAAGGTGGTCGTACATTTCCCATCCCATGTGTAAGATACGTTCTTGCTTGTCAGTTTTGACAATGAACGAGGAATGACATAAAATATGGACACAAACTTGAGGTAGTATGACGCAAGACCAAGAAAAAAACGCAATTCACGGACACTTGCAGGTTGAGGACACTTGCGGATGACTTCAACTTTGGTTGTCTTCGGCTCTAGGCCTGCGACAGACAACCGATGCCCAAGATAGATGACATTGTCACTCCCAAACTTAGATTTCTCTAAGTTGAGATGAAGTTGCACGTCCTTGAGGATCTGCAAAACCTCAAGGTGTCTCATGTGCAGTGATGTGCTCCTCCATTGACTTGTTGAAGATTAGAATATCATCTACATAAAAAACAACAGATTGATTGATCTTCCCTATGAAACTTTGAAAGGTGAATTTGTACAACCCATCGTGAGTCTTAAATGCAGTCTTATGCTGGTCTGCATGATCGACTTCAATTTGGTAGTAACCAGACTTGAGATCGATCTTGGAGAAGACCTGGTACCCACCTGCAGCATCAAGCAAATCATCAATGCGTGACAAAGGATATATGTTTTTCCTGGTTATTCGATTCAATCCACAAAAGCCGATACACATCCACAATTTGCCTCCTTTCTTTGGGACAAACAAAACAGGCGCACTGAATACATGTTCGTTGGGCTTGATCCAACCTTTCTCAACATCTCATTAATCTATCTCTGCAACTCCTCCAATTTGTCTGAGCCCATACAATAGACACAAGTCACACAATATTTTGGAGGGGTGTTGCCTTCTATCAACTAAATTTTGTGTTGGACCGGGTGCACGAGAAATCCGCTGGGTTCGGCCAAGACTTCAGGATATCGGTTGAGAAGACAACATATTTTTTATGGAACTTCTAGAGGTGGAGAATGAGAATCCAGTGCAAGCATATCGGACTGCATAGGTGCAGCCAAGACAATAGGATTTGAAGTAGAACCATTTATACTGGAAGTAGACTAAATAAAGGTATGATAAGATGTAGAAGTAGTTGCATTGGAAGTAGAAACATCATGCAAAGTAGAATTGTTATGTGCAGCAAAAATAGAAGGCACATGAGCAGGTCTAACAAAGGCTAGATATAATTGCTCATCATCTTTGTGTCTGCGCCACTTCTTGCAGAATTTCAGTGCATTTGTTACGATCCTGGTCATTTCCCAAGTGCAAATTCACAATGAAAGACAATGCCACCCAATTGCGAAAGAAATGAAAGCACTTGCAAAGAGATAAAGACCAGAGGAAAGGTAAAGAAGAAGAAGAAGAAGAAGAAGAAGAAGTACATTAGCAAGACCAATGACAATTCCCCCTTCTCTATCCACCTTCCTCCTCCTCCTTCTCTTCACCAATCTTATTTTTCTCTCAATAATAATAATAACAATGAATGGATGAACCAGAATCAATATCCGAAGTTCCCTCTTACTGCTGACTCAACTCAACAACAACAACAACAACAACAACCAGTCCACCATAGCTATGGCTTCCCTCCTTCAGCCTCCTCTCTCAAGCATAGGCTATGGCGGACTACCCCAAGCAGCTAGGGTGTTGTGCTGATGTCCAAAGGCCAACCCAAGCAGCTATGGTGCTGCGCTGATGTCCAAAGGACCACTCAAAGCAACTATGCCGCTGCTGACTTGGTCCGCTATGCCTGACTCTGCCT
>BFEA01000398.1:1111416-1168337 GCA_003427395.1 Chara braunii
GTCGTTTGGGCCTGCCCGTCGGGTCTGGTCCAAAGTGAGGCCTTTACGGCCTGTAGTACCCCCAAGGTCGGGCCTTTAGGCCCTACTGTGTCCCTTTAACCCTAAGTCGGGTTCGGTAGGACCCGTGTCGCGTCGAAGATGTAATACACTCCCCCTCTTAAAAGACCGAGCTACCTGCGAGGGCGAAGTTGTCTGTCCGATACCGGGGTGGGTCGGGCGGGACGAGCTGCTTCCTTAGCAAGGCGTCACTTCTCATAGTCGGCGAAGATAAGGGGTGCAAAAGTCTGCAAATCTGTAATGGAGATCCACCGAGTGTCATCATGCGCACATTGCTTGAATGTGACTTTGAACTGCATTGGCTTATTGCCATACTTGCGATGCGTGATGACTCGGTCGACTTCCTGATGTCCGTCCATTAGAAGGCGGATCCTGTGATCGACGACCGGGAAACTCGTCGGCGGAAGGTGGCGTGTAGATGGCCAGCTTCGACGCGTGGAAGACCCGGTGCATTGGAAGGTGCGGAGGAATGTTGACCACAAAGGAAGGACCTGCGGGGTTGTCTCCAACGGCAGAAGTGACTTCCCATGGTCCGAACCATTTCGGAAGGAGTTTGCGCTAAACGTCCTGCTCGAGCGCAAATTCCTCGGAGAGGACCCAAACAAGGTCTCCCTCGCGGAAAGAACATGGAAGTCGACGTCGGTTAGCCTGCTGCTGCATGCGGATCTGAGCCTTTTGCATATTCGCGCGGGCTTTGATCAGCAAGTCCCTGTACTTCCGAACGGAAGCGGGAGAGCAAGGGACGTCTATGTCGGCAGCCTGTGGCAAAAGGAGATCAGCGAAGATCCAAGCTTTCTCTCCACCATGATGTAGCTCGAATTGTGTGATGCAGATCGCCGGGTGCACCGAAGTGTTATAGGCGAACTCGATGTCAGGAAGCCGGTCAACCCAATCTTTCTGGTCGGGACGGATGAGCGTACGCAAGATCATCTGAGCGGTCTGGTGCGCTCGCTCCGTCTGGCCATCCGTCTGCGGGTGCCGAGCCGAGCTCGGCTTCATTGTCGTACCGGACTCAGCCATGAGGGAAGTCCAAAAAACCGACATGAAGCGAGTATCTCGGTCGCTCACTATGTCTTCCGGAACACCCTGGTTGGTAATCCAACCGGTGTGCAAGAGTCGTGTGAGCTCAGGCGCTGCAGCATGATACTTGCAAGGAAGGAAGCGAGCATACTTGCTCAAACGGTCAACGACCGTGAGAATACCGTCATGGCCGTGGCGATCGCGGGGGAACGGGCCTGTCACGTCCTTAGCAATGGAGAGGCGCGGTGCCCGAGCAACGGTTTCAGTTCGCCGAAGTGGACTCGAGATCGACCCTTGTTACGGTGTCAAACTGCACATGACTCAATGTACCTCGTGACGTCATGAAGGACGTCGGGCCAGTGAAAACGCTGGCGGAGGCGTGCTAATGTGTGGTTCACGCCAAGGTGTGCCGAAAGTCGTGCGTCGTGGAATTCGCCGAGAAGACGAGTCYGTAARATGCGATCTTGGGGMACAACTAACAAGTCCTTTCCTCTCGTGTGAAGGAGAAGGAACCCGTCGGAAATCCGATAGTGGCTAGCCGATGGGTGATCCGATGAAAGCTCCGCATAAAGCGTCGAGTAAGTCGGATCGGACTTGTAGCCTTTGACGAAATGCGGCTGCAGATCGTCATCGAGGTCGAATGTTGTGGTCACAATGGCACAAAAATCAGGGCCGCCGTGAGAGGGCGTCCGCAGCTCGATTGGCGGGACCGGGAATGTGGCACGGGTCAAAGTCGAACTGGGTCGACCGATCGTGCTAGTGACCGTATCCTGCGTTTTGTAAAAGGTCAACGGATTGTTGTCCGTATTCCATTTAAAACGCCGACGGCCGAGAAGAAAGTGGCGCCACCGTTTGAGAATGGTGACGAACGCGAGTAGCTCTTTCTTCCAAGCGTCGTCGAGAGTGTTGACGAGAGGCACCTTTTGGGAGAAATACTCGATCGGGTGCCAACTGTCTTCGTGACATTGTTCCAACACCGCACCAATACCGTATCCCGAAGCGTGCGTAGTCACTTGGGTGGGAAGGGTGGGGTCATATATACGGAGGGCAGGTGCGGCTTGCATCGCTGCCTTCAACGTAGTGAACGCGCCACGGGCTGCGTCGTTGAACTCGAAGGGCACCTTCGGGGACTGAAGTCTCGACAAAGGAGCGGCCACTTTTGAGTATGAATCGACGAATCGCTGATAATATCCAGCCAAACCCATGAAAGAGCGTACACCCGTCGTGCAACGGGGTTCCGGCCAATCCACGATGGCTTGGATCTTGTCCGCTAAGGGACGAATGCCTTTCGGCGTGACAAAATGACCCAAGTACTCAAGGTCCTGCTTGGCGAACTCGCACTTGTCGAGATTCGCTTTGTACTTGGCTAGTCGCAAACGATCCAGAACAACGGGAAGGTGTATGATGTGCTCGTCCAACGTCCTACTGTAAACCAAGATGTCATCAAGGTAGATGAGGACGCTGCGATCGAGCAAGTCGCGAAACTCAGTCGTCATCGCTGCTTGGAAAGTTGCGGGGGCATTGGTGAGGCCAAAGGGCATGACAACCCACTCAAAATGCCCGTACCGCGTCTTGAACGCGGTCTTGTACCGATCTTGAGGCTGGATTTCAATCTGGTGGTAACATGACTTCAAGTCCAACTTCGAGAAGTACGTCGCGCCGCCTAACCGCTCAAGAAGATCATCAATCCGAGGGAGAGGGCCGACGTTCTTTACGGTTTGTGCGTTAAGTTTGCGATAATCGATGCATAACCGTAGATCTTTGTTCTTCTTCCGAACGAAGAGAACAGGGGCACCGTAGGGCGAACAACTAGGGCGAATCCAGCCCTTGTCGAGGAGGTCATCAAGTTGTGCGCAAAGCACCTCGAGTTCCTCTTCGCTCATGTGGTAGATACATCCACGCGGAGGGACGGCGCCAACCTCGAGAGTGATCCCGTGACGCGTGGGCCGGTCCGGAACCGTTCCGGTGGGAGCCTCGAAGACGTCTCTATACTCGTCCAAGAGGTGAGAAATGCGTGGGTCCGGCGGTGACGCGGCTGGTCCGTCCGACGAGTGGAGAGCATGCAAGAATACAAGGCCCATCTCCTCGACGTCATTTCGAGCAATGGCGTCGCGAATTCTCGCAACGGAAACCACGTGACAAGCAATCGAAGTGTGAGGGGTCGCGACCGTACATGGGACTAACACTCCGTTCCGATCACGGATGTGAACGGTTCGGTCTTGAAAGTTCATCGGATGATCGGCGCTACGCAACGAAGACATGCCTAGAATCATGTTGAACTTGGTGTCGAGGATGTCAAAAGACATCGGCTCGCACGCAAGTGGCGCAAAGTAGACTGGAACGCCGTCGACGCATTGGTCAATCGACTTTTGCGTGCGGCCGTCCGCGAGTGTAACTTGCGTGGGTTGCGTCTTCCTTCGAACGCGCGGGCCAAGGCCTGCGCGGGCCATAAAGGCTTGGCTCATAAAGTTGGGAGACGCTCCGCAATCAATCAAGGCACTACAGGTTGCCTTTCGGATTTGAATGCGGATATAAAGCAAAGGCGCGTCGGTTTCGGCGTACCTTTGGGTGGCGTACTCGCGGTCAATCTTCGCAAGATAGGAGCCCCGTCGTCCGTCAACGGAGCAGGTACTGTAGTGTGCAAATAGGAGCGTAAATTTGCCATCAAGGCGTTGCAATGCGGCCTTGGCAAGGTTCCGGTCGAGGGTAGAGGCATCCAAGCGAAGTCCTCTCTCGTGAGCGGGTCAAGCTCCTCAAGTCTTGACCACGCCGTCGAGTCCTCGGAAATCAGTGGCGAGCTGACCGGATCACTTGCCGACGATGTACAGGCTGTGTGCACGTGGCTCGGTTGGTCTAGTGGTGGTACCAGCTGGGCGGCATAATCCTCGTACGTAGCACGAGAATCAGCGACTAACGCATGCTCCCCGGTAGTGACATCGATTGCTAGCAAGGCAACTGGTTCCGGCGGAGTGAGGAGAGGCGTCGCCCCTCTCCTTGCGTAACTCAGTTTCCGGAGTTAGCTGGACGGGGTACGCGTGCCTTGCCCTTGTTCGGGCATTGTGCGGTAGTGTGTACGACACTATTGCACCATAGGCAATAACCGTACCGTTGACGTAAGTCAAATACTTCCTTGGTTGTCTTGTATGTCGTCCATGGCTGCTGCCCAATTCCCATCGATGCCGTCTCTTGTGTCGCCTTGTTCTTCCGAACTCTCTTGGGACGCTTCGGCGGGAGCGCTGCTACAATTCCTCCATCACTCGAGGATGCTGCTGCAGCGTGGAGATCGACTGTTTCTTCAAAAATCACAGCATTGTTATGTGCTGGTCGTTGATAGGTCGGCTTAGCCACATAGTGCGGTTGGGACTGCTTCTCGTTGGCGGTCTTGTCGTCCGTTTGGAAAGACCAGGTTTGCGCGGTCCAGAATAGCCTGGAACGAGGTATAGTCGTACTCGTTGCCGAGTGCCGACCGCAATCCTGCGCATGATCGCGAGAAGAACTCGGATCGTTGGTTTGTAAAACTATCTTCTGCCACTTAATCGTCCAGTCTCCAGTTGGCATATTTCCCTGTGAGCAAGTGTACACCTCGTTCATGGCCGCCTTCACGACGTTGCGGACCATGAATCGGGTGATCCATAGTTGCTCGAACTCCTTCCACGTAATGTGCGTGTGGAGTTCGGCGATAGTGCATTGCTTGGTAGCCGTCAGGTGATTCATCCATGCCTGTGCTCCTCCAGTCAGTTGTAGGTAGAGCGCCTTCAACATGTCTTCAGTCGGGACAGTGCGGCAGGATGCTTCCGCGAGGAAACCTTGCCACCATGTCAAAGCGTCGGTCTTGTTGTAGTCGTCGAACTTGCTGATGGTGAAATGCGGCATCTTGAAACTCTTGGTAGCGGCGTCTGGCCTCGTTTGCAGCTTGGTGATGTCCGTTTTGATGGCGGCCACCGTGCTACTGATCGTGTCCGGCCCATTGAAAACACTTATGTCGCCGATGAGATTGACGACATGATCGATGCGCCCATTGAGCTGCTTCGTCATGTCTGTCATGTTTGTCGTGCAGCCTGGCACTGCTTGGGGAGGCCTTGCCTCCAAGGTAGCAATGCGTGCATCCAACTGTTTCAGCTGGTTGTCCACGACCTTGACAGCTGCTGCAAGCGTCTTCACGTTGTGGTTTAGATCGTGCTGCAGCTGCCGTGCGGACTGGGAATGCAGCTCCCCCATGGTACTGTTCCAAATGACGGCGCACATTGTATTGAGTACAATATCTGCCAGGTCTTGCCTCTCCTGTTGCATTGTCGTTGGCTTGCTGCCGGGTACGGGGACATAACGCATCCCGTTGAGTACCGTTGTCCATTGTGCTTGATTAGCACTTACAAGTTCAGCACTGTCGGCGTTGAGCTGGTCGATCGCCAACTGGTCTGCCTCGGCTTGACGTCGGGTTTGTGCTGCAGCTTCCTCTGCTAGCCGTAGTCTTTCGGCTGCGGCAGCCTCTTGCTGTTCCTTGACACGGGTGAGTGCGACTGTATAGTCCTGCATTCTCTGAATGAAGTCCGGGAGGGGCTCATTCGACCCTGGCACCGGACAGACCGGTAAGGGTTCGGCATTACTAGCTGTCGAACCCTCGGATAATGATCTGTTGTGTGGCGTGTTCGCCATCTGAGTACTGGTCTGTGGCGGTTGTTGAAGTGGAGGTTGCTGTTGCTGTTGGCGATCGGCGATCCGCTTGCTGCGTCGTGGCTGCTGTTCGGAGGCTGGCCCTGCTGGCATCAGGAACTGTTGCTGAAGGCTGGCTCGTCCGAAGGATCGCAGAACAGTGTGAGGGAGAGGGTGGGCACAGGGATAGAACAGATCAAGCAATAAACATATAGTCCCTATCCTAAGGATGGACTTAGACACCTAATCAAGTAGAAAAATAAATTTTCCAGTAAACAACTCGAAAATTCGTAATAAGAAAAATAATAACGAATTATTTAATCAATAAAGATTAATAGCGAAATAATAATTCTTAATAATAATCAATAAACAATATTTGCAATAATGATAATGAGCGAATTTGAATTGTATCAAGATTAGGTATCCGTTGAGATCATCTTTGAGTCCGGGAGTTCACCGTTTATTAGTGAACTACCCGGAAGTTGCAATGCTGAGGGTCAGATTCGGATTAGTTTGCCCAAAAAAATTTCGAAAAAAATCAGGAGAAAAAAAAAAAACTCGAATTTTCAAAAAACGTGAATTTTTGGGAATTTCCACCGTCAAAATCCGATTTTTAAAGTCCTAAGTCCGTTTTCGGAATTTCTCAAACAAGGGAAAGAAAAACAAATTCGCGAAAATTTCGGTCCCAACCCTAATTTTTCGCAATTCGGCGGAATTTTCGGATTTACGGTCCCAAAACGTTCGAATTCCCCAAGTTGATTGAAAACCAAAAAAAAATTCTAACCCTAATTTCCAATACTGAAGGAAAACGGAAATACGAAAAGAAAAACGAAATGTAGGATTTACAACAGAATGCCGAAATTAAAAACGGAATGCTGAATGGAAATCAGAGTGCCGAATTTCAACAGGATACTGATTCAACCCTAATAACGTTTTAAAATCAGAAATCCGAATCTAACAAATTATCGGATTAGTATCAATTAATCGGAACCCAAATAAACAGCATACCGGAAAAAACAGAAATCCGAATTATAAGTCCGAATATCGAATTGAAACGGCAATGCCGAAATAAATAGAATACCGAAAAAAGAAAAAAATTTGCAACTTTGAACTCGACAGTAATTCAGAGCTGATTTGGACGATTGAAAACACAGTCTACTTCCTAATCATACTTACCTGGTGAGCAGATCCGTGAAATGGTCTGCTCCGATACCAAAACTGTTACGTACTTCAATGAGTATGGGCAGAACCAAAGATCAACCAATGTAGGATGAGCATATATGCAGCGGAAGTCTGATAAACGGACTGACTCACATAGACTGACTCACATAGATATCACTCCACACACATACAATCGTGAGATGGTGGGGTCTGAGCCATACATGGATGATGCTCAGCCCCGTACACACATGCACAGATGAAGGTGGGAGGAGAGACGAAGGAGGTGGGAGATGTAGGTAGCACCAAATGTCACCGAGATAGAAACCAGTAGGTCACTGATATGGTAATCCGAAATGTCATCGAACGAGATCAAAATGTCGAGGACAATAAGTCACCAATGTCGGAGATACAGAGTCCTAATGTAACCCGTGTCAAATCTGTGATGCAGCCGAGTATCATCCCCAACAATCTCCAAGTCTCGAATCCGGTAAGTACCACAGCCTCTTACCACCGAAGTCCAACTCTGATCTCTGTCCAACTAGTATAAGTCTCCAGTCTGAAGAAGAGGAAGAAGAAGAAGAAGAAGAAAAAGAAGAAGATGAAGTCTGAAGAGAAGAA
This sequence comes from Chara braunii, assembly GCA_003427395.1. Classification (NCBI taxonomy): domain Eukaryota; kingdom Viridiplantae; phylum Streptophyta; class Charophyceae; order Charales; family Characeae; genus Chara; species Chara braunii. The sequence continues at coordinate 1,118,923 of BFEA01000398.1, forward strand.
GAAGAAGAAGAAGAAGAAGAAGAAGAAGGGAGCCGAGGAGGAGAGAGAGAGAGAGGGGACTGGCGATGGGAGGGAGGAGAGAACGTCCGACTCCCGATACCTCAGGCGGCTATGGCCGCCGATCCTGCTCAGTCGCCGCTGTTGCTGCTCTGCTCGCTGCCGCTTCTGCGCTACCGCTGCCGCTGCCGCTCCTCGTGCTCCTGCGCTAAGTATAGCGCCAGCGCTGTCGCGCCGTATCATACCGCACCGTTAGAGTGTCGGTGGGTCGATGGCCTAAATGAGGCCGGACCGGTACTTTTGTACCGGTGGGGCAGAGGCCGGCCTCAATGCTGCGAGGCCTGGCCGTGCCCTGAACTGTCAAGATGGACGGTTCAGCCCCAACCGGCGGGCGGYAGCCTSAAGAGCGCCGCCAGGCCCAAACGGTAATGTCGTTTGGGCCTGCCCGTCGGGTCWGGTCCAARGTRAGGCCTTTACGGCCTGTAGTACCCCCAAGGTCGGGCCTTTAGGCCCTACTGTGTCCCTCTAACCCTAAGTCGGGTCCGGTAGGACCTGTGTGGCGTCGAAGATGTAACATTGCCTCTTCTGTTCAGCCTCATAGGCGCGCACAACTGAAATTGCAGACTTGAGAAGTTCCTTCCTTATGAACCACTGGTCCTCTGTGTGAGGTTGGAAAAGGAACTTCACAAAATACTCACTATTGGGGCCTGTGCCCCACTGGTCTTCGATGCTCTGAACCTCGTATGCCTTTCGAGGGATTGGAGGTCCAAACTACAGAGGTCTATCAGGGAATGCATCAGCAGAAGTGAAAGGCATCAGCAGAAGTGAAAGGCAGCAGTTTTGAGGCATGGAAGACGGGATAGGTCTTGATATGAGGGGGTACAGCAAGCACATAGGAAGGTCCAAATGGATCTGCCCCCACTGTATCAAGCACCTGCCATGGGCCATGTAAACAGGCAACAACTTCCTTGAAATATCATGCTCGTCAGCTAGTTCATATCTTTTCACCCAGACCCATTGACCTGGTCAGATAATAGAGGGAGAGCGATGCTTATTAACCTGTTCGATCATCCTCTTCTGGGCCTTGAACATGTTAGTTCTAGCTTTCTCTAGGTCTTTCTCATAACTCTTGGTGAACTCTGCAGTGTCAGGAGTTAGTTTAGGCTTAGACTTGTCAATGAGATCATCCAGAGGTTGTCTGGGGTCTCTTGCAAAGTGCAGCCTGTAGGGTGTAAAGCCTGTAGTGTTGTGAACAAATGTATTATACATCAGTTGCGCCCGCGACAGATGTTTGTCCCAGTCTTGCTGATCAGGCGTGGTCACAGGACGCAACAACTAAAACAGGACCTGGTTCATCACCTCAGCCTGTCCATTGGCTTTCGGATGTCTCCTAGAGGTCATGTCCAGTCTAGAATGGAGGTAGTCCTTACAGATGGACTGCCAATCATCGCTGCAAAATCTGGGGTCTCTGTCGCTGACAATGGAGGTTGGGCACCCATGGACATTTTCCCACCTCTCACAAAAGAGCTCTCTGACCAGAGGTACTTTGACCTCAACAGGTAAGGGGATAAACTCAGCATACTTAGAGAATCGGTCAACGCAAACCATTACATGTCTCATCCCATGTGGCGTGGTCTTGCCCAAGTCTGTGAAGTCAATGGTCATTGACTCACCTGGACCGTCAGGGATAGGTAGGGGTCCCATAGGAGGCCGCGTGTGGACCTTATTCCTTTGGCACAACTCGCATGTCTCCAAGTAATGCGGGATATCGTCCTTCATTTTAGACCAATAGAAGGGCAGCATACGTCTTTAAGAACCCAAAGTGCCCGCGAGCATCATGGCTCTGTGAGATCAGATGAGTAATGTTCTCGGGATCATTAGAGATGCACATACGTTCTTCCCCCTTACTGATTGTGTACAACAAGGTAGAAGTCGGGACATAGCCTGACGCAAAATTTGGGTCAGACTGTAGATTCCTAAGAATGGGGCCAAAGACTGGATCTTGAGGCAACGCACCAGCAATGGCCTGTCTGGTGGACTCAGCAAAAGAGTAAGTGTCAACAATGGTTGCGAAGGAATCAGGTCTAGGAGACAATGCATTAGCAACCCTGTTATAGCATCCCTTCTTGTGCTTCAGTTCAAAGTTAAACCCGTCAATGAACTGAATATTAACTCACCTTGGGTCTTCATCCACTACAGGGTGGAGTGTTTAGAATAGATCTTGAAGTGTCTCCCAAATAAGAAATGTTTCCAGTGTTTGAGGGCACAAACGAGAGCATATAGTTCCTTCGCATACATAAATGCCTGAATTCTTTGCACCTTATCTTCTTACTCATAAATTCCACCGGTTCCAGGTTGGTCCCATCATCTTGTTGATGTAGTGCACCAACACCATACTGATTTGCATCTGTGGTCAACACAAATGGCAAGGTAAGGTCAGGTAGTTTCAACAAAGGTGCTTGGGTAACTGACAAGTGGTGGTCCACCTGAAGGGAACATTCTTGGCTAGCAGATTTGTCATGGGTGTAGCAATAGAGGAAAAGTTCATGATGAACTTCCTGTAGTAAGAGGCTAACCCCATGAAAGATATGATGTCCCTCACATTCTGTGGTTGTGGTCATTCCTTGACAACAACCACTATAGAGGCTGCACGGGATGGGGATAGACCATCTGTAGAGATCACATGACCTAAGTACAATATACAGGAAACACCAAATGATGATTTCTCTTTTTTGGTTTGTACTTATGTTCCCTCAAGACCTACAAAGCCTTCCTGAGGTGGTCTGCACGCTCCTTGGCATCTTTGTTGTATACGAGAATGTCATCCAGGTGCACCACAACGAAGTGGTCAAGGAAAGGTCTGAAAATGCGATTCATCTCAGTCTGGAATGTTCCTGGTGCATCGACAGACCAAAAGGCATGACCAGGAACTCATAGGTGCCATACCGGGTTTTAAAGATTGTCTTGTAGACATCCTCTTCAACCATTTCGATCTGATGATACCCGGATTTCAGATCAATTTTGTTGAAGACTTTGCAGCCTTGCACCGTGTCCAGCAAGTCATCGATCCTAGGCAAGGGCTCAAAGCTCTTCCTAGTGATCTTGTTCAGGCCCCTATAGTCGATGCACATCCTCAGTTCATCATTTCCCTTTGGAACAAAGAGAACTGGTGCCCCATAGTCAGATGAGCTGGGTCTGATCCATCCCTTCTCTGTCAAGGACTCCAACTGTTTCCTCAACTCATCCAGTTCAACAGGTGACATCCTATACTCTTCCCTTGGGAGGGGTAGAGTCGGGCAGAATCTGAATATGGTGCTTGGTCTGCCTATAGACCAGTCCAGTAGGCTCTTGAGCTACATCAGCAAACTCATCAACCATGTGTTGAATGGAAAGATCAATCTGAGAAGGGGAGGAATCTGAATCTGTTCGAGTGACGCCATAAACAGATTTTCATGGTCAGTAACAGCTTGTCTTAGGATGATGGTCAGTAGCCAAGACACATTGTCTTAGGTCCCCCTGGGAATTCTTCAATTGAATATTGTGCAGAGCTCAGTCAATTGAAAGTTAGTAGCCCTTAACCACTTTAGACTCATGACCAGATCAAAGGGAAGATGGGGAAAAACATAGAAATTATGAGAATGTTTGATTTCCCCTTTGTCATCGAAGGTGACTGACACTCCTTTGATGACTTGCTTGATTGAGACATATTGGGAATTCCTTACCTGTATCTCCAAAGGGTGCTCAAGGTCAATAACCTTGAGACCCAAGTTGAGTGTCTGAACTCCATTTTGAGAAATGAAGTTCCTTGTGGCTCCACAATCAAGCAACCCTTTGATCATAGTTCTGTTAATTTGAGGTTTGAGCATGATCAGTTCTGATCTCTTCTTCTTCTTCTTCTTCTTCTTCTTCTTCTCCTTTAACTGGAGATGAAGGGAACAAAGCTGATCAAGCTCCTCCTCAGATGGGGGCTCATCCAGATAGGGCTCAATATAAGAGTATATTGAGTCCCTTGCAACTCAGAAGAATTAGGCTCCACAACTGATTCACCTCCTGAAGGAGCTGGATACAGTTCTGCTGGCCAGTTCGGTTTTTTGAGTGGCTGCAGTTGCTATGGTTCAGCCTAGGGCAATCCTTGACATAGCGATTTCCCTCACACCTCAGACAGACCCCCTTGTCCTTCCTCTTTTGCCATACGCCCTCTGGGATTTTCAGGTTCCTCCAAGGAAGAGAGGAAGCGTCCATGGGAGTGGTTGGGCACTTGGCAAACTCTAGGAGGTTCTGCAGTTGGGGACCAGTAGGGCGTTTGACTGACCCCTTAGGAGAGGAGGACTTTTGTCCCTGGTACTGCTTGCCTCCAGGGAGGGCTAGCAGTGTCTGGGCCAGTAATTGAGCAGGTTGGTCCGCTGATGCTCCTGCACGTTGGCCAGCTGGAGGAATAGATCTCCCCTGGCTAGTGCTTGTAGAGTCATCATGAGACTCCATGGTGTACGAGTTCCTTTCCCCTCCTCGTCTGGGAAAAGGGGTTGCCTCCCTTCTTCTGGGAAGGGGACTGAACATGGAGTGTTGCCTCCATGTCCAAGGCTACTCAGCCAAAAGACCGCCAATCCTTGTGTCCTGCAAAGTATAGGGCCGTGGTATATTTCTCATTAGCTGCCCTGATGAACCAAGTCAGTTGGTCCCTGTAGGACATCTGCAAACCGGGAGTAAAGGTGAGGCGCTCAAATTCTGCATAGAGCTTGACCAGGGAACCCTTGTATTTTGTCTAGCCAGGACTAACCAGCTTGGCGGGCCATCTCTTTGTCCGCAAACCTTGCCTCCAGGCTTTGGAAGATGGTCTCTAATCCTGCTGCAACAGCCCAATCTGATAACTGCTGTTGAGACTTGGTGGCCTCAGAGGTCGCCCACTTCAATGCTGACCCACTGAATACGACCACAATGGGCTGCACCTTGTTAACCTCTGGGCAGGTGAATCTCCTCAGATAAGACTTCATTGAAGTGATCCAATCTGACACATCCACTTTGGCATCATCGCCAGTGAATTTGTCAGGTTGCATCATCTTGGGGAAACACTGTTCCTGCTGTCCTGAGCTGCCAGCACCAAGTCTCAGATCCTTAGGGACAGCCTGTTGCTAGTTAGGGGCAACAAGCTTTCCCTTAGGAGAAGGGGGTGGTGTTGCAGGGGGAGTAGCGACCGATTTAAGTTCGGGTTTGACTGTCTGATGAGGGGTAGCGATAGCTGAGTGGGGAGAGGTACTGAGATCTTGTCCGATTCGATCCAAGGTCTCTACAATAGAAGACTTTGGCTTCAACTGTAGTCAAGCGGTCTTCTATTGCAGCAGCCCGGTCCATCCAGGCACTGAGGGCATCTTTGATTGAAGTGAACTCCAAACGGATCCACTTACCTGTTAGTGTCGCTGAATCTTTCATCAGATCAGCGGCCAGGAAATGTTCTGCCAGCACTGCCCGTCTGGCTTCATTCTGTGCCTTTCGGTCTCCTTCATCCTTCTCTCTCCTCAGCTTCTCAATCCTCTTGCGGCTTTCCTCTGCAGCTGCCTCCTCCTCCTCAATTTCCAGCTCAATGGCGGTTTTCGGAACCACAAGATCCTTGCCTTTGTCAATTCCCAGGTAATATTTTTTTCCCAAATTAAAAAAAACAAAATTCAGATTAGAGTTCACAACTTCACAGACAGAACAGCAATCTGATCAGAATTACACTGTGCTGTTTACTCAGAGGGAAGGGTTACGATAGATAGTAGAATAGTACTTGTGTCTTTAGGCATTCAGGGAGGTTGCAGGCAGCGGTCAACAACAAAACAGCGTTTGTTTACTTTTATTGCACGCCCAACTGATCAGGAAAAAGAAACAATACTTTCAGACCAGATCCCTACCGAATCTTCCCATGAACACCAGCACGATTAGCAAGGCAAGAAAACCCAAGTCCATACGCAGAAAAAAAAAACTGCGGCGGGACGCCGTTCGTTTTGCAGAAATAAAAATAAAACCCATAATTTGCAGGCTGCAAATCGGCAGGTAGACTGTGTGGACTTGATTAGACTGATGACACAGAGTTACTGAGCGGACCGTTCTTATATAACTGACAGACCCCTTTTTGGACTGACTGCATCGACTGAACTGACACTAGATCTGGCACGGCAAACTATGACAGGACAGACCAACAGGCAGAGTTACTGCGTGGACCGTTCTGATACGACTTACAGATCCCTTTTTGCACTGACTGCATCGACTGAACTGACACTAGATCTGGCGCGGCAAACTATGACAGGACAGATCAACCGGCAGAACGGAAACCGCTACCCCGGCCTGTGCACAGGCTCAACACCCACGGTCAACTGCAGGCAAGGTCAGAGGGGAGACCCACGGTCAACTGCAGGGAAGGTCAGAGAGGAGTCTAACCGCTGACAACCCACTGACGACACAGATTGACAATTACTGACCTCTCAACGGGCCACGGACTGACAGACCCGACCGACCAGTTCTGACAGACTGACGGACTGACGTTGGAGGGACAGGTCGCCAGAACGAACTCACTCAATCAAGGTCTTGATTGGAGGTTGCCGCCGGTCAAGTTTGACCGTGTACAGGGGCCTGGCTGACTTGCTGTTGGTCAGTGCCCAAGCTGAATACTCCCCGCAAGTTCTAATCAATTTCCGCAGATTGAATTGCCGCCGTCTCTTCTGCAAAATTCAACCCTCAAGTGGTCGTCCAAGACCGGTGGCCGACCAAGCAGGCTGAGCCTGCCACTTTGAGGGTTGATGTGCCCTCGGGTCACCGGCCCACTGATTAGGATTGACGTCCTAATTAGTGCTGGGGCCAACTCAAGCCGGGAGACCACTTTTTTTTTCCCCTTTTTCTGAACTCGCTTTCTTTCCCTTGCGTACCAATCAAGCGACAGCTGTCGCCACTGACACTGTTGAAGACTACGGGGCACCGCCCCCAACCGCCAACCGCCGGCCCGACAGATGTAGGCCGCTAATTATTCCGCTGGATGCACGCGGTCATGGCTCCAATACCAACTGTTATCTACCCGGTTGAACTTCCATCCAACGAATTCACACGTTCCCATACACGCATGCAATTGCAGAGTAGATTCGAAGGAGGCAAATCCACACAAAACCGGAGGGGGGATATGCACAGCGGAAGCTCAAAATACACAGAGAATTGAAAAACGAATTTCAATTCTGCAATCCCTCTTCCTCCTCCAATCAATCCAGAGTACTTGTTCCAAGAATCCCAACCATGTTATCAACACCCACGGACCAATTATTTACAAGATTTCATCGGAGTATCCGGGAGTCTTCTTCTTCCACCCTCTTCCTCAAGCTCTAGCTATTGTGCCTGAGGGCACCCAACCTATCAAGCCTGCCAATCGCCACACATCCTCCTCAGTCCAACACCCCTCTCTGCGTCACTCAAGAAGCCCACTGCAGATGAAGTGTCCACTCAGCAGGGGAGCGCAGCTCCCAGGATGATGAAGAACAGCAACTCGATGAAGATGAAGGTCTGCCAGGTTGAAGAAGAACCGCTACAAGTGCAGCTTCGGTGGCGGCTGACCAAACCCCAACAGACAGCAAGCAGGATGCGCCTCACAGAGTCGGGCCTGACGCCCGGGCCATATCTGCACGAGCCAAATAAGCCCCGGTAGCACCAGCCATGGCTGCCCACTTCCTTTCTTTGAAGAAGAGGACCGAGTGCTAAAATTAGCGCAGCTCCAGGGTCGACCTCCCGCAGCACTTCGTGGGGAAAAAAAAACAAACCAAAATAGAGCCTAGATTCGTCGGTCCCTGCCTACTTCTACGTGACTTGCCTCGGCCTCCCACACAGCAGGAACCTATGGAGTCTGGACCTATCTGACCGTTCGAATAGCAAACATCTACGGCCTGTAGTCAAGATCGGCCTAACTGCATCTAGATGGAATGTGAGCTAAGGGACCCGAGGCTAAGACACCCAAAAGAAAGACCTACGGCCTACCAGTTTCTAGAAGGGCAGAAAGGACAATAACGAGGCTGAAAGGCCTAAGACTGCAAAGTAGGGACTACTAGCGACAGGTTCAAGCCCAACAATCCTCGAAAACAAGGAAACAACAAACACAGTTAGTATACACACAGACAAACAAACATGCACAACTCCAGTCACGAGATCGAACCCCGGAAATCACAAAACAGGCAGCAGCGAATTAGTGTACAGCCCGCACTTCACTGCAATTCATTGCATACACCCACACACCCCAAAATAATAATAATATTGAATAATTACAATAATATTATAATAAATAAAACAATAATAATAATGAAAATTTGAGCACATCACTAATTTGTGCATGGAGCATGGTGCACTCGCACCACACACGGCACACCGCAGAAGTGTGCCGCAAGCATGGTCAATAGACTCGATACCGTCTTTTGTTCTGGTTTTGTTTGTAGATCCATCAGCTCTACCTCTTTTTCTTTTTCTGAACGAGTTTTTCTTGAAACTGTGATTGTGTTTTGATTTACTCCTTGCTGATTGGATCACGAATAGCATCCAGGGAGTACACGTGTTGTCCCCAGCGGTAGTTTGAGCTCCTGCTGGAACCTGCATTGAGCCTCACTGCTCGTCACCTTGAGCATACACACACAATGAGAGATCACACGAACTACACAGTCCAGAGATGCACAGTCCAGATAAGCGCAGCTTAGAAATTCCAACGAATTATCACATTAAACAGAGTTCCAGTCACCAGGCACTCAACGGCGCAGATTCCAGCAACCCATATCCAGCATCCTCATCCCGGGTAGGTGTCGTCTCTCTCTGTCCCCCTTCCTCATGCATGCGCTCACCCTCCCTTTCTGCGAGGATCTGGGTCCTCAGCAGGCCTGAGGGGCCCTTGCTGCAAATGTGCCCGCCCTAAGTGAAGGCAGGCCTAACAAATCACGAGAGGCCCTAAGCTGTCAAAATTCGTATTTGGGGTCCAGGCAGTTTCGTTGCGCCAGTTGGTTGAAGGGAACACAGGCCGAGCAGCAAGGAAAATACCTAGGCCTTTCCAGAAAGCACAGGCCCTGGGCGAGATGCGCAGCCTTGTACACAGACAGTTAAGAGGCCCAACCGGATGATGCCCAGCAGCTGCACCAAAGGCACAGCATCCTGGGGCCTACCGGAAGCTTCTGGGCACAGGCCAGTCCAGCCAGGCTGCCATACGAGGCAGGCTCTCTCCATATAGGAAAGAGCTCGCTGCATGGCGGGTCATTCAGGCACTCGCATGCTGGCGGCAGCGCTGCTGGAGCTAATGCTCGTAGGCTGCTGCTGGCGCTGAGAGGCGAGGTGCAAGCGCGTGCGGTCGTGGAAGAAGCAGGGCGCTGCTGACGGCAGCGCCATAGTCCAGCCTCCATAGCTGGCTGAGGGCTTGGATGTACAGTGAGGCGCAGGGGTGGTCTTCGGGTGTACACAGGGAAGACGTGGGAGTAAGCCGAGGGAGAGAGAGAGAGAAAAGGATGATGATGATGATGTGAGGCCACATACCTGGTATTGGCGATGGTCTGCATGGGCGACATCTTCAAGTACTTTGGAGGCTGCTGACGTCAACAGTTGCATTGTCAATTAGTAGGCTAGTACTATCTGTGTAGGGAGTAGGCTGGGCGCCGAGCACCAAGTAGGGAGATAGGGACTGGATACATATGTTGGTGGTGGCGAGAGCAAGCTCTCATTGACATTGGTTTTCAGTGCTACGATTCTCCATCGGTGTCATATTGGTGCAATGCTGCTTTCTGAACACTGTGATACGATCTGGCTTTCAATGTGATTGTGCAATCTGAATATTGGCATGTCGCTATTGCTCATTTTCCTTGCATTTCTCTCTCTCCTTCTCTATTTGAAGATATCGACTCTGAATACATCCGCTACTACTCAGCTCTATCTCCTACTACTAGCTATGCGGCTATGGCCACATTCCTTCCTCACCACGGCGCTGCCCAGCAGGGCTCCAGTGCTAGCTACTCGCAGATAGCGCACAAGCGCCTCAGCAGCACTTCCACACTTCTTGCGAATGAGCAATTTGTCCGAAATGTGGCTGGTAAGTGACTCGTCCCAGCCTCTGCTTCTGTTGGCCTGACTTGGGCCTGGTACCAGCTGCCCGCGGCCTGTTTGCTTCAGAATGTTGAGGCCCGGTACCTTCCCGGGTTTTCCTTGGTTTGCTGCTGCTTTGGGTCCGTGGGACGTGACCTTGACCTGTTGGTCGTGACCCTTGCCTGTAGAATATGACTTTTGACCGCGAGATATGAATCTTGCCTGTGGGACATGACCTCTGACTGTGAGACATGACTTTTGCCTATTGGATGTGTCTTTTGCCTCTTGGATGTGACTGTTGACCGGGTAGCTGCTGGACTTGACCCCTGGGGTTCCCGACGTAGCCTTTCTGAAACTGGCCGACCTGGCCTCTCTCGGCCTGGGGATTTTGACCCTGGGATTCGAACATGGGGTCTGCATCGTGGAATGCCTTTCAAACCACAGCTTCTGCAGTGTATGAAGTACTGACGACCGATGCTGCATGTGCTCAGGATTTACAGTGGATAGGCAAGTGACCAGCAAACTATGTGGCAGAGCCAGTTCCTAAGGTGGGTGATGTGAGTGGGGAGCTGATGCTTTCGGCGATGAATGTAAAAGAACAGTCTGCTTCAAAGCGCTGCTGGGGAAAAGGCCCCAGGCAAGCATAGGGAGAGGTCACTGCAGCTTTGAAGTTGGCAATATTACTAGAACCTTGTCAGTTGTGAGTACAGCAGCATGGTGATTGGCCGGGGCAACTGTCATTCCATTGGAGGTCATATTGAGCAGGAGGTGGTGAGAGGTTATTCCAGGATAAAATCCGGTAATGTGTGTGTGTATGTGAGTGCACATGTGTGTGTGTGTATGTGCAGGTAAGGTACCACCCTGTCTGGTGAAGTCAATATGCAAACGGAAATGATGTGATGGTGGTTTCGGGTCACCCTAATAACTGTGAGGATTGAGCCCTCAAAGGGGCCTTGCCGTGATGTACATGTTCTGGGCTAAGGCCCCCAGCAAGCCTCGTGCCCGCCCTAAGTGAAGGCGGGCCAGCAAATCAACGAGAGCCCCTTTTGTTCAAACATTTCACGAAGTGGGGTCCATACAGTTGCCGCACGCCAGTTGGTTGGAGTGCACCGAGTACCAGATTTCTGCAAATGCAGAGGTTAGGCCCTGGGCGCATAAACGTGAGGCCGACATTGCATGCTGGACATAGAGGCCGAAAATGCCAATGGGAAACCGGTCCACTATCTGGATCTGGACGCAGGCCTTGATGAAAGAGGCGCAACTGTATTACGTGGGCCCCAACCGCATTGGGCCTGGGTACAGGTACTGGGGCCCAGGCGCAGGCTCAAGGGAGGCCGCCCACACGCAATACTGGCATATAGCCAGAGCGGGCGAGTGGGCAGGGATCTTGGCCATTGGGAGAAAAGCCGGCACGCTGCTGCATTGCAAGTGCAGGTGCTGCACTGCGCTAGGCTGAGTGAAGGCAGGTTGGCGCTAAGCGGTAGGGCGCAGCCTGGGCGCAGGGCGCTGGCAGCCATAGCCGGGCTGCTGGATAGCGCTGTGGGAGATGAGGGCGAAGGTGGTTCTTCGGAAGGTGAAGGGCGCTGTGTGGGATAACAAGGGAGAGTGAGGGAAGAGAGAGAGACGTACCTAAAGGAGGGGAGGTCGGCATTGGTGTTGACGTCATCACTCGCTGGTCGTCAAGTTGTCTGGTTGCTTCCATGCTGTAGTTGTAGGTATAGGCTGTAGAGTAGATAGGGCGCCTGGCGCCATTCAAGAGAGAGAGCTACTTCGGGTTATGTTGTTGGTGTTGCCCTATTGGGCTTGGACATTGAATCACGACTTTTGCTGTATCGTTCACAAATGGATGGTATCTTGGTTCCGATGTGCTATCTGCTCTTGCTTTGACTACTCGGACTTCAGTGTGATTTTGCAATTGGTATCTCTGTGCTTCGTCCACATTCATGTTCTTTGCATAACTCTTTGTGTGGTGTCCTTGGTTCACAATGCATAAACCACACAAAGATTTCTAAGAGGACCCGAAACCACCATCACATCATTTCCGTTTACATATTGACTTTACCAGACAGGGTGGTACCTTTACCTGCAGACACACGTGCACTCACAGACACACACATTACTTAGTGGTGCATCGATGAGATTTTATCCTGGAATAACCTCTCGCCACCTCCTGCTCAATATGACCTCAAATGGAAAGACAGTTGTACCCAGGAATTCCTTTCTACCATTTTCAAAATGTTTGAAGCATTTCCACCGCCTTCAAGAAGTTTTGATAGATTGTGTCAAAATTGAAGTCCATTGCAAACTTCTTTTAAATCTCCACTGTTAGTGCATCTGTATCTTATTCGTGTGCAGGAATACTACCGCCTTCAAGAAATCCAGATAGATTGTGTTGAAATTGAAGTCTCTGATGAACTTTCTATTAAATATCGACTGTTAGTGCATCTGTATCTTATTGGTATCCAGGAGCGCCAGGTTTCGTCATGGACACTCTGTTAACTGGGGTAGAGTTTGTCAAGGGATGGGGGAGAAGTCTCTTCATTCAAAAATGGAGCTTTCATCAGCTTGTGAGTGCCTCTTTGCCCTACACCTTACGGACTGGTTGTTATTTTTTGCAATCGAAGTGGTAATTCCTAATTGGGGAGAGCCACCCATTGTAGCTACGATAATTTCCAAAGACAGCTATCAAAAGCAGTACTCTAAAACCTTTTCGACTGCGGGGTGTTGCTGCATGCCAAGCTTCGTTGTTTATTACCTCCATCGTTGTTACTGGCCCTTGGATCTTTAGCTGGGTGATTGCTGTTGAAAGTTGCTCTCTTTTAACGGAATGTCGCGGAGTGCAGCTGTTTGACAAGTAGTTTTTCTTGAGTAGCTCTGGACATCCCTTGCAGACATTGGAGGTGTTTACGTCACGAGGCTTGCCTGACTGCCGTGGCATCTGCAGCTGAGGGATGTCATTGGGGGCAAACTTCTGTTATTTGTGTGTTTTTTTTCTTTTTTCTTTTTTTTTTTTTCCACCAACACCAGCCCCTTCTATTCTGGGGGGCATTAGTCCACCGGCAAGCACTGTTTTTTATACAATTTGAAACAAGCAAGGGGGGAGAACATACAGACTGTTATTTGTGTTTTCAATAGTCTTTTTTTTTTTTTTTTTTTCCCTGCCCTCCGTGTCTTTTGGGGTGGGGGGGTGGTCCTGTTTGTAGAACCTATGCTTCTGGTGAGTCAGCCTGATAAATGGCGCCCTAAGATTGGATGATTCTATTCGGTGGCGCCAAGATAGATCAAGGGTTTGTGGGGGGGGTTTCATAATCACGGATTTTTTCCCCGGGGGGGATGGATGTGCTTATTTGGGAATGGATGTGCAAGGAAATAAGCAATGAGAACAGCGATAAACCAGATTGCGGCATCTCACGGAAGACCGGACATGATTGAGCTGTATTGAAAGCAGAAAACAAAGCGTAATGCACACCAAATAGGAATGAGCAATAGACCAAAGGCTCTTGATAAAGAAAGCCCTTCCACTGCCTTGAATAATCAATACAAGGGCAATGTAGTCTTCCTATTGGTGTCCTGAACGCCCATCCTACTCCCTAGATTCCACTCATCTAGGCTATCGGCATGCCAGCAATGGTCCACATGTCAATCGGCCGATGCCGCTTGAAGACTGGTCACTCAGCCTGCCTTCATCAACACTGGATACTTGCCTCGTTTTAACCACCTCCCTTCATTCCTTCCCCAAGGATCACCACACCTCCACCATCTGGCTATGGTGCGCTTAGCCCGGCTATGGCTGGCACCCACCTGCTTCCTCCTTGCTGCCACTGCAGCAGCTTCCCCCACCGGGTGCTGATCCGTGCTGGCTTCTCCAGCAGTGTGGCCTCAGCCTGAATGCCTGCACGTTAGTATATTTAAACTGATATAAGTCAGGTACAACATTATCAGCAGGGACAAAGGATGAGCTCTTTCTAGGTGGCATAGTACTATTTGGCAGATCTAGCCTCCAGATCTGAGAGGAAATAGAGGGACATGGCAAGCTGACAGTCAATCCTCCACCAAGGTGGAGCAATCAATAATGTTCAGGGGTCCTTCGGCCAAACGGAAGGAAGCGTGTGTGAGTTTCAATGTAATGTATAACTTGCCGGCGGAATAGGAACCGGACTGACGCTCCCCAGAATAGAATGGAGCCAGGACCATAAGGCCCTGTTTAAAAAAAAAAAAAAAAAAAAAGACCTTGGCTGAGCAGGCTGCGTGCATCCTTGACCACATCCCAGTAGGAAGTGCCTGGGCCTACTGGGAGGGTGTGCAGGACCCAGCCTCTGCAACTAACTGGTGGGCTGGGCCTCTTGGTTAGGTGCAGGGGCTGGCTTGGGGCCGGTGTCGAACTCCTATGCCCGCCTTCACTTAGGGTGGAGAGGCTCGCTGTCACAGCCGAGGGCCCCAATCCGTGCATTCCCTGCCCCTCTGGTTCGAAAGTCCTCTGAGAACCCATCAATCGAGCCGTTGCTTTGCAAGGTATTCCTCTTCCAGGCCGCTTCCGCAGTGGCGTCAGCTTGTGCTCAACAATTTGATCGATGTCCACATATCCACCCATGATAGGCGGCAGCATTGATCGCAAAGAGGGTAACTCGTCAAGTCTGGGAAAAAAAGGTAAGAGTTTGGAGGCGTGTACGATTCTGAATGACCATGGTACGCTATTGCTGTTCCTCCTCAGTTGCGCACTTGCCCTGTCGGGTACGTGCGCAAATGAGGAACAGCAATTGTGTACGGTGGTCCTTCAGGATCTGATACATTACAGTCCACGGTCCAAAGTATTGTGGCATCAGCTTCCTTGAAATGTCTCGTTCCTGTGTGAACTCAGAGCACTTGACCCAAGCTCTATCCCCAATCTGAGATGTTGACTGCCATTGGTGTTCGTTCTCAGATGCTATCATAGCATTCTGAGCTCTCTGAATCTGTTCAACAATTTATTGCAGGAACAATTCGTATTATATTCCTTAATGCTACCCGGTGCTGCTGTAAACTTAGATTGAGGATCAGAAAATCCAACGTTGTCCTAGGCTTCCATCCCAAATGTGTCTGATTAGGAGTCCGGCCAGTAGTAGGGTGCACTGCATTATTATATATAGGCTAAGGCTAAACTACAGGGGGCAGGTTATCATCCCAATCTGTTTGATTAGTGTGTCATGACCTGCGAATTTCAGACTGAGAATCTGCTGTTTTCTAAGACCTAGATTACGGATCAAAAAATCCAATGTTGTCCTAGGCTTCCATCCCAAACGTGTCTGATTAGGAGTCCGGCCAGTGGTAGGGCGTACTGCATTATTATATGGGCTAAGGCTAATCTACAAGAGGTAGCTTATCATCCCAATCAGTTTGATTAGTGTGTCATGACCTGTGAAATTCCGACTGAGAATCTGCTGTTTTCTAAGTATTGCTGCATGCTGGACTGATTCACTGAGGTTTCCATGTTCTGCTGAGGTCTGCTACACACACACACACACACACACACACACACACACACACACACACACACACCAGCACTTGGACAAACAGCAACCAGCACTCAGACTACACAGATACTCGGGCCGATGCTAACCTGTGGCCGTGTGTCGTTTGGGGTTGTAAAAGGACCTTTACGAATTAGACCCCAGATGAATGCCCCAACAGCTAGGGGCCCTGTCGGCCAGAACTTAAATTCACGAGCAGCAATACAAAAGGCAAGTTCCCTGAGGCATATGTCACATCAAAAATGAGATGAAAAGTCGTTTTGAAAAGTCACAAACAGGTATTGGACACAGTTTTCAAGACTGAGTTAGAGTCATGTCTCCTCGATGAAAAGTCGTGTCTGTTCGGCAATGAGTCAAAGGCCACAGTCCCAGTCCAGTTATAATCCCACGAGTCAGTCCTGATTCAGACCAGGAGTCCAAAAGACAGGCCCGATGGCCCGAAGCAGAAGCAGACCATGGGAAAAGATACTGGGACACACACTTTGCAACAAAAGGTACTGGGCAGGAGTCCCAGGCACACTTAAGGCTGAACGCAGGCCACGCCAGACCAGTCCAGCACTATAAAGGACTGGCCAGCCTCCCATTTGGCAGATGCTCACTTCGCATGAGAGTGTGGAAGTGCCGTGGCGCTTGTGCGCTAGATATGCGTGAGCTGCACTAGGCTGAGAGCAGCGCTACGTGTGAAGAAGGGAAGAAGAGCGCTGGCTGGAAGGAAGGCAGCCATAGCTGCGCCAGTGCTAGTTAGTATATTAGTAGGGATAGTTAGTAGAAGATACCAGTGAGTAGTATTCAAAGTAGATCCTCGTGTGATAGGGAGTGTGCATGCATGATGATTGAGAGTAGACCAGGGCTATAGACATACAGGGAGAGAGAGAAGAAAGCAGACGAGAGAGAGAGTGAGGTGTGAGCTATGGTGACACTTACCTGTTGACCGCTGTTGACGTTTGGTAGCCTGCGCTAAAGAAAGAGCCAGGCTTGGAACTCATGCTGATCGAAGAAGACTTGTAACTCTGTTTGGTGCTGTACATTTTGAACTCACAATGTTCCCTCTCTAATGCTGGGTTTGTTAATTGAGTTGAGCTTCCTGGTTCTCATTCATCTTCTATTGGGATTTGTGTGAGACATCGCAGTCTGTGAATTCTGTGAATATGCATGTGATCTAATACACTCCAGCAAGTGATGAACAGTCGGGTTCCTTGCAAATTTGGTATCGGAGCAGAATTTGTTACTCTCACTGGACGCGCTGGCATGATAAAGGCCGGCGAGAGGGATAAGCTGGCTTGAGTATAGCTGGCGAGAGATGAAGTAAGAGGTGAGGTGAAGAGGTGTTGGATTGGGCTAGAGGGGGAAGTTGGCCGAAGAAGGAGGGGCTGAGGAGGAGAAGACTTACCTGCGATTGGAGCGATTGGAGTGAACGTGGAGTCTTCATCAACGGCTACAAAGAAGAGAAGAACCTCCTGCCCCACTTACGTCGATTGATTGTAAACCTGTGTGTTGTGTATCTTTTCCCCCCTCCATTCTGATGGTCGCTGCTGCTGTCTGGACGAAACCTGTGGCCTGGTCTGATCAAACAGATAGGACTAGAGAGTCAACATCTGGACTTCGTGTTATCCATCTAGTTTGACGATAGGTAGGGAAGGAAGGTTGAGTCAGGGAACTGTGTACTGCCATGTCAGAGTGTAAATAGAGAAAATCGAGACGAATTGGATTTGTGTTTGAAGTAAGTTTTGAGTATCTCCCAGCTACCTTCTCTAACGAAAGTGACCAGTCAGACCATCGAAGGCATAGACCAGCTAAGTAACTAAACAGGCAGCAAACAAAGAAAGAAAGAGAGCTCCTACTTTGCATATTGATTAGGAAAACGTTATATATCTTCCGGATTATTAAATTTCGTTACTCTGAAGCAGCGACATCCAGACTTAAAAAAAAAAAAAAACTCCCATCCACTCAAGTAGATTAGGTTCCGGGTAGCTGCTTGGTGGGACAGCGGAGGCCACCCCTGTGCTGCACTCCATTATGGATGACTATCTGATGTTCATATGGTGGCCCTCTCCATTCTGTTGGGGCCACTGTACAACCTTTTCTTCCCCCTTGGCTTCGTGAGGGTGTGCTCCTCCCATATGATGATGAGATCAGGCAAGACGAAGCAAGGGCTGTCTGCGGCAGAACAGGCAGAAGTGGATCGCCGCATGGCAGAGAAGCAGAAAGAGAAAGAATTAAAAAACAAACAGAAAGAAGAAGAGGTAAGGAAAAAAAAGGAAGAAAGAGAAAAATTAGAAAAAGAAATGAAGGAAAAAGAAAGAAAGTTGCAGGAAGAATTGAAGGCGGTTGAAGAAGAAGAAGAAGAAGTTGAACCAGATAATGGTGATGGACTGTACAGACGTCGGACAGAAAGGGGTGAGACCAGTGGGACTCGTGGCATAAGTATAGAGCTGGAAGCTATGAACTGGTTGGACCAATTTGGTTAAAGACAGAAATGTTTGTTGAGTCGGAGGAAGAGGGGGATATTTTTGTCGCAAAATTGGCCTCAACCCCAGATCCTGCGGAGCAAGAAATCTTGTTACAAGAAAAGAAAGCAGAACTACATAATAAAATGGTGGCTGCAAAAAGGCAAGAATTTGAAGAAAAGAAAAGATTGAAGGAAGAGGGGGAGAGGTTTCAGCAGCAATTGCAAGAGCAAAAGGAAAAACAAGCTGCTGCAGATGAACGACTATCCCTACTCACCGATACCCTCCTCCACACCAACAAACAGCTCGCTGCGTTGTCAAAGCAAGTGCAGAAAGTTGAACACCACCAGTTTGAGTTCGAAGGCGTCTGGAACTCCTTCCTGCAGGGATCTGCACAGGAAGTGGATAAACATATAATAGTCTTTGTAGAAAAATTAGATGAACCAATAAGCAAAAGATTGTGTGACCCCGCCGTAGTAAAGAAACTAGTGGGTGGCGGCGGAGGAGATGGAGGAGACGGAGATGGAGATGGTGGAGATGGAGATAAGAAAAAGGGAGTGCAACAAGCGGAATCAGGGGATGTAAGGAAGATTAAAGTTAAAGTGTCGTGGACTTACACAGGCAAAAAGGAAGAAAGTGTATTGCATTGGATTGCGGCGGTCGAATCCTATGTCTATAGGCAGCGCATACCGTATCGGGACAGAGTCCTGATGGCCAATTCATGTATGGCCGGAGATGCCATGAGTTTTGCAATCTCCTTGCAGAAAGAAGCAGGATGTCAAACCATGGTGGAATTCTCTCAGCAAACGCGAATTGAAGACTTCTTTAAAGTTGTTCGAGAAAGGTTTGAGGACAAAAATCTAGCCTGGAGAACCGAAATGCTGATTCTTAACATTGCAGATAGGAAATGGAAGAGTGTGTCTGCGCTCCGCTACCATGGATGAAGTTTTGCAATGCGCTGAACACAGACTCACCCCAACTCAGATTCTGAATAATTTTGCTAGAGCACTACCCGACCCACTCCGTACTCAACTGTATCCCCGTACCAAAGAAGAGGGGATGGCATATGAGAAGTTCAGCAAGATCGCTATAGATCATGTTGCCTTCCTAGCATAAGCAAACTATTGTCACTACTAGAAAGATCTGCAAGCAGGAAAGAAGTGGCAGAACCGCACAATTTCAGGGAATATATTTGGGAAAGACAACCTCCTTCTGACCTTTGAAGGAGGTGTCGAGACTCTCTCATATGACCAAATAGACTATGGTCTGGAGGGAGCACCCAACGGTACGGTAGTTCAGGAGGGGGACTACGCGGCTGTTGCAGCCCGCGGGAGAGGGCGACAAGGAAGAGGCCGTGGCCGAGGAAGAGGAGGCCGCGGACGTGGAGGAAGAGGATCCGGCACCCAGAGGGGTGGTGGCAAAGGTAGCTACTACGTGGGTGGAAGGGGCTATGGTCCCTCGCAAGGTGGTCGAGGTTCCAACTCCACATGGGGTAGAGGAAGATGCACTTGGTATGGAACTTCGGATAAGCCATATCCACCCCATCCCGGTTTGCCATAAGGTAAGACCGTGGGAAAAGTTGGGGATTACAGAAAAGGTCTGGCAAGATAGAAAAAGCTGCAGACCAGTGTCTCAAGTGTGGTGACCCCAACCACATTAGGGGTTCCAGTTGCCTCTACAGGAACTTCGGATGTAGACAGACAGACACCCTCCCATCCGAAGGTTCCCCTGGCAGAAACTGAAAAGGAAGACGGTCCCCACCTAGTTAACTCTCCAGAGGTAGTTAGTGTGTGTACCTCTCTAGGTGGATCCCTCGCTGGCATAGGTGATGAGTTGGCCACTCGTCGCAAAGCCTGGACCGAGATGAAAAAGCATAAGGGACAGTTAATAATTGCAGATCTAGAAGTTAATAAAGTAAGAGTAGGTGGAGTGGTTGATAGCGGATCAACGCGCAGCTATATAAGTAAGAAAGGTTTGCAAAAGCTGCGTCTCGGGCTAAAGGTTAAACAATTAGATGAGCCCGTAGTAAGTAAATTAGCAAATAGTAGTGAAATTGTGATGGACAGATATGTCGAGGGGATTAGGACATACTTCTGGCTTGAGGCGGAGGGGAAGGTGGAACGCGTTCTCCACTCTCTGACTCTCTTGGTGGAAGACAGTCTCCCTTTCAACATTCTTTTAGGCACAGATTGGAAGGAAGTTGCGGATGCAGATGTGAAATTGGGGTCACATGAGTGTTGGCTCCCTAGTCAGCAAGGTGGAAAAAAGAAAATTCGCTTATTTCATGAATTCGGTAAGGAAAGCAACTTAGCTCACTATTGCATAAGTGCCCCTGCGTTCGCCTGCTATGTAAAAAAGTATAATCTGTATGATCAAGTGTTTGTGGCATATGTGCACCCAGTAAAGGAAGGTGAAGATAAAGAGGAGGGAAAGTCCCCATAAATTGAAAAAATTCTGAAAGAATTCGCAGATGTAGCAGAGGCCCCAAGCGGTGCGGTAGAACGACCCATAAAGCATCGCATTGAGATTATACCCGAAAGTCAAATTTCTAAGGGCCCAATCTACAAAATGTCACCCAAAGAGTAGGATGAACTGCGAACTCAGCTAGGCGAGTTGCTGGAAAAGGGATGGATAAAACCTAGCTCCTCGCCTTATGGTGCGCCAGTGCTATTTGTGCCAAAGAAAGATGGCGGGGTTCGCATGTGCATAGTTTATAGAAGATTGAACGACATCACAGTTAAAATTGTTGAGCCATTACCTCGAACTGATGATTTGTTGGATATAGTACAAGGTAGCAGGTACTTCACAAAACTTGACTTGAAGTCTGGTTACCATCAAATTGAGGTAGAACCAGAAGACCAATATAAGATTGCCTATCGTACAAGGTATGGGCACTATGAGTTCATTGTGTTGCCCTTTAGTCTTACTAATGCACCTGCAACTTTCCAGCGGATGATGAATGAACTTTTTCGTGAATGGCTCGATAAATTTGTTGTTATATATTTAGATGATATCTTGATTTTTAGTAAAAGTTTAAGTGAACATTGTGAGCACCTTCGACTTGTGCTAAGTAAATTGCGTGAGGCAAAGCTGAAGTTAAACCCTAAGAAGTGTGAGTGGGCAAAGCGTCAGGTGTTGTATTTGGGGCACATTATAGACGAAGACGGTATCAAACCGGAAGACACAAAAATTGCAGCTATTCGAGATTGGCCCAATCCACGTACTTTGACAGAACTACGATCGTTCCTTGGATTGGCTAACTACTATCATAAATTCGTAAGACACTTTACGATAATTGCTGCTCCACTTCGCAGACTATTGAAGAAGGAAACAATATGGAAGTGGGACCAAGACTGTACGTCTTCGTTTAAGCGTCTTAAGAAATGTTTGATTAGCTATCCGGTTCTGAAGGTTGTTGATCCTTCTTTGCCCTTTGTTGTTACTTCCGACGCCAGTCAGTACGGGATAGGCGTTGTCATCCAACAAGATGACGGAATGGATACAGGCCTGTTGAGTTTATGTGTCGACGACTGCCTAGTGAGAAGGTCGCCGCTTCCACGTATGAAAGAGGGTTGTTCGCTCTTCGGGAAGCTTTGAATCATTGGCGTCATTATCTCCTAGGTCGCCACTTCAAAGTGTACTCTCACCATGAGACACTTCGCTGGCTAAAGACGCAGACCCAAATGACACCTAAACTGACTAGGTGGGCTGCGAAAATCGATTAATACGACTTTGAACTAAAACCAGTAAAGGGTAAATATAACGTTGTTGCTGACGCATTGAGTCGAAGATCTGATTTCCTTGGTGTTATTGTAACGTATTTAGACATAGGCACCGATATACAAGATAAGATTAGGAATGCTTATTCCACTGATCTTGTTCATAGCACTATGCTAAAACGTGTTCAAGAAAGCATCGCAAAAGTTTCGTATTGAGTAACTCAGGGACTGTTGTTTGAAAGAACTGATGTGCATGATAGGCTTTGAATTCCGAACAAGGAAGAGATTAAAAGCGTGATCTTTGGGGAATGCCATGATACCGAAGGTCATTTCGGGTGGAGGAAAACTTACGCTAATCTTTTGCGTTCTTACACCTGGCCTCGAATGAAACCTGATTGTTTTGCATATGTGTAAGGCTGTCAAGTGTGCGAATGGAATAAAAGCATCACACAACCTCCCCTTGGACTATTGAAACCTTTGCCTATCCCAACAGGTCCTGGAGACCGTGTCTATCGAGTTCATGGACACGAAAGTGAAAAGCAGGAATGGAAAAAGCCAGGTAATGATAATTGTTGATAGGTTCTGCAAGTTTGCTGCTTTTGTAGCATTGCCTGCGAAAGCTAAAACTGACTTTGTAATTCGGGAATTCTTTAACCACTAGGTAAAGGATTACGGTCATCCCTTGACTATCGTTAGTGATAGAGATTCTCGGTTCACCAGTGAACATTGGCAACAACTAATGAGTGGCTATGGCTCTAAACTGACAATGTCATCAGTCCGACACCCTGAGACAAATGGGCAGACTGGGCAAATGAACAAGCTCCTGCAGCAGATGCTGCGTATGTTCATTCGTCCAAAGTTACTAGTGCCTATAATAATTATGTGCACTTGTCTACTTGTAGAACTCCGATGGAGTTGCATTTGGGATGGTGTCCTCGTAGACCTATCGATTGTTTAAACCCGGATTGAGCCTGAAACTAAAGAATTCGCAATGCAGTATCAAAAGGATTTAGAAAAGGTAAAGGAAAGAAAGCATACTGAAAGCACAAAATCAAATGATTGAACAGGCTAATAAGCACAGGAGACCTCAGTTTGTTGTAGGTGATATGGTTTGGGTAAAATTGAAGGAGTTTATTCCAGAGGAAAACATATCTAAAAAATTGTTACCTGCCTACAGAGGACCGTGGCAAGTATTGGATGTGATAGGGGATGTGGATGGACCCTCCTATGTTATTGAGATACCTCCACACTTGCATGCCTACCCGGTGTTCCACGCGTCAAAGCTCTTACCTTGTGTAACTAATGAACTGTTTCCTAGTCGAAGGTCAACAATTCCTCCAAGTATGGATGGGAAATCTGATGTTGATAAGATCGTTGTTGAAAGTACTATCCAGACTAGACGCAAAGGTAAACCTCATCGGCAATTTAAAGTCGGATTCGCATATCAAGATCCAAGTGAAGACCGCTGGTTTAGTAGGGAAGAGCTAATTGAAACTGCACCGAACATAGTATCTTACTATGAAAGAGTAAGAAGAGGTGTCAATATTGTAGACAGATAAGAACTTTCTCAGAGGACTTCGAAATTAGGTCGACGAGAGTAAAAGGGCCTTTACGAATTAGACCCCAGACGAATGCCCCAACAGCGAGGGGCCCTGTCGGCTAGAACTTAAATTCACGAGCAGCAATCCAAAAGGCAAGTTCCCTGAGGCATATGTTGCATCCAAAATGAGATGAAAAGTCGTTTTGAAAAGTCACAAACAGGTCCTGAACAAACAGGTATTGGACACAGTTTTCACGACTGAGTTAGAGTCATGTCTCCTCGACGAAAAGTCATGTCTGTTCGGCAATGAGTCAAAGGCCACAGTCCCAAACTAGTCATAATCCCACGAGTCAGTCCTGATTCAGACCAGGAGTCCAAAAGACAGGCCCGATGGCCCAAAGTAGCAACAGACCATGGGAAAAGATATTGGGACACACACTTTGCAACAAAAGGTACTGGGCAGGAGTCCCGGGCACACTTGAGGCTGAACGCAGGTCACGCCAGACCAGTCCGGCACTATAAAGGACTGGCCAGCCTCCCATTTGGCAGATGCTAACTTCGCATGAGAGTAAGGAAGTGTCGTGGCACTTGTGCGCTAGATATGCGTGAGCTGCGCTAGGCTGAGAGCAGCGCTACGTGTGAAGAAGGGAAGAAGAGCGCTGGCTGGAAGGAAGGCAGCCATAGTTGCGCCAGTGCTAGTTAGTATATTAGTAGGGATAGTTAGTAGAAGATACCAGTGAGTAGTATTCAAAGTAGATCCTCGTGTGATAGGGAGTGTGCATGCATGATGAGTGAGTAGACCAGGGCTATAAACATACAGGGAGAGAGAGAAGAAAGCAAACGAGAGAGAGAGTGAGGTGTGAGCTATGGTGACACTTACCTGTTGAGCGCTGTTGACGTCTGGTAGCCTGCGCTAAAGAGAGAGCCAGGCTTGGAACTCATGCTGATCGAAGAAGACTAGTAACTTTGTTTAGCGCTGTACATTTTGAACTCACGATGTTCTCTCTCTAATTTTGGGTTTGTTAATTGAGTTGAGCTTCCTGGTTCTCATTCATCTTTTATTGGGCTTTTTGTGAGACATCGCAGTCTGTGAATTCTGTGAATATGCATGTGATCTAATACACTCCAGCAAGTGATGAACAGTCGGGTTCCTTGCAGTTGCAGCGGGGGAGGTCGGGTAGAAGAGGCCCACATAATCCAAAGGCAAGTAGTGGTATAGTAGCAGAAAAGACAAAAAGGTAGTATTTTAGAAGTCTGGTAGACTGTCCTTCGGGACATCTTATAATTGGAACGATAAAGAGAATATTAGCATGGCCCCTGCGCAAGGATGACACATTAAAAAAAAAAAAAAACCGTCTGGTAGGCTTAGGTGTAAGTACCAGCCTGGTATGTCTCTGTCCCTGAGAAATTTGTTGTTTTCCATGTATTTTTGCATGCTGGACTGGTTCGCTGAGATTTCCGTGTTCTGCTGCGCTCTGCTATGTCTGATTGGTGTGTATGTTTGTAGTCTGAGTGCTTGTTGATGTCCCGTGTGCTTATTGTTTGTCCGCGTGATGTTGTGTGTATGTGTGTGTGTGTGTGTGTGTGTGTGTGTGTGTGTGTGTGTGTGTGTGTGTGTGTGTGTGCGTGTGTGTGTGTTTGTGTGTATGTGACATGCGTCGTGTGCTGGAATGGCTCTTGGGCCGATACTAACCTGTGCCCGGTGTCTTTTGGAGTTGCAGCGGGGGAGGTTGGGTTGAAGAGGTCCACGGAGTCGGAAAGCAAGTATTGATATAGTCGCACAAAAGACAAAAAGGTAGTAGTTTAGAAGTACGGTAGGCTTAGGGTAGGTACCAGCCTGGTATGTCTGTGTCCAAGGCCTGCAAAAGGGAGATATCGGTCTGCAATGAGGTTCCCACCAAAACCAAGGGGATCGGTAGTCCGCACGGTCTGGAAGTCACCACGCGAAGAGGCACCAGTCCGACATATCAGCAAAGTGTTCTTCCTCATTGGTTGGCACACGTGCAGGCACGCTACTCGAGCGCTCACCAAGCAAGTACAGCACTGTGAAGGGAGGAAGCGAAGCCTAGCCCCCACCTCAGGTATGGTGGAGGTGACCAAAGCAGAGTTGGGAGAAAGCCTAGGAGTGAGGAAGAAGAAGAAGAAGAAGGACGAAGGAGGATGGAGGAGGAGGAGAAAGAAGAAGTAGGAAGGAGGAGGAGGAAGGAGGAGGAGAGTGAAGGAGCTTACCTTAGCTATGGTGGTCTATGTTTTCATCTTCTTGGTTGGCGTTGTTGAGCGCATCGGCTCCCGCCTGTCTTCCCTCCCGACAATGTTACGTAGGAATAAACAGAAAGAAATTGAGACAACTTAGAGACGACGTGTAAATAACCCTGTGAGCCGCCGAGACGGATGCGGTCGCATCATCCCATTGCGGATCTACATCCCGTTGGCCCCTAGGACAAGATAGGTTCCCGTGAGGCACAACTTACCTTTCCCTAGGGGTTGTCACCGCCCTTAGGGGCATATCCGTATCGAGCTACCGACCCATGTGCAAAAGCTTTAATGCAATTGCAGAGGTAGGTCAGCCGAGGGCGTTTGTTCGTTCGCTACAATATAGGTACGCATAGCTAAAACGTGGAGCAGATCCGGACGTCGTTCGCTCCCCAGGGCGCTGATCTTCTAGGCACGGAGCATACGTCGGTCGACTTGGACGGTTCCAACCAAGCGTGAAACCCACAATTTCATCCTAGCCCTTGGACGCATAGTCAGAAGAAAGTTATAACAACCACACATAATTACATAAAAAGGAAACGATTGCAGTCTGTAGGAATGTATATAGAGTCTGAAATGATAACTGGAAAAATTCAAATCATTATATGGTACATCCAATAACACAAGATCGAAATAAAATCTGACCACCTCAGGTCGAACTCGATAAATAAAAAAGTACATCGAACCGTCAACGGAGAGTTGGGTTCGACCATAACCTCAATGCAGACGACAAGATAGTCGGATCGCCCTCTGTTTTGACTAAATGAAACGGACTGCCAAAGTCATCCATTTCATCCTACCGCCGACTTAAGATTAGGTACGCACACACCCGTCTCCATAAGTTTGTTTTCTTGTGATGTCAGGCTGCTTTGCGGATGATTCTTGATCAGGTGCATTACTTGAAGTGTTGCATGCCTCTCCCTCTAGGAAGTGGTTTGGGGTACTCCTCCTCCCCCCAGCACAAAGCTTGGATCTCAGAAGTCGGGCGGTCTCCACCAAATAGGCAGAGTACCCCCCCATAGAACGGTCCACTCTGGGTCTATAACAGGGCCGGCTCCTGAAGCAACAAACCCCCGCCCCATATGCTTCCTCGAGAGAGAACGTATCCACCGCGTGGAGATTTCAATTGTTATCATTTTCCCTAAGCTCGGGGTAACATAGACGAAGAAAAGTAAGAGGAGATGAAGAACGAGAATGATTTGGACAAGTTTAGGAATATAAGGTCATTCGGGATAGAAAAGGTTTTCTCAGAAAAAGGCTAAGTCCACTTGACCTTATCTGCTTTATTTGAATCGAATTTATTTTACGATGCACACAGAGTTAACCTTTTTCAAAACAATAAGCCCTTTTGACATGCAAGCAGGTGAGGGGTAAAAAAAAGACAATCCTTTTCATTTGTATCAAATAGGCATAAATTGCAAGCATCCTTCTACCTACCTGCACATCACACAAAAGAAACAGATTCAAAGGAACCAAGTGCAACCCCATACCCAAGTCAGACCTTCCCATTCACATGTGAACACACATTTCCTTTGCCTTTTCAACGAACATTCAATGAAGAAGGTCAAGTAAGTGTGGGTTCAAACGGGTGCGAAGAGAAAATCTAAGTCAATTATCTGACCTTGAGTGAAGTTCGATCCGACTCACTCAAGAAAACTGAGTCATATCCCATCCGCATAAAAGATATTCGCCATGGCTACGATCCGGACGTCCGGACTGTCGTCTGGACGGTTTGGATTCAGTGCGGACTCCAGACGTCCGGTCCATAAATTCCGGATCTAGCAAAAAAAAAAAAAAAAGGTCCAGGACCCTTCCCCACTAAGGAGCCAAGCCCCCAACCTCATACCCAAGTCAGACCTTCCCATTCACATGTGAACACACATTTCCTTTGCCTTTTCAGCGAACATTCGATGAAGAAGGTCAAGCAAGTGTGGGTTCAAACGGGTGCTTGACCTTATCTTTATTTGAATCGAATTTATTTTATTATGCACACAGAGTTAACCTTTTTCAAAACAATAAGCCCTTTTGACATGCAAGCAGGTGAGGGGTAGAAAAAAGACAATCCTTTTCATTTGTATCAAATAGGCATAAATTGCAAGCATCCTTCTACCTACCTGCACATCACACAAAAGAAACGGATTCAAAGGAACCATGTGCACCCCCATACCCAAGTCAGACCTTCCCATTCACATGTGAACACACATTTCCTTCGCCTTTTCAACGAATATTCAATGAAGAAGGTCAAGCAAGGGTGGGCTCAAACGGGTGCGAAGAGAAAATCTAAGTCAATTACCTGACCTTGAGTGAAGTTCGATCCGACTCACTCAAGAAAACTGAGTAATATCCCATCCGCATAAAAGATATTCGCCATCTACGATCCGGACGTCTGGACTGTCGTCTGGATGGTTTGGATTCAGTCCGGACTCCAGACGTCCGGTCCAGAAATTTCGGATCTGACAAAAAAAAAAAAAAAAAAGGTCCAGGACCCTTCCCCACTAAGGAGCCAAGCCCCCAAAATTGTTTGGGGGGGGTTTCAGGCCCGTTTTTTGTTTTTTTGGGGGTTCCGAACATAGTCTATCTCTATAATAATTTATTAGTAATACGGTAATACCCGAACATAGTCTATCTCTATAATAATTTATTAGTAATACGGTAATACCCTGTTATATTAATAATTTATTACTTTTTAAAGTCTTTTTTAAGTTTTTATAGTTTTTGGCCTTAAACTCAAGTATGGTTAGGAATTCTGACATGAGTGTGAGGCAAAAGTGGTCAGGCCCGTTTTTTGTTTTTTTGGGGGTTCCAAACATAGTCTATCTCTATAATAATTTATTAGTAATACGGTAATACCCTGTTATATTAATAATTTATTACTTTTTAAAGTCTTTTTTAAGTTTTTATAGTTTTTGGCTTTAAACTCAAGTATGGTTAGGAATTCTGACATGAGTGTGAGGCAAAAGTGGTTTGCGTTGTTATTCTACATAACATATTTTGTTTTCATATTTTTTTTTAATTTTTTTTTTTGTGGTCCGGACATTTTTGGACCTACTAACCGGTCCGTACCGTCTGAAACCATGCATGTCCGGAGGTCTGCGTATGTCCGGAAGTTCGAACGTCCGGACCTGATCGGACATGCATCCAGTCCCCGGACATGAGCTGTCCAGGTCCGGGTCCAGCGTAGTCATGATATTCGCCTTTGAAAACGACGGTCCCTATCCTCCAAGTCCCAGAGAATCCCAACGCAGTCCCAATTGCACCTATACCACCTAGGGATTGCCCCAAACCAACTTGCAGATCTCGAACCGCCGCCACAACACTAGATAATCCCAAATGAGCTTGTGGTGCCTTCAAAAAAACGGCGTCGCTCGTTCCACCTATCGCAGATGTCGATGACACGCACTAAACTGTAGTAAGAAAAACAACTCCGCACGCTTTCGCAAGGCCGACACTCCAAACTGAGCTCAAGGCGTGCACCAGCACCAATACCGC
Organism: Chara braunii; assembly: GCA_003427395.1. Lineage (NCBI taxonomy): Eukaryota > Viridiplantae > Streptophyta > Charophyceae > Charales > Characeae > Chara > Chara braunii. The sequence goes on from BFEA01000398.1 coordinate 1,147,934, forward strand.
CTCTGGATAATGTTGAACTGTATCACGGTCGCTGCACATCACTTCACAAAAAAATAATGGTGGAATCACCGCTCGCCACGCTGTTTAGCGCATCGGTCCTGCAGGGGGACCCTCCCGGCCACGTCATGCAGGATTTTGCAGGGCTTTTATGATAGTGGAGCTTTTGAGGCTCCGACCGAGTCTGCTAGTTGCACCTCTCGCAAAACCCTACGACGGGATATGGGCCACGAGAGGCGCAAGTTACCTCTGCCCAAGGGGCTGTCACCACCTTTGGACAGGCGTATCCCCGTCGAGCTTCCGAATCACGTGCGAAAGTTGTTCAAATGCAATTGCAGAGGTAGCTCAATCGAGGGCGTTTCTTGAACGTTGTAGCATAGGGGGTACTCGCGGTCGAACGCCTTAATCAGATGTACGCAAACTGACGCTCTGGGGGCTAATCTCACAAGTGCAACTCGCAGATCTCGAACCGCCTCCAACCACCACGCCATGCATAAGCCGGAGGTAATTGCAAATGTGACAGTAGTAAACCACTTGCACCCCAACCTCAAGTTGGTTCCAATTGGTCCAAAAATGATACCACGTGGTCTGACACTCTCGCCCACAACACTAGATGGTCCCAAATGAGCTCGTGGTGCCTTCAAAAAAACGGCGCCGCTCGTTCCGCCTATCTCAGATGTCGACGACACGCACTGAACTGTAGTAAGAAAAACAATCCCGCACGCATTCGCAAGGCCGACACTCCGAACTGAGCTCAAGACATGCACCAGCACCAATACCTCCTTTGGATAATGTTGAACCGTATCACGGTTGCTGCACATCACTTCACAAAAAAATAATGGTGGAATCACCGCTCGCCACGCTGTCTAGCGCATCGGTCCCGCAGGGGGACCCTCCCGGCCACATCACGCAGGATTTTGCAGGGCTTTTATGATAGTGGAGCTTTTGAGGCTCCGACCGAGTTTGCTAGTTGCACCTCTTGCAAAACCCTACGACGGGATATGGGCCACGAGAGGCGCAAGTTACGTCTGCCCAAGGGGATGTCACCACCTTTGGACAGGCGTATCCCCACGTGCGGAAGTTGTTCAAATGCAATTGCAGAGGTAGCTCAACCGAGGGCGTTTCTCGAACGTTGTAGCATAGGCGGTACTCGCAGTCGAACGCCTTAATTGGACCTGTACGCAAACCGACGCTCTGGGGGCTAATCTCACAAGCGCAACTCTGTGTGAGTCGACTAGGACGGTCCATCTAACCACGCGGTACACTTCACGAAAATAAAATCAGGCTCCAAACGTAAATTGCGCCTAGTCCCTTTTTCGTATCTGACCCATAACCTTTTGCCGACAAAAAGCGGCTTGTGTCGCCCGTCAGCCTCTAAATAAATGTGGTGGCGTCGTAGGCCTTGTCATATTGATTATCATGCACGAATAAGCAGACAATCGCAAGGATGACATTTTATGTGCTACCTATGACCACGCAGTCCTCAATGATTTTGAGGATCACCTTCGACACTCGGCTGACACGCGTCTTGAGAGGTTAATATCTTGACGCAAGACAATCGCGTGTGCGACTGCCAGACTTACCCTCTTTTGCACCCTGCGCGAGTAAGCGATAATGGGGCATCGACCCTTTGTGGCAGCAGGACGCCTCTGACCATGAAAGCGGACCTCCATTTTCGGAGGCCTGAAAACAGGTCAAGGGTTTTGACTTTTACAACCGCCACAGACCTCAACGTCCAACTACAAAAAGAAACAAAAGGAGCAAAACAAAAAGGGAATCTCCCTTTTCTCTCGATACGAATCTGCACAGTCTTTACACACGGTCAAAGTAGAGCGCTTGGATACAGAAAATATAAAAACAAGTACGTTATAGGACACGAGGTGATCACTCTCATGATCACAGTGTGACTTCCTTCAAAATATACACATGATCGCAGGCAAAGTCAAATTCAGACTCCAACTATTAAACATACCTACAATGACACCAAAGATCCGACATTGACAGGCCATGCATTACACGGGGTCAACTTCAACCACTCCCTGCACTCATACCCCTTGCCTTATACACGCAAGCCCTAACCTTTGTCCAACCTTCCAAAATAAAACACCCTATGCTTTTTAAATGGCCAATTAGTAAAAGTCCGGGTAAAAAGCCAAAGAAACAATTCAACCAACAGGGGTTAAGGTCTTAGGTTGAGCAGCGAGAGTGAGTTAGAGTTGAGCTGGAAAACCGACCCATTATCAAAAGATAACAGAAAACTATCCTTATAGGATCGGGCTGAAACTAGCCAGATCTTGAATCAAGGTGACCAAAGAAGTTTGGTAACAGAGCAGAAGCCAAATCCCAATACTAAATTTCAGGTGTATGAAGAATCACCCCCCATATCACATCTCATTGAAATTTTTCTAAGACTAAATTTAAATCTACCTCTCAATGGGTGTCAGAAGAATAAGGAAAATTTTGGCAGCGCCTTCCCTATTCGGGGTGGATCGCCAAAGTTTTCCTTATGAGAATATAATTTAACTCCTTGAAACTAGGAAAATTTCGACAACACTCCCTCTAGAGAAAGTGCCTTTTTAGAATTTATACGTAGCTGCATATGAAATATGAAAACGACTTTTAACTTTACAGAGTTAAATTTTGTTTAACTCTCTGATTTAGTAAAACTTTTTTTGGGCAGCATCTCCTTCCGAGAAGTATGTTTCCCAAATTTATACCTACTCCGATATGAATTCAAAGACAAAACTTGAATTTTTCCAAAAAAAAAAAAAAAAAACCCTTTAGATTTGTAGAAATTTCGGCTGCACTTTCCGTCGAAAAAGTGTCTTTCCAAAATTTGTACAAAGCTAAATATAAATTCTAAAAATAATTGTGACTTCACAAAGTGAATTTTTGTCGAACTCTCTGATTTCGCAAAAATTTGGGCAACACTCCCCCTAAAAAAGTAGGCTCACCAGTTTTTCACTAAGTCAGATATAAAATTTAAACAAAAGTTAAGTTTGTAAAAGCAAAAAATTGACTAACTTTTTGGATTTGTGAAAATTTGGGTCTTTAGAAAAGTGTCTTTCCAAAATTTATACAAAGCCCCGCATGAGAAATAGACTTAACTCAAAAAATGCAAAAATTGAACTAACTTCTACAACTCCAAAATGCAAAACTTGAACTAACTTCTACAACTCCAGCACGAGGCGGGCATCTAAAGCAACTATCTATCAACGCTAAGACTCAGAACAAGTAGAACTCATATTCAACTACATGCAAGTCCATACCACAATGGGTAAGTTCTCTCACAAAAAATTCCAAGTTGTTTTCGCGTAGGAGTTGGTTGAACCCTCAGGTGATGAACTTTTTATCCCATCTTACATTGGGCTTTGAGTTAGGCCATTTATCTTAGAAACAATGCCCAACCCTTTGCCTTAGTTATACACAAACAGGTTACACAACTACTTCTCTCTTCATTGGGCATATGACTAGACCATTCATCTTAGAAACAATGCCTAGTCGGCCCTATATATATAGTGTTTGGGACGGGCCGAACGCCTGAACCCGAACGCCCAAACGTATAGGACCCCTTGGGGATGCGTTTTGTCGTTCGGGCTGAACGGGGACAAAAAAAAAAAAAAAAAAAAAAATCAAAAAAATTTGAAAAGAAGATATGTGATCTAGGCTACCAGACTGGCCCGGGGTCACTTGCCCGGTCGGGCCAAAAATATTAAAAACAATAAGAATAAAAAATTATTTTTAAAATTTATTTTTTATTTTGAATTTGGTGAAGAATTTCGATGTGACCCTGAGGCAAAAGTTGTTCAATTTATTTTTCTGCATAACATAGTCTTTTGTGGATTTTTTTTTTTTTTTTTTTTTTTTTTTTTGGCTGGGACCTTCCCCGGTCCTTGCACGGGGTGGCCACCCGAGACTCGGGCGGCCCGGCTGGTAGCCTAGTATGTGATGAAAAAAAAAAAAAAACATTTGCCTGAGCATTACATCCAAATTCCTTACCAAATTTGAAAAATAAAATAAAATATAAAAAATAAAACTAATAATAAAAATAAAAAAAAATAAAAAGAGAATTAAAATTAGTGAGTGAGCGAGCATGTTTTCGACACTGCCATCTTTGGAGATTTTTCTTTCTTTTTTGGCATAGTCGAATGCCCTGAAAACTTACAATTGTGTACTTTTGATAATACAAAACCCATTCAAAAAGTTTCAAAAAATAATGAAAATTGTTTAGGGCCCGCCATAAAGTGAAAAAAAAAGTAAAATGTGAAAAAAAACAAAATAGTGGGTGGGCGAGCACGTTTTGACACCGCCGTTTTTGGCAGTTTTTAATTTTTGTTTGGCGAAGTAAAATGACTTCAAAATTTATAGGCATGTAGCTCACGTCATAGAGAACTCATAGAAAACAATTCAGAAAAAAAAACATATTTTTTGGCTCCAAAATATTTTTTGGCGGGGGCCGAACTCCATCAAATTCGGACCTCGAACGGGACCCCGAACGCTCGTGCGTACGGAGGTCGGCCCGGGGACCTTCGTACGTATATATCAGTCATAGAAGCAACCAAGGGCGACGAGGAAGAGGCTACTCACCGAAAAGGGGCAGCCAGGGTCACAAATGACCTGGAAGGGGTTACTAAGACTGATCAGGACGCAGGTGCGGCAGACRCGGGTAATGAAAAAGAGGTTGTGATAGGTGTGACAGGCGCCGATAATGAAGAAGGGGCTGCGACAGGCGTAGTCCGAGGACAGTGTATGGATACTCGAGAAAGCGGATGATGAATAGACTATATATATATCCTTCAATGGTCTATTCATCATCCGCTTTCTCGAGTATCCATACACTGTCCTCGGACTACGCCTGTCGCAGCCCCTTCTTCATTATCGGCGCCTGTCACACCTATCACAACCTCTTTTTCATTACCCGCGTCTGCCGCACCTGCGTCCTGATCAGTCTTAGTAACCCCTTCCATGTCATTTGTGACCCTGGCTGCCCGTTTTCGGTTCGCAGCCTCTTCCTCGTCGACCTTGGTTGCTTCTACGACTGATTCCGCGGGAGCAGCTCGACCCGCAGCTGCTGTGTCGCCCTTGCTCTCGATGTGTTCCTCCATGGCATCCGTGGCCACCGCAGCTGTTTTGTCGCCCTTGGTCTCGGTGTGTTCCTCCATGGCATCCATGACCACCGCAGTTGTTGTGTTGCCCTTGGTCTCGTTGCGTTCCTCCATGGCATCTGTGGCCATGCCCGCAGTACCACCTGCAGAGTCCCCTCTTCGGGTCTCACCTATGATTGCCCCCCCTGTCTGTGCTTCAACCACTTCACCACCCCCGACTTCATCCCCCCCGTCTTCACCACCTTTATTTCCCTCGGTTTTATCGCCGTCTGTTACCCACCTTCCGACTACTCTACCACCCCTGTCTGCACCACTCCTACCTCCCCTGGTTTTGTCTCCATCCGTTACCCCTCTTCCTAATCCACAAACCACTCCGTCCGACTCCGTCATCATGTTCTGCCCCTGCAGAAAGCCTACTTCGTCGTCCTAGACGCCGACCTCGACCTACTTCCCAACCTCAGCTTCCACCCCTTTCCTCCATCTCTGTTCTTGGACGAAGAAGATCCCGTTCATTCCCCCACCACGGCCCTCCCCAACATCTCGTCCCTATCTTTTGCCGCCCCAAGCATCCTTACCACGCCTGCAACACTCTTAGACTGCAGACCTTTCTGCAACGCGACAAACACAAAACAGGAGGGATGATGGTGAGGGACCATCCGAGGATGAACTTGGCAAGGGGAATGTAGGAGATTCTATAGAAAATCCGCCTGACCGGCCTCCACCGAATCTGTGTGGCCTCACTGCTACTAACATATGCCTACAAGCCAATTGTCGGGAACCATATACTCACTTTGATTTCTTGGCCATTGCTTCCTATCTTGATGCTCAGGAACGTGAGTTATATTGCGATAACTCGACTCTGCATCCCCCACAAGATAGTAATTAAAGTCGACATGGGGGATTCAATATCTCTGTTTTGGAGACTGCTTTGATAAGGCGCTGACTTGATATGCAGCGTGCCCCTTCGGGTGGCGACCAGGACCACTGTTCGCACGTTTGTGCGTATATTCTACATGCTCCTGGCCACTACACCGCTCTTGTCCGTGCCTTTGGTTCTTGGGAATYATGGAATGGCGGTGCTATGGTGCAAACTATTACTGCCATCTGTGATCTCGTGCGTAATTACCCTAACGTGCAATTGTTCCTGGTCATTGACCCTATGGGTACCTCGTGTACTTCCATGCCCGCCTCTACGCCTATCTCTATGCCTGCTTCCGTACCTGTCTCTATGCCTGTTTTTGTGTCTGTCTCCTTCCAGATTACTGACTCTATGGTACCATGTGTACTTCCGTCCCCGCCTATGCACATGTCTCTGTGCCTGCCTCCACACCTGTCTCCATGCCCGTTCCTGCACTAACATCTTGTGACCTCCTCCTTTGTGAGATCACTGACACAGTTACACTTGGTTGTGGAAAGCATTGACTTTGTCGACATCACTACAACTGTATAATTTTTCGGGCCCGCTGTCGATAGGGATGCCACCTGTATCGGGATTGTGAACATCCTTTACATCCGGATGCAGTATGTCCCATCTGTGCCTGCGGGCGCTATAGCGAATGTGCACTTAACTGTGATGGTGAATGCAACCGGCGCTATAGCGAATGTGCACTTAACTGTGATGGTGAATGCAATTGCCATGGCCTGCAACAGGCATGCCCTCTGTCGTGCATGCTTCAGAGGTACAGTTAATGCTAGCCGCCCTGGCCCCTGCTGTGACGAAGTTGCTTACCTGAAAGATCAGCGGGAGGGCTGCTACCATCGCCCGCATCCTTGTGACAGTTGTCCTATCTGACGTGAGGGTCTTACTTAGACGTAATTTGCACCCTGACAAAAATGAGCAGGTGCGTTGAAAAGTGTACAAGAATGTGCAGAGGTCGAGAACCCTTCACTAAACTGCAAAACTATGAAGAATGCAGTAAAAGAAGAACATAAGTTAGTGTCATTTTACTTTGTTTGTACCATGCACCCTAACACCCTCAAAAGAAAAGTCCGAAGGGTGAAAATGAGGATGAAAAATAAAGAAGCAACAAACATCTTCTTTCTTTTACTACATTTTTCTTTCTTTCACAGTTTTGTAGTTTTGGTGAAGAGTCTACCACGTAAGTGTTGGTGCGCTGAAAAGCGAACGTGGTAGACTCTTCACCAAAACTGCAAAACTGTGAAACAAAGAAAAATGCAGTAAAAGAAAGAAGATGTTTGTGTTAACATTTTCTATTTTTTCTCCCTTTGCCTATTGGTTTTCCTCTTTTGCTCCTCTCTTCCTTGTGTTTAACACCTCTTCCTTCACTCTGCCTCTTTACCATAGCGTGCAAGTGTTTTGTTATGGCATACGGGGATGGGGGCAGCTCGCGCTCAACTTCATCAACGTGGCGAGCCTTGTACGTTAGAGGCACAGTGGAGGAGGCGTTAAGAAGACTGAGAAACTGAATGATTTCAATGTGTTTTTGTTTTTTATTTTTATCCTTTGATTCAGTGTAAATATTTTTTGTAAAACACTGAAAGGAATAATAATACTGTGAAACAAAGTGTCATTCTGGTTTGTCCGTCTCTTTGCCTGTTTGTCCTTTCAATTTTCTTTTCTTTGCTCATCTTATTTCTTCTACTTCACGTGCTCATGCTCTTAGTCAATAGTTCTGTGACAATATATATATATATATATATGCGCTTAATGTTAAGTGAGCGTAGGAATGAGCCATTCATCTTAGAAACAATGTCAGGCTAACCTTGTTCGCATAGGTATATCATATATGTATAAATAGTAAAAATATAAAGAGTTTAACTAGGAAGTTTTTCATGCTCGGGCGGGCCTGCACGGCCCGGCACCTGGGCGTGACGCCCGGAGTATTTTTTATTATATGAATATAAATATATAAAAATAAGTATATAAAAGAAATACACTTGTATTATATATATATACAAGGTTGCCGGCGTTCGGGACGGGCTGAACGCCCGAACCCGAACGCCCGAACGTTTGGGACCCCCTCTCGACGCGTTCGGACGTTCGGCCGAACACGGAACCAAAAAAAAAAAAAAAAAGTTTCCAAAAATTATGCAAAAAACATATGTCATGCAAAAGAATAAACTAAACAACATTTGCATCAACAGTACATCCAAATTCCTTACCAGATTTGAAATAAAAATCAAATACGAAAAATAAATAATATTAATGAAAATAAGAAAAAATAAAACGAGAATGAAATTATTGCGTGGGCGAGCAAGTTTTTTACACCGCCATCTTTGGCAAATTTTCATTTTTTTTTTGGCTTTGTCAAATGCCATGAAATTTCATACATATGTATCTTACATAATCGAGAACCTAAAAATAAAGTTTGAAAAAATAATAATTTTTTTCAGGCCCCGAAATAAAGGGAAAACAAAAAGTGAAAAAAGAAAAAAAACAAATCAGTAAGTGGGAAAGCAAATTTTGACACCACCGTCTTTGCCGATTTTTCATTATTGTTTGGCTCCACAGAAGGACTTCAAAATTGAGAGACAGGTAGCTTACATAACAGAGAACTCACAAAAAAAAAATCAGAAAAAAACAATAATTATTAGGTACTAAAATAATTTTTTGCGGGGTCCGAACCCCTTCGGGTTCGGGCCCCGTACGGGGACCCGAACACCCGAACGTTCGGGGGTCAGCTTAGGGGCCTCCGTACGTTCGGCCTGGCAACTCTGTATATGTATATATATAATAATTGAATTTAGATTTCGAATTAAAGCTAATTAAATGCAATTGAGAAATGAGTCATATTCAATTGGTTATATCGTATAGATTTAATTTAACTACATTAGAAGATATTTATAAATATGTACCTGGGCGTGACGCCCGGAGTACCCGAGCGTAAAAATAATTTTTATTTTTATTTTTACTGTTTGCTTTTTGTGCTTTCTCAGAGGACCCCAAATCTGGGTTTGTTTCACGTTTTGAGAGTTGGTTGTCAAGGGGGGGAAAGGGGGGTATAAATTGTTTTTGAAAGGGCTAAGAGAGGTTAAACCGTTAAAGAGAGGTTCTTAGTGTGATTTTTATTTTTTTTTTATCTTTGATTCGTGATGAATTTTGATGTGACCCTCAACCAAAGTTCTTTGTATTGCAATTCTACACAACGTTTTTTTTTTTTTGGATTTTTTTTTNTTTTTTTTTTTTTTTTTTTTTTTTTTTTTTTTTTTTTTTTGCGTTGGGGCTGCTCGGAACCATGATCGGGGGCCATGCCCGATCGGGCACCCAGGCCTGTATCCAGGCACAAGTTGGGTGCGTGGACGCTAGGAAAAACAACCTAGGAGTTGTGTTATTTTTCTCATTAAGTGTTTGTGGCCTCAGGCTAAACCATTCATTTTAGAAGCAATGCTTAGTGTTTTTGTCTGAACCTCCCTCTCAGAAGAAACATCCAAAAAGTTTAGTCATTCATCCTAGAAACAATGCTCAACCTTTTTTCTTAGTATCGAAGAAAGTGGAGTACTCTGGGCCATTCATCTTAGAAACAATGTCCGAAACATGTTAAAAAAACACCTAAAAGTAAACATCAGCCAAATCATTAGAAATAATGTCTGGCCCTAAAACTTCAAGTAGTCAAAACCCCAAAGAATAAACCACCAGACCATTCATCTTAGAAACAATGCTTGGTTGTGGAGAAAACAAGTCAAAGCAAATAGCAACCAAGCCATTCATCTTAGAAACAATGCTTGGTCCTTCAGAAAGCAAAACAAAACAAAGCGATCAGGCCATTCATCTTAGAAACAATGCCCGACCAAGCCAAACGCAAGCAAAACCACCTTCCTCCCACCTTCCCCAATTCATCCCTCCTTGTCTGTATTCAAACAAATAGAAATAATAGATGAATCTTCAAGCATGCATTCCCTTTACTTAGTCTGAATGAAGTCTTGAACAAAAAGACAAGTCCATAGGGGCGCACACATACGTAGCAGACAAAGTAGAGAGATGTACTGATATGGGCTTAGTGGGTCCACACAAGAGTGAGAATTATGCCCCTGGAACCTCGCATAGGTTTCGAGATGCTCCAACAATAGGTGGGTTGCTCCAGCAATATGTGGGTTGCTCCAACAATCGGTGGGTAGACCTCCCACTTGGTCTTGATGCAGTCCTACGGGATTCCAATCCCACGTGCCGCCTTCCTCTTCAAACCACAAATAAGACAGAATAAGAAGGGCAGAAGAAGGGGTTTCAGATTCGAGAGATACAGGAAGGGGACAAACTCAACTCGCATGAGAGGGCCTTGATACCTTCAATCGCTTGAGGGTCCCGCAATGGTAGCCAGAATCTCAGTAAGACGGCTAAGCCACGACCTGAACGCAGCATAACAATACTTTGACCAGCCTCCAAGTCACGACAATGACCCCTTTGTAAAACCTGGCCACTTCCAAAAGTCCTCGCGCCTCCACCTGTGACCAAATCGCCGCTATGCAACCTAGGAAGGCTATGTCGAATAGAGCACACCCCCTGAGCTCTATTCAAATACGTGCATTAGTAGCTCAACATAGTAAAGAGAAACCAACAATAACGCACCATCAAAATTGCTCACCACAAAAGCTCCACAACAAGGTAGAGTGGCACCCTCAACAAGTCCAACGAGAAGCTCGACAACGACGTGGTAAAAAAAAGGTTCAAATGCCAATCGAAAATTCAGCAACTGTGTTAGCTGAGAAAAATCAGCAATATCCCAGTAGGAAAAACACAACAATGCAGCAACCTGGCAATCTAAATTCTCAGTAGCAGCAGGAAGCAGCAAGAAGTGCAGCGGTAATAGCTCAAGTAATGCAAACTTGGGTTCAAACGTAAAACGCGGGTTAAGGCTTGCTACGCCAGCAGCGGTTCTTTCGATCCAATCTTACTTGCGGCGACACCCAGTTTGAGTAGCAACAATCTTTCAAAACTTGTAGCCCCTTGCTTGGATATCAGCAGTAGACTGAAGTTTCATTCACTGATGGGACTAACCAGACATATCACTTTACCAGTTGAGAACCTTGGTCACATTACGGTCTTTCGGAGGGCGTCTACAAGATCCGCACGAGATACCGGTATTGTCTATGGTGCAACAACGACCTTCACGAAGTGGTCAGCTGTCCCACAAAGGCCATGGAATCCCTTTCGGGAAAGTGAGCACTGCCGAAAGTGATACGGCTGTACTCTCGACGCCTTTGGAACCGGTTGCTTCGTGAGCAACCTTCCTTAGTTCCGAGGCACATGTGGAAGTTGTAAGTCCTTTCGTTGTTCTTTCTTTTGAGGACTTCGTTGCACGGCTCGTTCCATCACTAGGATCTCAAGCTCAAGGACACAGTGTGTTTGTGGTTTCTTCTTCGTCCGGAAGCGACGACAACTTATCGTCTTCAAGTGGTTCTTAGAGGGATTCGGCGCACCAATTCAACGTAGAGGTCTTGGACCCGTTGTCGCTCGGGGATTTTGCATGGCTTCCCCTCCCTTCCATAGGCCGCTTACCGGGACCGCAATGAGCAACACTATGCGCCCATCTCCACACGTGTTTGTCCTTCTATGACCACCAACTTCGCCGACGAAAAACGAAGTTGCAGTGGGAGACCTCCTTGCCTATATTACCAAGGTGGTTCGCGAGTTTCGCACACAGCGGTATGATGACAACAACGCATCGCTCCTTTGCGTTCGCATCCAAGTTGGGCAAGCGTCCTGCAGCGCTTTGCTGGATAGCGCCGCGACTCGTAATTTCATGAGCCATCCTTTATGCAAAGGGCCCACCTTGGTGCACAAGTTCAAAGGTAGTCACATCCTACGACGGTCAAGATGGCAGACTGTTAGACACAACAACTTCTTGATCGCTACATCGAAGTTGGTGTCAGTCTATTTCACACCTTATGCATGCGAACCGGTTACGTTTGACGTCTTGGACACGGACTTCATCATGATTTTGGGGATGCCTTGGCTCGCAAGTGGGAACCACACGGTCAACTTCCATCGGCGGACACTCACCGTTCGCGACGCCTTTGGCGTCGAGATGCCGTGTACCATCCCTCTTCCGCACCCTTCTATCAGGTCCCAAGTTGTTATGGCCAAGTCTTTCCGTTCCACTTGCGCTTACCAGCGGACTGACGCCTATGTTTTCTTAGGACCGTAGCAGTGATTGAGTTTTCACCTACAGACTTGTCTTCGGACACCCGCATCGTGCGGTTGCTTGACGAGTTCGCCGACGTCCTCGAGTCTCCTACCGGTGTGGTGCCGGATTGACCGAACTCCCATGAGATCATTCTGGACGTCAATGTTATGCCGTCGAAAGGATGCATCTATCGCATGAGCGAAGAGGAGCTCGCGGTTCTCTGCGCGCAACTCAGACTTGTTGGAAAAGGGTTGCATTCGCCCAAGTAGCTCACCGTATGTTGCACCAGTTCTCTTCGTATGAAAGAAGAACAAGGATCTTCACTTGTGCATCGACTATTGCAAGATCAACGCACAAATCGTCAACAATGTTGGGCCTCTTCCTCGTATTGGCGATCTTCTTGAGCGTTTGGGCCGCGCAAAATATTTTTCCAAGTCCGATTTGAAGTCGGGCTATCATCAGCTTTCAATACGCCCGCAAGATTGCTATAAATCCGTGTTCAAGACGCGGTATGGGCATTTTGTGGGTTGTTAGCCTTTTGGCCTCACCAATGCCCCATTGACTTTTCAAGCGATGATGACAAACAAGTTTCGCGCAATGTTGGACCGGTTTGTGATGGTGTACTTGGACGATATTCTCATCTATAGCTGGACCTTGGAGGACCATCTCGCGCATCTTCTAAGCGTGTTGAAAACGCTTCGTTGCGCCAAGTACAAAGCCAACTACGACAAATGCAAATTCATACGGCAAGAGTTTAGGTACTTGGGCTATTTTGTCACACCGGAGGGCATTAGTTTGTTATCAGACAAGATTCAACCCATCCAAGAGTGGTCGGAGCCGAAGAACGTTACAGATGTTCGTTCGTTCTTGGCCTAACCGGTTACTATCAACGCTTTATGAAAGGCTATTCAAAGATCACGGCCCAATTGACCAAGCTCCAATGCGAGGATTGGTTGTTCGCCTTCGGTGACGATGCCCGCTCCTCCTTTTTAGTCCTCAAAGCTGCCTTGCTATCCACAAAGGTTTTACGCATCTACGACCCGCTTTTACCGCCGCGAATCGCTACCGATGCGTGTGACTATGATAGTGGTGCCGTCCTCGAGCAACGATGACGTGGACTGGCACTCGGTCGAATACTTTACTAAGAAAGTGCCCTCCATGCATTCGATTGACGACACACGGAAGGAGGAGTTATTAACCTCCGTACATGCGTCCGTTGGTCTTCTACAATACCCAAGATCTGGTCAATAGGACCATCGCCCGTTGGATGGCTTTCGTTGACCATTTTGACTTCTTCCCCTATCACATTCTCAGAAAGTTGAACTGTTTTGCAGACGCTCTTTGATGACGTCCGGACCATTGTACGGCGGTCTACTCGACGTTCGAGATTGACGACGAGTTGCGGGACAGCTTCATCTATGCCTGCCAAGCTGACCTTGAGTTTCACGACAAGTACGCGAATTGCTCCATTCCAAATCCGGCGCTATCGCACTATCGGATCCAAGAGGGCTATTTGCGAATCCACTCGCGGGGAAAGGATCTTCTTTGCATGCCAAGTAACCCACACTTGTGTACACGGCTTCTTAGCGAGTTCCACGACGCTCCCGCCGATTCAATCGTACGATTGGCCGACTTGGTGAGTGCTTTTGGTGGTCCGGCCTTCTTCACGATGTCACACGCTACTGCAAGTCATGCGAGGTTTGTCGATGTTGCAAATCCCGCAATCATCATCCATTCGCGAGTTGCGACCATTACCGGTCCCCTTAAAACGAAGGTAAGTGATTGCCATGGACATCACTGGGTCGTTCCCCAAGCACAAGACCGGTGTGGATGGAATTATCATGGTGGTCGATCGATTCACGAAGTTCGCCATGTGTTTGCCTTGCTGCTATCACGCTAAGGCACCGGAGTTGGCTGAGGTTCTTTACGCCGGTTGGATTCGTACCAAGGCTTACCCCAAGAAGATCGTTTGCGACCGCAACACTTGGTTCATGTTCGATTTTTGGTTGGGGCTCATCAAACGAGGGGGCTAATCTCTCAAGTCGAGTTCAGCTCACCACCCGCGAACCGATGGCCAAACGAAGAGGCCGCACAGATTCTTCTTCGCGCTCTCATCCGTCCCGACCAAAAGGATTGGGTTGAGCCGCTCCCGGATGTTGATTTGGCATATAACTCGTCCATTTATCCGGTTATCGGGATGTCGCCCTCTGAGTTCGAGCATGGCTCGCCGTTCAGTTCTCGGGTGGACACGGTCGTCCCACGGGCGACCGAGAGCGACGACCACCTTGTCTTTATTCGACAGATGCAAGAACTTCTTGTCAAGGCACGCGACCAGTTGTCGAAGATGCAACAACGCATGAGCCAACAAGTCAATCGCTAGCGTCTTCCTTGTCCATTCCGCACCGGCGGCCTCGTTTGGCTCTCTGGCGTGGAATTCAGCCTCGAACAAGGTATCTGTTGCAAGCTCCTAGCGACATTAGCCCCCACAGGCTATGCCCCCACAGGTTATGCCCCCGAAGGACCATCATTTGTCATTAAGGTGCCCGCCCACTTGCCTGTCTACTCGGGTTTTCATTGTTCAAAGTTGGCTCTTTCCGTTTCGGCGGAATGCGACGACCTTGCCTGGCAATGATCGCAAGACCCACTCTCCGTGGACGGTTTTCAAGAGGTTAGTGGCATTATATCGCAGCGGCGCTACAACACCAAGCTGACGGAGTACTCTGTACATTTTTTTTTTTGTAACCACAAGGCTGACCGCTGGTTGACCGGTGCGGAACTTCCGGCGACAACCCCCAACATCCTCGCACGTTACGAACGCAAGCTACAAGGCAAGATGGTACCTTCGGCTCCACGCCGCACTCACGTCCAGGTTCCACCATCGGATTGTCAGCTTCGCCCTCGACCCGGCTTGACTTCATAAGGATGGGGGGGTGTGACATGCTGAGCCTGCACAGGGGCCCCATTTTGGGGGCCCGACGGTTGCTGTGGGCCCCAGGCCGCACACCTGTCGGACACGTGCCCTGGAGGCCCACGGCTGGCCCTTACGACGCAGGATTTGATTCGAGACAACATCCATTTATTTATTTAATTATTGGCTGTCCTATTTTTGTCTGTTCAGGCGTTGTTTCGGACCTGCAGTCCCCAAGGCCGTGCCTTGGGCCAGGTTCATCAGGAGGCACGCCTCCCTGGGCCAGGTTCACTAGGAGGCACGCCTCCCTGGGCCAGGTACAGGGTCTGGATGTCCGGTCAGGACCCAGACCCAGTAGGCCCACGTTGTGGGCACATGACCGTAGGCACATAGAGGCAGACCGGTCGGCCCAGCGCTACTTATAGTTGGGCCACGGCTGCACAGACACAGTTGGAGTAGCTCACTTCTTGGGCGACACGCTGATGGAACAACGTTGCAACACTACAACACTGCGCTAGGAGGTAGAGGTAGAGGTGTAGGTAGGCCGAGGGGCGGAGGCCATACCTGCGTTGGTGGTACTTACCTGGGCGCCATAGCTGCGCTCCATGCCAGCAACCTGCACAGGGACCTCGACGATAGTCAGTACATCGCGGCAGTTACCTGCAGGTGAGATAGTGAGGAGGACGACATTGTCTTCTTCTTCTTCATCTCGCCCTCCATCTCTTCTCCCTCCTTTCTGCTTCTTCTTCTTCTTCTTCTTCTTCGGAGAGAGGTTACCGGCAGAGGTTACATCGGGCATCAGGCCCAGGATCCGATTCGACATTTTTGTGGCAGACATTGATTGGACATTCGGCAGGGAGACTATTTTTGGACTTCGTTGTCATGAGCTTGGTCTTCTCCCTCGCCTCCATCTTCGTCTCGCCTCTCCCCCCATCTCTCATCTATTGTATCTCCCCCATGTGCATGCAAGGAGGGACCTTTCTTTTGTGTATGCGGTCCCTCCTCGCTCTCTCACATGTGCGGTGTATGGTGGGATTCCCCATCAGTATCTGACAGGTCAGGTCATATCTTTGAGTCTTCTACTGGGCTATGTTGTGCTATTTTCATATGTATTTCAATGTACATTGCTTGTGATGCTTTGCTACTGCTGCATTGTTCATTCGAGTCCTTTTCATCACTTTGCGTCCTTGGCTCCATATACATGGCTCAACTGAGGATGTATCACTGTCCGCGTGCTTGCCGGCTTGAGTGCGTGTGTGACCCGCAAGCGTACTTGTTCGTTTGGAGGCCCCGCCGATACTTACCTGTGGCCGTGACTTTGAGCGTTGCGGCGGGAAAAACACTCAAGTGGTAGGGGTATGCTTGTGACACTTAGAGCAGCGGGAAAACACTCAAGTAGCAGGTAGGCCGTTACCACTCAAGCAGTGGTAGAAGTGTCGGGTACTTGAGGCCGAGCAAAAGAGGACAAAAGTTGGCATTTTTAGAGGCCCAGTAGCGGTAGGCTAGAGGTAGGCCGGTACCAGTCCAAGTAGCCTGAGTCTAGGGCCTGTACGAACGATATCAGAGCCTGCAATGGTGTTTCCTTCCGAAAGGGAGGAGGTACCGGTTGCTGGGAGGTCGCGTGGCCTAGGAAGTCACCACCCAAGAGGCAAGTAGGCCGCTATATCTTCTGGAGGAGCGAGTAGCTCTTCCTCATTTGCGGTGTGCAAGGTTGGGCGACATATTGCTTGATCGGGCAGCCAGTTTCAGAGCACTGCCTGGGAGGACGAACAGCAGTTGGGCGCTCAGCTTGGCTATGGCGATCAGCCCAACCTGAGGAGGAGGAAGAAGGGGGCGAGGAGGAGAGTGGCGAGGTACCTACCTGGCTATGGTGGACACCATCTTCATCACCTTGATAGGCGCTGCATCTGGAAGGCCCCAGTTGGGGTAGTGCCGCAACAAGGAAGCTCGAGGTAGAGTCGGGCATGGCGGCTTGATGAGCAGCGACCATAGCTGCTTTGTGTTGTCCTTTGCACAGGAGGGCAGAGCCCTTAGTAGTCCGCCATAGCCTTTCCATGGGAGAGGAGGAAGAAGGGGGAAGCCATGGCTATGGTGGACCAGTTATTGTGCTGGCAGTAAGAGGGAACTTCGGATATTGATTCTGGTTCATCCACTCATTGTTATTATTATTATTTGGAACAAGTGGACCCGCCGCGGCTCCGCCCGCGGCGAGAAGAGGTCCCCCTCCCCCTTCTCGACTCCCATCCCGACTTCTCCCCCTCCCCATCTCGACCTCTTCTTCGAACCTCTCCCCTCAGATGTTATCGACATGTTGGTGTGTATGTGTGCCAAAAAAAAAAAATAAAAAAAAATCAACCTCTCCCTTCTCCCTTTCCTCTTTTCCTTCCTCTGACGCCCTTCCCCTTCCCGACTCCCATCCCGACCTCTCCCCCTTCCCATCCCGACCTCTCCCCCCTTCCCGTATCTCGACTCTGATCCCAACCTCCCATCCTTCGCCAACCTTTCCCTTCATTGCCTCTCCCTCTCCCCTATCCACTATCCCCCCTCCTCTATCGCGGGATGATCCCCCTCCCCCTTCTTGACTCCCATCCCGACCTCTCCCCCTGCCCATCCCGACCTCTTCTGCCAACCTCTCCCCCCTTGCCTTCTTTCGCCTACCTCTTCCTCCATCGTCTCTCCATCTCCCGTATCCTGATTCCTGTCTTTCTTTCCTCTCCTCCAACGTCTCCCCCTCACCGCGTCTATCTTTCCCCTATCGCGAGCTCTCCCGACTCCCATCCCTACCTCCCATCCCAACACCTTCCCCCTTTCCTCTATCATCATTACCTTTCCCCTATCCCGACCTCTTTCTTTTTTGGACGCCCTTCCCCTTCCCGACTTCGATCCCGACCACTTCCCCTCCCCATCTCGACGTCTCCATCATTTCCTATGTCCCGACTTCCATCCCTCCCTCCTCCCGACTCCCATCCCGACCTCTCCCCCTCCCCATCCCGACCATATCCCGACTCCCATCCTAATCTCTCCCCCTTCCCATCCATTGCCTCCGACCTCCTCTATCGGTCCATCGCGACCTTTCACCTCCAGACTCCCATCCCGACCTCTCCCCCTCCCCATCCCGACCTCTTCCCCCTTTCCTTCCTTCGTCTCTCTCCATTCCCGACTCCCATCCCGACCTCTCCCGATTTTCTTCGTGCTAGATCCCTCCTCCCTCCTCCTCCTTTTCGTCGTTCACTCTCCTCTTCTTTCCTCCTCCTTTCCGTGGGGTGCCACGTGGCACACTGGTGTGCGCGGCCAAAAAAAAAAAAAAAAAAAAAAAAACTTTCCCCCCCCCCCCCCCCCCCAAAAAAAAAAAAAAAAAAAAAAAAACTTTTCTGACGCCCTTCTCCTACTCCGATCCCGATCACTTCCCCTCCCCATCCCGACCTCTCCTTCCTTTCCCGTATCCGACTTCCATCCCTTCCTCCTCCCGACCCCCATCCCGACCTCTCCCCTTCCTCATCCCGACCATATCCCGACTCCCATCCCGATCTCTCCCCCTTCCCATCGATCGCCTCCGATCTCCTCTATCCGTCCATCGCGACCTTTCTCCTCCCGACTCCCATCCCGACCTCTCCCCCTCCCCATCCCGACCTCTCCCCCCTTTCCTTCCTTTGCTTACTTCTCTCTCCATTCCTGACTCCCATCCCGACCTCTCCCGACTCCCATCCCGACTTCTCCCTCCTTCCCTTCCTTCGTCGACCTCTCCCTCCATCGCCTCTCCCTCTCCCCTTCCTGATTCCCATGCCGACCTCTCCCCCTCCCCATCCAGTCTTCTCCCTCCTTTCCTTCCCCTTCGTCTATCCCGACTCCCATCCCGACCCCTCCCCCTTGCTATCCATCGCCCCTGACCTTCCGTATCCGTCCATGCCGACCTTTCTCCTCCCGACTCCCATCCCGACCTCTCCCCCTCCCCATCCCGACCTCTCCCCTCTTTCCTTCCTTCGCTTACTTCTCCCTACCTCTCGCAACTCCCATCCCAACTTCTTCCTCCTTCCCTTCCCTCGTCGACTTCTCCCTCCTTCTCCCCTTTCCTTCTTTCCTGCCCTCCTCCTCTATCCCGACTCCGATCCCAACGTCTCCCCCCTGCTAGATCCCTTCCCCCTCCCCCTCCCTCATCCCGACTTCTCCCAACTCCCATCCCGATTTCTCCCTCCTTTCCTTCCTCCGCCGACCACTCCCTTCATCGCCTCTCTCTCTGTCCTATCCCAACCCCCTCCCCCCCTCCTCCTCTATCCCGATTCCCATCCCAACGTCTCCCCGCTTCCCCTATCCCGACCCCTCCATCCATAGATCCCTCTTCCCTCTTCCTCCTTTCCGACGTCGTTCCCCTTACCGACTCTTGCCCCGACCTCTCCCCCTCCCCATCCCGTCCTCTCACCCTCCCCATCCCGTCCTCTCCCCCCTCTCTTTCCTTTGCCTACCTCTCCCTCCATCACCTCTCTCTCTACCGTATCCCGACTCACATCCTGACCTCCCTTCCTTCGCCAACCTTTCCCTTCATTGCCTCTCCCTCTCCCCTATTCCAACCACCATCCCCCCCTCCTCTATCCCGGCATGGTCCCAACTTATCTCCCATCCCGACCTCTCCCTCCTCCCCTTCCGTCGCCGACCTTCCCTATCCCTCCTTCGCCCTTCTCTATCCCGACTCCCATCCCGACCTCTCCCCCTTCCCATCCATCGCCTCCGACCTCCCCTATCCCTCCATCCCGACCTTTCTCCTCCCGACTCCCATCCCGACCTCTCCCCCTCCCCATCCCGACCTCTCCCCCCTTTCCTTCCTTCGCTTACTTCTCCCTCCATCCCCGACTCCCATCCCGACCTCTCCCGACTTCCATCCCGACTTCTCCCTCCTTCCCTTCCTTCGTCGACCTCTCCCTCTCCCCCTTCCCATCCATCGCCTTCGACCTCCCCAATCCTTCCATCCCGACCTTTCCCCCCTCCCCTTCCTTCCCGCTAGATCCCTTCTCCATCCCGACCTCTCCCCCTCCCAATCCCGACCTCTCCCCCCTTTCCTTCCTTCCCTTACTTCTCCCTCCATCCCTGACTCCCATCCCGACCTCTCCCTCCTCAACCCCTCCCGGCGTGCTCCCAACGTGTCTTGCCGACCCCCCCTATCCCTCCTTTCCCCTTCTCTCCCATCCCTACCTCTCTCCCTACCCGTCCATCGCTTCCGACCTCCCCTATCCCTCCTCCCTCCTTCTCTATCCTGACTTCCCTCCTCTTCCTTTCCGCTAGGTCCCTCCTCCCCCCTTCTCCTTTCGCCCGCAAAAAAA
>BFEA01000398.1:1183641-1198795 GCA_003427395.1 Chara braunii
TCTCTCCTCAGTCCCTCCTTCTCTGTCCTCCCTTTCTCTCTCCTCCGGTACTCTGTGTCAATGCTCCGCGGCTATGGCCGCCGTCTTCCTTCACCACCGGACTCCGCCGTCTCGCCTTACAGGTAAGTGACACCCAATCTTGGATCGCTCATGTCTCTCTCTCTCTCTCTCTCTCTCTCTCTCTCTCTCTTTGTGTTCTTTGTTGGATAGTTGGTTCAGGCAACAACAATGTCAATGAGGAGCGTGAAAGCTCACTGGAAGTGAAGGGGGTTGGATCATTTGGACATTGCCAATAGTTCATGCTGATGAAGATCCCAAGGACACAACAATGGAGTAAAACTAGCATTTTTTCCCTGAAACAAAGCATCAACAAAATGGAGATAACGGGCAGAAGAGTGATGGAAGATGGAAGTATCTTTATTCAGTATAGTTATTGAACAGAGAGAGAGACAAGAAATTGACGGTTTCAGATAGTGACAGTGAGCAGGAGCTCCGATATATTACTCGTGTATCGCCAATTGAAATTCTGATTGTTGATGGTGCCTCAATCCCTGCGCAATGACTCAAGCCCGCTTTTCAGGCCATAAGTTCACCCCCCAGACAATGAAACAAGCATTTGGGCATCTCTCAACAGTCCATGTACTCACTAAATGGTTGAGGTAAAGAGTCCTCTCATTTGGGGTAATTCATACCCTTGTTGTGTAGTATACTGAGTCGATCAGAGCAAACGATACTTGTTCTGTTTGTACTTCTGTTGCTACTTGTTGATATCACTGGCTTATACCATTTGCGTTCACCACTTGCACCACAGTCGCTTGGAATATCTTCCCATTCTACTCTGGTCTATTGTAATTGAGGAAAAAAAATCTTTAAGATCATCAATGTTTCAGCCGAATGAGTCAAAACGCAAGGAAAGAGTGTGCCTTTTGACTTTGTCGATTGTTCTCCTTGGCGCGTCTGTTTTTTTTTGTGTTTGGTCTATCTGTCTATCTGCTTGCTAAACTTTCTTCTGTTTTGTTCGGCTTCGTTTTGCTTTGTTATTGTTTTTGGTTTGCTTTTTGGTTTGTTTTTTGGTTTGGAATGCTTTTGGTTTGGTTTGTTCTTTGGCTTATTCTGTGTTTTGGTTTGGTTTGTTGTGTTGTTTTGCATTGCATTCTGTTGCATGGTGTCGTGTTGTGTCGTGTTGTATTCTGCTGTGTTTCTTTTGTGCTGTATTTCTTTTGTGTTGTGTTTTGTTTCGCTGTGGTGTTCTGTTCTGTTCTTCTCTGCTATGCTATGTTCTGCTCTGTTCTGCCCTGCTCTGCTCTGCCCTGTTTTGTTTTGTCTGCCTGCCCACCCACCCACCCACCCACCCATCCATATTCGTCTGTCTGTCTGCCTGCCTGCCTGCCTGCTTGTGTCTGCACACATGCCTGCGGATTTATGCTCATGATTGACATTGTATTGTTGACATCTGTATGTGGGGACTTCAGGTGTACGAAAGCTGCCAAAGTCGGATTCTGCTTGGGTTCTCTCAGAGACACGAAAGGTTCTCCATGAAACCCCATTCAGGTCAGTAAGCAGAAAGAGAGCAAGTGCGAGCTATGAGAATGGCAGGTGTATCAAGCACGTGAATGTAAAGAATGATGTGTAGAGTCTGTAGATTGCCAACAGTACTAGAGAGACAGAGAAATGTGGAATCAAGGATGTCCTGCAATTGGATCATTTTGCTCTGTGTGATGTGGCATGTTGTCGACTTCAACCCACTTATGATTCTCATGCAGTGCAACATGGTGTACATCAGGGAAGAATACTTCAGGACCACTCCAGAGAAGAGTACTCTAAAGCAGGGTACCTTTGAGCAGAGTACTCCCGAGCAGATTATTGTACATCAGACTCATGACCAGAGTACAGCAGAGTACTCTAGAGCAGATTACTGTACATCAGAGTACATCAGAGTATTCCAAGGCAGAGTAATTTTAAGCAGAGGGAGTCAGAAGAGATGTCCAACGGTCTGAGCTATAATACTTTGAGTCAGGGATGTGCCGGCCACTGGCCGGTTGGACCGGACCGGATCCAACCGGGCTGGTTGAACCCATGGTGGTCCAACCGGGCTGGTTGAACCCATGGTGGTCCAACCAGAATTCCGGTTGAGTCCAAAACTGGGTCAATTTCTGTTTTTTTTTGTTTTGTTTTGAAAACATGGTTGGACTGCGCTTGCCGAGATCTCCCCGAATCCGCAAAGAAAACTTTGAACAGAGACCTTTTTTTTTGGGGGGGGGGCGAGTATTTTTAGGGCTTGGGGTTCGGGGGTTAGGGGGGTTATGGTGGTGGGGTGTTAGTGGCGGGGTTTGAGCAAGCACGGGCTGCGGCAGACATTGACAATGACGTACCTGGCTCTCTCTCTCTCTCTCTCTCTCTCTCTCTCTCTCTCTCTCTCTCTCTCTCTCTCTCTCTCTCCAACTCACTACCCAAGCAACTGCTGCGCGCCCTGCCACCACACGCACCCTACCACCTCTCTCTCTCTCTCTCTCTCTCTCTCTCTCTCTCTCTCTCTCTCTCTCTCTCTCTCTCTCTCTCCCCCTCTCTCTCTCTCTCTGTCTCTCTTTGGCACTTTCTCTCTCTCCAACTAACTACCCAAGCAACTGCCGCGCGCCCTACCACCACACGCACCCTATCACCTCTCTCTCTCTCTCTCTCTCTCTCTCTCTCTCTCGTTCCAACTAACTACCGAAGCAACTGCTGCGCGCCCACCGACTACCGCACGGCCGCCAACGACCGCGCGCACGTGCCCTACCGCCCCGCCCTACCACCTCTCTCTCTCTCTCTCTCTCTCTCTCTCTCTCTCTCTCTCTCTCTCTCTCTCTCTCTCTACCCAAGCAACTGCGGCACTCCCGCAAAATGCTGCGTGCCGACCAACGACCGTGCACGTGGTGTCGGAGGGTGCGGTGTCCCGACTCTCCGCTGTGTGCCAGATGACAGTTCGTGGAAGTCCCATTGTGTACCAGCTCCCTGGTCGGACTTCACAGCAAACCAGCTTCTTGCCGACAGACCTCCGCAGGTATTAAGCGCACTCTATTTCTTGGCCCCATATCGTCCAGGCGCTCCGCTTCTCAGTAATGTGCCAAACTTGCCTGTGGTCGTTGTCGTCCAGGGACGCGGGGGCAGCGGGTCGGCGCAGTGTTTCCTACTACACACCAATCCCCCTTCTGTCAGATTAGGGTAAGGAGCGAAAATAAGAGAAAGAAAAGAGAAAAATTAAAGAAAAGGGAAAGAAAAAAATGAGAAAGAGTCATGTAGCGAGTCCACACCCTGACTCGAATTGTTGCTTCCATTCGAGTCATCTAAGTGGAGCCAGGTTGCAGCGGCGCTACGTCTCTTCTTAATTTCCCTTTCTAACTATTATTATTAATCTTACTAGTACTATTATTATTATTACTATTGTTGCCATTGGGAATTTCATCTTTTGTCTTCCGCCGCTTCGCAGGGGAGCAGACAGCCGACGCTGAAATTTTGCATGAGTAGGGCCAGATTGTTCGACTTCTCGCGTTCCGGTTGCTCTCAGTCTGCTGTAAAGTAGACCCCAAAAGAGGGGTAACCCGCGGCCACATTGGTAGGAGGCTTATCACCTTCCGCGGAAGGTCATAAGCCCCCTCCTTGCCATCGGCGACGGGTACCCATTAGTGGTAGCCTGTAAGCGCCCTATGAAGGAAGTGGAGTGTTGGGCGATATCCCGTTACGGGACCGCTGAGCGCCGGACTGTCTATCTTTTCAAACAAAGTTGAAAAGACAGATAGATGCAGACTGAGGAGTCGTGTTCGCGCAGTGACCGTTAATGTCCTACTCTGTTCCGTTTTGAATTATTTTATTAACTTGTGATAACCCGTCCAAACATGGACTGAAACACACAGCTGATTTCTGAGTTCTTCTCATAGACTGAATGCCCTACTGAGTTCCCGCCTGCTAAGTCTGTGTGTGTGTGTGCTTGCTGGACTGCATGTCTGCCTGAGTGCTGGTTGGCTTGCGTGCGTGTGACTGTGCCTCTGTGTGCTGGTTGGTATGAGTGTGTGTGTGTGGCCCACCAGGGCACTTGTTCGTTCATCGGGCCCTCAGGGCCGGTACTTACCTGTGGCCGTGGCTTTGAAGGGTTGCAGCAGGGAAAAAGCACTCAAGTAGCGGGTAGGCCGGTACCGCACCTGGCAGGGGGGTAAATATGCAGGTACCGGAGGCCAAGCAGAAGAAGACAAAAGTGGCATTTTTAGAGGCCGGTAGTGTAGGCTAGGTCAAGCGGGTACCAGTCTGCGTCTAGGGCCTGTAGGGGCAATATCAGAGTCTGCAATGATGTTTCCCTCCAAAAGAGGAGGAGGTACCGGTTGCTTGGGAAGGCCAGCGCCTGGAAGTCACCGCCCAAGAGGCAAAGCAGGCCGCTATATCTTCAGGCCGGGCGGAAGACCCGGCCTCTTTTTCGGTGTGCAAGTTTGGCGACACACTGGTGGAGCGCCGGCTGGAGCAGCGCTAAGCTGGAGCAGCGCTGCTGGGGAGGAAGGAGAAGGACACAAGGGAGGAAGGAGGAAGGAGGAAGGAAGGGTGAGGAGCGCCAGGGGTACTTACCTGGCTATGGTGGCAGCCATCTTCATCACCTTGGTGGGCGCTGCAGCAAGGAGTCCCCAGCCGGGGAGAGCCACACCAGGAAGCTTCAAGGCAGGGTCAGGCATGGCGGCCTGAGCTAGAGCAGCCATAGCTGCTTTGCGTTGTCCTTTGGGCATCTGAGCAGAGCCCAGTAGTCCGCCATAGCCTCGGCCTATGAGAGTGAAGAGTGGGAGAGGCGGCCATGGCTATGGTGGACCTCAAGTGATACCTGCAGTAGAAGAGGGACTCGGACATTGATTCTGGACCAGTCATTCAACATTGTATTATTATTTCTTGTATGAATAAGAGAAGGGGGAGATAAGGAGGAGGAGATTGTTGGGCGAAGAAGAAGAGCCTTGCCATTGTCTTTGCTGGTGTACATCCTCTTCTTCTTCTTTCTTACTTCTTCTTCTTCTTCTAATCCTCTCTCTCCTCTCAAGTTCAGTCATTTCTTTCTGCAATTGGATGGCATTGTACTTTCCGGTGGATGTGTATCTCGAAATTGGCCAGGGTCATAACAAACTTATGAACTACAAATTATTAGAATGTCGACTTTTGAAAGTCATTAAAGGCTCTCGTTTAGAACGCAGGGATCGCGGCGTGTAGCGATCCTATGAAACTTGAAGGGGGCTAGCTGGCTACTGACGCTGGTAGCCTGAGGGAGGTTGATAGAACGGTGTGGTGCCCTGTTGGTGAATTATTTGGGTGTGCATGAGCCAGGTATCGGGCTATTCTGAACGCGGCTATGGCCTACCGAAATGGCCTGCACGGCTATAGGCCAAGGTACATGAGGTACTCCTGGATGTGGGAGCGCGAGGATGAGAAGGGTACTTTTGTTGACCATACTATCCTACGGAAAGCCTACGGGAGAAGTAAGGCTGAAGATTAACGTCTGTGGTCACCAGGAACAAGAAATGAGGAGAGATGAAGGACTACAGGCGGCTATCACCGAGGCGCGCAACAGGGCTGAGCGGAGGTGCAGGCGAGAAGGAGTGACTGCGGGCATGCGAGTGACAGTCACCTACCATGAGGATGATTCATCGACTGGGACCACAACCAGGGAGGTGCAGCACGCCGATCGGGACTCCGAAGGGGAGTCTGAAATGAGTGACGCGGAGGCGACTCAGTCCTGGCACGACGAAGATCAGTGGCGACGGGACCACCGGCCAGTGGAACCAGTAGAAGACGGCCCAGAGGCCAGTTCGTGAGGACACAGGGACCAGGGCCACTAGGCTGCAAAAACACGAGGGTCAACACGCGAAGACAGAAGAATGGAATGGTGAACGGTTACAAGAGAAGAAAAAGGAGGGAACGAGAGAATAAGCACGCACGAAAGTCAGACTCATGGGCAATATCGATGGCGTAGAAGCGGGCACCTTGAGTAGAGGTCTGGGAGATCACCGTTTGAAGAGAGGGAGGAGACTGTGAGTATGCGATGAGCAATTGGAGAGAGAGAGAGCTCTTGTTGATGTCACCTGCTAATCGCGGTGTCGATAGCTAACCTAGGTTCTGGCTGCGTGTCTGGTGGCAGCTAGAGCAAGATCTTGT
Organism: Chara braunii; assembly: GCA_003427395.1. Lineage (NCBI taxonomy): Eukaryota > Viridiplantae > Streptophyta > Charophyceae > Charales > Characeae > Chara > Chara braunii. The sequence goes on from BFEA01000398.1 coordinate 1,189,798, forward strand.
CGCGTGGTCCGGGGCCATTGTCATGACCTCTTGGATGTGCGGGTAAGAGGAGGATTCGGTACGCTCACTCGATATGGCTCATGCATGACCAGTGTGGCGGGAGGTTACAACGCTTGCTTGCGGTTGGCGCCATGTGCTGGCGATCGTCCTGCATCATGCCCTCATGAGGATCGGGGCGCTCTCATTCGTTGCAAGGGTGTGTGTGTTGGCAGACGAGAAACGTATCCGCGAGAGAGTCCCAGAGTAGGTAGGAAGGTGAGGCCTCAACGAGAGATGAGATATTAGTGGAGAGAGAGAGAACAATGCGCGCTGCTCTTCTGTTGGGGTCAGCACCCAGAAGCTCAATATGCATCTTAGACTAGTGAAGGGTATGGCAAGTGCAGGCGATAAAGGTCCTGAGCAGAGAACGGGCGCATGATCGCGGAAAGAGAGCAGAAAGAACAAATTTCCTGCTATGCAATCGGTGGATGTGACATTGTGAACGTCATGTTTGCAGACAACTACTGATTTCGGCGGGTGAGCCTTGCTCGCAGTAGTAGCAAGACTGAAGCCGAGCTGCAGGGCTGGATACCAATCGATCGCAAGTGGTGCCATTCAGTGAATGAGGGCTTATATCCATGGGCGATGTTGTGACGCATTGTCGGGAAGGAGTCGAACACGTGCCCTTCCTCTAGTCGTTGACATCACTTGTTTTCCGTTGGTCTGCATCATCCACGTTATCGTCTTCTTCCGGCTCGAGAGAAGGGACAGGTCTATTTAAAGCACGAAACTACTACAGCAAGGTCAAGTTGTCTCGGAAGATCTTGAGAGCGAGCATTGTATCCTAAGGTTGACCCCATCTTCCATGTGTCGCTCGCCCCGACGATCGCTTCGTGCATCATAATTGCCATGAGGCAACCCTGGTTGTAGGCATTGGGCCTCTGCAAGGAGTGAGCTTGGGATAGTTCAAACGAGCCTTGAGCCTGAAGGCGTGGCGAATATCACCCTTGTCACTAAATAAGTCACCGTTATGCGCCGCCTTGGGTTACAAAGTGATACTAGCTCATGATTCGTGCGCGCGCTCAAGGGGTTTATCAACTAGCGTTTGATGTTTAATGGACGGAGGCGAGGAGAAAATGACTGTAAGCTGATAGGTTTAATAGCCGAAGTCAGACAGGGAAACTGAGACTGAGAGAGCCAGTTGAGGTTTTATGTGATTTAATATGCATACAATGAAGTGACTCTACGACTATTTACAGACTAAAAGTCGGGTGTGGAAGTTGCATAGCAGCTAAGTATACCTGAGACGAACTGTTTTGACATTGGCTGAGGGGTCCTTAGCTGACTACCACTTTGAAGGGCTTTGACTGGGTCCGAGTAGTTGTCTTGTTATCTCCCTGCAGTTCACGTCGCCTCTAAAGAACTACTATTGAAGATAAGAGAAACGTTGAAGTAAAAAGTGATGGGTTACTATTAATAATGAGGCATTGACTATATATGAAATGATTGCGAATTCGGACAGATGAACTCAGTCTCACATAGATTGCCCCTTTTGCGAGTGATGCCCTCTCACCTTGCTTCTTGTCGTGCTTCTCTCGTTCCCGATTGCATTGGGGGACTGAACAAACTTGATTGGAGGCCAGAGACCTTAATGAAACTCTCCTCTTGACTATTGGTTCGGAGTAAGAGGGATCCTCGACAAGATAACATATTTTTAAGCTTACAGCGAACACCCGCCTCTTAATTGACCAATTCTATTCGAGTGCTAATGGATATGTGGGTCGAGCTGTCAAGCCTCAGCAGAGTCGAGCCCTATCCCTGTGGGGATCAGCTCTTTTCGCACCAGTCTATTAGTCTCAACAGTGGGACACGGGAACTCAGAGCTACACATGCATGTATATATATATATATGTATACGTGTATATTTATTTATACATAAATATGCAACTCTTAACCCCCATCAACTAATGATATACTCCCTTTAGGCCATGAGAGTAAATTTTGTAGCATTGTGTAATGTGTGAGCGGGTGTAAAGCAAGCAGCACTCCACGCAGAGTCTAAGTGAGTGTCGTTGAGATGCCTTGTTAAGGGCAGTGGTTCGTATTGCAGTGGACGAGGCAACACTCAATACTACATCAATCAATCAATGAGACTTACGTCGCTTGGAGTTTTGTCGCCATCCCTGGCTTTTGTCTGCAGCCTGATCAGAGTTCATGTGTCCTACCATTCCAGCAAGCTCCACTTTCTGTAGTAGTACACCCGGTACGCTATCCTGATATGGTCATTAAGTTGTGTCACTGCTCACAGTTTTAGTCGGAGGTTGAACTACACTTGAAAGAACTCCAGACATCGGAGTTGTCACCGCCATAGGTGTGGATGAATTGCGATTCTGATTACTGACTTTATCTGGGCTCACCACGAGTGGCTTCTAGAGGGAGTTGGGTGAAAGCTATAGTCAGTTGCCTACAAGTCCGGACGGTGAGAGCGTTACTAACTGTCTATATGTCCTGTTAGTGACCCTGGCAGTTGAATGCAAACTCGAGATCATCAATTGTAGCATGGTCGTGTTACGCCTGGGCCAAACCCTATCTCACTTGGAGTGACCCCCCTCATATAGGACTAGCAGAGTGCTTCGGGCCCGTGTTGAGCACGGAATACTCTGCTATCACCGAGAGGCCCAGGACCCTGGCGAACTACGAACGGTCCTTGTACTGGAGCTCATAGCCTCGAACGCGAGCTGGGTTCCGAGTCTAGAGTTGCCATGCAGAACGGGATTGTGCACTGGGACAGAACAACATACCTCATGTTGGTGTACTTGGGACATAAAGTCTCTGCCCAACACGAGTGAGTCGTGTCCAAATTAGGCGCCTGCATCTTGATCACTAACCCTGGCCAACTCTGACAAAGAGTTACAGTAGGAGAAGGAGAGGGGTGGGTCACAGCGGGCCAGGGCGGGTAATGTCCGTCGGTAACAGGCTCGTATGATCTCTCCTCGGACAGAGACATGGTAACGAGCCCTGGCAGTGAACGATTGCCAGCGAGCTCGGGGAACTTAAGGGAAACCTTACTTGACACCGACTCCTATCTATTAATAACAATTTTTGGGAAAACTATCCTATGTATCGGAGCAGATCAAGCAGTCACGGACAATCGTTTCACATAATCTGATTCAGCTGTTTCCGAATCTGCCCCGGGCGGACTGCACTTTACCGTTCTCTGGCATCCAGAGTTGCTCTGATATCAACATCAAATCGTGAGAGAGAAGTGGTCATCACTTGTCTGTGTCAGTTGTCAACTTGAAGATCAGGCCCTGTCCCGGCATTTATGCAGTAGAGTGACTAGCGGCACGGTATTGAAGAACACTAAATATACCAGAACAAAGCTCTGATAAAGCCCAACTACCCTGTCAAGCAAACCAAACGTATTCTAACTCGTAACCTTCTCTCTTCAACTGGTGCCCTTGCCAGTCCTTGACCTTACAAGACACTGTCAGAGGTTTTAAGTCTAGATTTATTAATAACTGTCATCTACAGCCTATCCTACTCATCCCCCGGGACCTAGGGCGTGGGGAATCATGAGAGATGATGAGGTTCTGGTGGTGAAGTGCATATCAAACAGAGACAAAGGAGAGGGGTGGAAGAAGAGGCATGCCGAGACATGGACTCTCATAGGCAGACCCAGAGGGGACATGCGGTCCGGATGGTTAGAAAGGAAAAGTACATTGAATACGTACTTTATTTTTACGATTATAATGGCAAAATGCCCAACATTGGCTCGTTGTTAGAGACGGTGGAGAGAGCCAGGGTAGAGCTCAGATGAGCGCAAGGTTGTCCGAACTCTCCTTCTGAGAATCCCACCAGCATCCCGATCAGTAAGTGTTACTCCGTAAGTTGCAGCTCTTCAAAGTTTCCACAGTCAAGGGATCAGTATTCAATGACCAACTATTCTCAACAACATCCAATAGTTCAAGTCACCTGAAATCAGTATTCAATGACCAACTATTCTCAACAACATCCAATAGTTCAAGTCACCTGAAATCAGTATTCAATGACCAACTATTCTCAACAACATCCAATAGTTAAAGTCACCTGAAATCAGTATTCAATGACCAACTATTCTCAACAACATCCAATAGTTCAAGTCACCTGAAAGCTTTAGTCAGTCAGTTAAGCATCCAGCCATTTCCTGGTCGCTGCAAAGATCAATGACAATCAAGTTTGTCCTCATCAAAACACATTGAGACCGGTACCAACATCCTTTTCAACACATGAGTACAGTTCAGTTATTCCCAATTCAAGAGACAGTCCTCGCCGGTCTTAATGAGATAGCCCTCAGGGATGCTTTCCGGTATCGATACATCAATGCAGTTTGCTTCAGGCAGGGAGACTTATCAGTCTTTGTGGTTCACACCGAGTTTGCAGGAGGTATCATTCACGACCTGAGGGTCTACGTGAAGAAAGGCAAAGAGACTCGCGAGCATTTTGATTCAGTATGGGTCTCAGCAACAAAGTATCTTGAGGTAAAAGAGAAGGAGCTTGATGAGAGTGGTGTCAAACTGATTCCCAACTTCGGACCAAAGCTCTACACCGACTACCCCAAGCCTCCAGTACCTTTCACTCTCACGGATGGTTCTTGCTGGGGAGACTTGGTAGATCTAGCCAAGAGGTATATCTTGCCTGCAACGATTGATTACGAGGCAGTGACCTAACCTTCAGACTTCCAGCATCTCAGACGAGGGATTTTCTCTCAACCATATCTTCCTACTCTATGGGAGGAGTTTTGTGCTATGGTTGACTTTCGCATCATAGGACTTGGATGGAAGTGCTCGAAGCTTGCAGGTTTTAGGTGGCTCTATATTCAGAGACCGCAACCTCAGAGAGTACAGGGGCGTGGTCCAAGGCACAGGAAACGCGCAGCAAAATGAGAGATAAGTGTGCGACCCTGAGGGATGAGTGAGAACGCTCGTCTAGTGCTGACCATGCTCTCTTCATGTGTACTCTATGAGATTATTATGAGTTTTCATTCTTCCCTCGTTTATTTCTTGTCATTGCTCAAGTCCGTCAGTCTTTGTTGTGCCCCTATTTGACTTTGCTTGATGATTGTATTTCCATGGGATCCTGTCACAGTTCTCAAAAATTAAAAAATTGGCAAAATTGAATGCATGCATGACGTACTTGAATTTTATAATTAATATTTGCATGATTCTTGCTGTTCCGAATCAAAATAAAAGATTCCTAAGACCGGGGACCGGCAGAGACCGCAATTGAAGGGTCTCGCTGGAAGCCGGACGCACACAACAGGAAGGGATTTGCTTTATTTCATTTATTTTATTAATTGCAAAATAACATCCAAATCCTGCCTGACGGCCTGTTGGCTTTTTGGTTGCCTGAAGTGGCCTGACTAGAAAAAGTGCGACAACGGTGGTAGGTGCACTAACTACCATGGTAGTTAGCACAAGAAGAAGAAGAAGAAGAAGAAGAAGAAGCTACTAGCTTACCGGTGGCTCTTAGGGATGGTGGCGACGATGACTCCGGCCTCGAGGGCCTGGAGGAGTGACGGGCTGGAGGCGACAGGGAGGGCACACCGGCAGCTCCGAGCGTCGAAGATTGATTGGGCAGGGAAGGGAACGGGTGGCAGGTTGGGGGCAGGAGGGCTGAGGCCGGGGAGGGAAGGGGCAGGCCGATGGGAGGGGTAGGGCCGGTACTCCCGCCCCAAAAAAACATTGGCCTATCTGGGCCGCCGAGTCGCTGACCTCTCCAGATCGACGGTCCAGATAGGTCGCCCTTTTCAAATCCTTTGGGCAGGCCTACCGGACCCGGTTCGGACTTTTTTCAGGCCAGGCAACCTCCATGCAGGCCGTGGAGGCCCCCTGGCCTGAAAAAAAATTGAACCGACCCCCCTACTTCAATGCGCTATGGCCCATGGGGGGGGAGCCGGCCTGGTGGACCAGCCGGTAGGACCGGCCCGGTTCCGGTCGGGGGTGGGGGCCACGGTCCTACTGGGTTTTCAGCCTTGTAATCTTGTATATTAATTTTATGTTATATTTTTGTTTTTCCATGAATTTAATACGAAGGTTTGAGGTGAGTAGCGTGCATGACTGAATGGTGCACACATGTCACTGTTCGCAAATGTGGATAACTTGTGCCTTGCCAATGAGACTCGCCAGTTCTTAGCTTCTGACGTAGCGATTGCGTGGATTCTCCACATCCCTTTCTTATGTTTTGCCTTTTTGTGCAGTTGACCACAGAAGACAAGTGTGTGCCGCTGCCTTTCAACTTGGATATATTGAGCCTTGCACATAAGTCTCGCCAGCTTTGGGATCAGGCCAAACTACCAGAGGGCTGCAGGTTCTTCAATATTGTCGGAACATCGTTTGATACGCCCTTCAGCCTGACGTATGTATATGTAATTTACTAATTTGCCCTCATTCTGGATGGATGCCCCTCTGTGAAGAAATCATCTCAGCAGCAGCCCCTCCAACCTCTCCCCTTGTGTCCAAGTGCTCCGTCTTCCTGTCTGCCACCTGAATCATCTGCGCACCTATCTTTCTGATTGCATATTGGTCGGCTGGTTGATCCTACCTCTCCAGCCTCCTGCCCGGAGGCTGCCAGGCAAAAAAAAAACAAAAACAAATGTTCTACAACAACTGGGCTGACACTCGGCCATAAGGTGGGTTTTGAAGAGGCCACGGCCAGGCATCGGGATGCACAAAGGTTCATGTCAGAGGACAGAAAGGATCCAACAAACCAAAGAGCATGCAGTCATCCAAGGAGTAGCCCGTTGAGCAAGACGTACTGTAATCTAATCCCTGATGTTCCCCCTCTCAAACGTATACAACTGTCGGTGTCAGGGACTTCAAATTTCTTTGCCCACATCTGGTAGGCTCGTTGATTCTATGCCGGGTCTGGAGTGCATGGCAATGTTTCATGCGTGTTGGGTAGGAGTTGCTTCAGTGTGCAGAGTGAGTGAGTGATCCTGGCCGTATGGGTCAGTTTCTATTTGCAGATAGTAAGCGCAAAAAAAACAAGAGAAAAGGAAGGAGAGGAGGGTAGAAAAGGGACCAAGGGTTTTTACCACCACTGTGTAGAGAAGAGGCCGCCCTTCCCTGAGTACAGGTGAGTCCTGCAAAATTGACTCTGGCCGTAAGAGAAGACTGGCGCTGTACAGTCGAGGAAGGCCGGGTCTCAGCCCCTCCAACTAACTGGCAGGCCCTACCTCTTTGTTAGATGTGGGGGCTCGGACTCCTGGTACTCAGTACAGAAGGCTCTCAGTCAGAGAGTTCCCCAGTTGCAGAGCACACATGTTGTGTAACTGATTGAAATGCAATCCACAGCCAACTCACACGTCCCGTCAACGTGCAATTATGAAGCAGACTTGGAGGAGGCAATTCCTCAAAAAAACGGAGAGAGAAAAACACAATGGACGCTCACAATACAAACATAGAATTGAATTGGAAATTCAATTCTCAAATACTCTCTCTCATCTAATCAATCAATGTTACGAAGACTATAAGAATCAACAACCCCGTGGAAATCCAAACGGCAGTTCATCGAATTATTACGGGGTCTTCTTCTTCCCCATGCTTTGCCCCAACCCTGGCTATCAGTGCCCAGCCATCCAAGCCTGCAGTTCGCCAGCGACCAATCCCAAGCAGGCGCCAATCAAAGTCCCACTGAGTCTCCCTTCGCATCTTGAAATCGCCCAGTCAGGGCAGCAGCGCTAGCACCCAGATGAAGAAGAAACTAAATGTCGATGAAGACGAAAACCGCTGCCAACAAGAAGATGATATGGCAGCCCTGAGCCCCAACAGCGCAGTGACAGTGAAACGCCTACAGCGCCTGAATCCCAGCTTCAGCGCTTCCTTCAACGAGCACTCCATCCACCTGCTATGGCTGTCCAGTCAAAGAAGGACCTAGATTACATATAGCGCAGCAGCGCTCGCCCTCCAACCCGACAAAGTTTCCCCCACATGCTGAAAAAGAAAAGAACCCTAACGAAGTCTCACTCCAACTAGCTCTAGACCCTACGACCTACCAGACCGGACCTAGACCTAGGACAAATCAAAATCAGCATTGGCCTACCGTTTCCAGTATGGTACAACAGCAGGAAAATGAATGAGCCTGGGACTGTTAGAAATTGCAGGAAAGTTCCTACGGGACTAGGCCTTTTTCGTATTCAGAAAACTAGGAAAAGGCCCAACTAGTACTACAGCTCGCTGAGCATCTGCAAGTTCATTGCATTTCTACCCTCCCATGGAGCCAGGACCCCAAGTAAAAGGGCCTTTACCCGTCAATACCCCATTCAGACCCTCTAAAAGAGAATCAGCGTTAAAGGGGTGAAAAGGGAACCCCGTGGAAGGTTCAAAATACAGCGTCCAAAGGTAAAGCACTTTGAACAGGTGCGAATGGGACCCAGCCAGCAAGTCAACAGACGAGTAGACAAACGAAAAGTCACCTCTGGGGGTCAAAAGTCACATCTCTGAAAGAAAGCAAAGGTCTGTCGAACAGTCAACATGCATCTGCACACGAAGCTACAGAAAGGGAATGTATGTAAAAGAACTWGCATTCATTTGAGGGAGGAAATGCAGAATGTCTGTTCATTTTGAGAATGTGCCTGTTCGCTTAGATTTGTGTCTTGCCGTGGGTACAGCTAACTAAAAGTGTCCCAGTCCTGTCTTAAGTCTAGAGGGCAGTCCAGATCCAGTCCTGTCAGTCCAAAGGCTAGGCCGGTGGCCTCAAATTCAAGCAGTACCTCGTGGGAAAAGAGATGGGACTAATGCAATGCAGATCTGGGCCAGGCCGAAGTACCAATTCAGAGGCTGAAGCTGCTCGCCAAGATTATAAAAGAGGCAGTGAGCCTCCTGGAAGCTCATTCCCCACTGGCGTGGAAGTGCTGGCCATTTGTGCGCTAGAGTGGGAGGTGAAGTCAGCGCTGGAAGCAAGAAGTGGCGCAGGAAGAGAGTGAGGGCGCTGGCTGGCTGAATGCAGCCATAGCTGCCCTGTTGAGATAGGATGTTAG